>MNCI01023604.1:229064-278426 GCA_015680685.1 Gnetum montanum | reverse complement strand
TTTCCCTTCTCATGTAACTTGATTCATCCACAACCTCGATTTCAATGCCCCTTTTCTTGCTTCTTCTAAAGCTTTTCATGTCGATGACTCCACCTTCTTGCACTTCTGGTGCCTCAAATTGATTTTTCACTTATCCTAACACTATGGACCTAACCTCAAACCTTCCAACCAATCATAGAACTTCATTTTCCATGCTCAGTTGCCCCATTTAATGCATATTCTTAGACCCCAATATCAAGTACCTGATATTATATGGGACGCAATGTCGGATACCCAATATCAGGTCACCTAAAAGCTATATATATGACCCCCATGGTGCCCAAACTTTGTTTTCATCATTCACAGCTAGGGGAGTTCAAATTTTTTCTTGTGACTCAGAGCTCTAAGCACCCACTTTCCACTTGTGATATTTGGCTCTCTACTACTCTGATTTCTGTGCGGTTTGAACTTATTTGAACCCAACATGTTCAAGTTAGTTGTGGGGGGTGTTTGCATGAGAAACTTGTTCCAATTTTCAATAATTTGCTATCACTAATAGGGTATGATAAGGGTAAGAGCATTAAAAACCATAAGTGTTATACTGAAAAATCAATGTAATAATGCTAGAAACCTTAATTTTTCTACCCAAGGAATCATAAAAGTTATAATAAGTCATACATAAGGAAAAAGGAACCAATTGCAAAGGATCATAAAAGATGACAAAAACTTTTGGTAATTTTTCCTAAAAATTTTCTAGGTTTGCAATCATATGAACTAAGAACTTAATGAACTAAGGTAATGAGTAAGGTATAAACTGCTTATTGATAAAGAACACAACCTTAGTAACACCCAATATTTGCTTGATTACAGATGGCCCCAAAAAGAGGAGCACAAGGAGAACCTTCATAGAGAGTAGCCAAGCATCCATGAGATGGCTGAGACCAACAAGGTGAACTTGCAGAGCATGAGTTCTAGAAAGCCCAATATTTTAGCATTCATTTAGAGGCTCCTATTACTAGACAATTAGTTCAAGGAGAGGCCACAAAACCACTAGCTCTCATGCAAGGACAATGTATCATGTTGCCCCCTGATTGCCTTGTAGCCATCTAGGAAAAGTTTACATTGATCATAGTCATTATGGAAATGAACTTGGGGTTGTTTATGGAGTTTGCTCCAAAAGTAGTTTGGATGAAACTTTAGGCATTGCCTTTATGGCCCATTCTTTTAGATAGTGGTGAATGGTACCTTGGCAAGACTCACCAATTTTGACATAACAAAGATGAGGGCACCAATGTTAACATCTATGGAGTCAATGTCTCATTCTTAGTCAAGGCAATTATAGTAGCCCTTAATCTACCAAACAAAGGGTCTAAGGTAGCCCATTTGTTCATGAGATCCAACCCTAACATTGGAAAATTGTGGTTGAAATAAGCATACGTCAAAGAAGATAAAACATATAATGAATTGACTTTGGAGGAAAGGACATACTTCAAGATTGGTACATACCATCTCTTCCCAATCAACATATATGACCAAGAGAAGTACTATCTTAATGGGAAAATACATGCCAATATTTTCCAATTCTACTTCACCAAAATTTAGAGACAGCTCAAGGAGAAAAAGGTAAGGAAACTAATACTTCCATTCCCTTTCCTAATTAGAAGGTTATGCAAGCATAATAGAATCATAGGATACACAAGCGATGTCCCTAGGAAGGCTTAGAATGCTTCCTTCATAGAGTTACTCAAACCTACCATACCAAGGAAAGACCTTGATGAAGAACAAGAATTGGAGAAGGATGCAAAACTAGAAATAGAAGTACAGCATAAGCCTACACATTGCCTTGACACACAAGGTCTACCACTATCACTGCCACAAGATTATAGACCCTCAATGATCCATCTATAGAATATCGCTAAACCTATCAATTGGGAAGTAGAGATGAGTCTAATTTCTTTAGAGTAATCAATGATGCCGTACAACCCAACATTTCAACCAATCCAACAAGGGGAGAGATCTCATTACAATCAAGAGGAGGATCCCAGTGATCTAGGAAAATATCTGGAAATGCTACATCCTTCCAAGTGATGCTTGAAACTGGACAAGGTGCCACAATTGTGGTAATGCAACATCAGGATGTGATAGGCATAGTAGAAGTGATTATGGATCATATCAAGGAATCATTTAATGTACCTATTGGGTCCCTAGTAAATCTTACTAGGACCAGAGATGCACAAATGTTGGCCAAGACTTCGATGACTCTTGTGATGCATGAGGACATATTAGATTGACTGTTGTAGATAGGTCAAGTGATGAATAATTTGTTTGACATCCCCAGTGATGTCATTGTAGCATAGTTAGATCTCATAGCCAGCAAAGAGAAGTTGGTCATGGCTGAAGTTAGGGGGGAGCACACAGAAGTAGAAGTGCACAGGTTACAATAAGAGTTGGCTAACTTAAGGGTTGAATGATGGGATCCTTCCTGGTTTGTTACGCTTTACTAGCTAGAAAAATTTAGGATAGAGAAACTGGCTAAGCTAAGTGAGAAGAATAAAGCTATGGAGGAAGAGAAGGAAAAGGTGGTCTAAAATGCCTCAGCTACTGATGCACAATCCTATGCATACAAAAAGGCATTGACCATAGTGCAAGAAGAAAACAAGTAGCTCACTATCGACAATTCAAAGTTGACCATAGTGGAAAAGTAAAAGAATATCCTAGAGGAAAGTGTCCACCAGTTGAGAGAACAACTAGTGAGGGTAAACCAAGGTATCAATAAATTGGCTAAGGAAAATAGAACCCTCTTAATGGAGGAGATTCATGCTATTTGACAAAAATCTACAATTGAAATTAGCGTATGGTAGAATGAGGTTAAGAAGCATGAAAAATTGAAGGAACAATTCCATGACTAGATAGAAATGTATAAGAAAATAAATGAAAAGAAAGTATAGATGGCTAAAGCTTTCATTAGGTCCCTATCAGCACAAAATCCTGAGTGACAGCCAATTTTGGATAGTTATGCATTGGTCTAGTAGGTGGAAATAAATAGTAAAGACCTGTAGATTGAAAATTTGAAGGAATACATGGCATTGGATAACCTTAGATATGCCAACCTTGCCATATTAACAATAATTTGGCCTTAGAATGAGCTGGAAAAGTAGGTAGTAACCACCTATGCATTGTATGAAAAAGATGTTGCAGATCGAAATGATGCTTTGTAGAAGCTCCATGTGGTAAACTTAGAATTAGAGGTGATGAAAGCTTGCTACCATGAACAAAAGGATGTTGCCTCAGACTTGGCTAGGAGATTAACAAATTATCATGAATTAAGAGAAAAATCTAGGACCTTTAAGGAAGAACGACAATAGTTTGTAGCCTGGTACGTGAAGGCCAATCAAATGCTTTTTGCAGCTACCATGTCCTTGGGACATACTAGTGCTAGCACATATTGGTTTAACAGCCTAGATAGTACACAACCCATAGATAGAAGAAGAAAATTTGTAGTCATTACTTGATCACTACAAATCTCAAAAGCCTGGTGACAAAGGGAAGCACCTGATGAAAGAGCTACTGCCTCTAGGAACTACATGAGCTTCCCTAGTTTTGCATCTTGTAATATAGTGTCCTAATTTTTGTGAAACACCACTACAACATGTAAAAGTTAATTGTTTTGTTTGATGTTTAAGTAAATCAATAATTTCATACCTTTTTAATATTTTGTAAAGAACTTTTTCCTCATTTTGTTTAACTCAAGGATGAGTTTTCATTCAGTCGTGGGAGTATGATAAATCATGAATTGGTCATTCCCAATATCAGATACTTGATATCAAGTCCCAAGAAATGATGTTGGATATCCAATATCAAGGCCAACCAATTCATGACTCATCAGATAATGTATGCTATTATTTTCTATTGGATCTTCCTCTCCCACAAAAGTTAGTATTTTGCCAAATATTTTTGTTACTACCTTCAATCCTTTTGCTATTTTCAATTCAAGCACATATGTTGAAAATGATGTAAATTTTGTTAGGACTATGATCATTCTCCCTTCTAATAATTAATTTTCCTCTCTTAACTTTTCAAAGCATTATTTAAATTCTAAGTTGGTACACCAAGTAGCCATTTATAGAATTGAAAAGTTTTTTACTTTCGATGTTTTTTTATTTGCTACTTATTGATAAACATATGATGTACAATACCTTTTTTGGCTCATTATGAATATTATTTTTAGTGTCCAACAATCTCCTTTCCTCCTCTTTCATTTTAGTTTTGGTTTTAAAAAACCTCCTTTCCCTTCCTCAACCTTCCGTGCACCCATCTTCCAATAATTTACAAGAACTTGTTTCATTCACTCTTTAGTTTATCAATAAAAATTTCAAATAATGTTGGTGAAAAGGGACAATCATGCTTTATTAAAATGTTTATAAAATCTATTTTACATGCTGTATATGTTATATTAGTAAAATTGATAGAACTTGTTAGATTTGTCCTAGACATTTGTGAATTGGACTTAGCTTCAAGTCTTTGGATTTTTGAATTTTGGCCTATGATAAAAATATGATTTGATCATGGGTTGTGATACTTGTAAATGACTTGGAAATAAGTGACTATGAATGGACTGTGAGTTGTGACAAGGCTTAAAATTAGTCATCACAACTTGGCCATGAGTTATGGTGATGGTCATGGTCTTCAATCATTCACAATGTACTAATTGTAAGGAAATTGCAAGTCATAGTCTATGGGGAAAATTTCATTGTCAGTGGGCCAAAACATTGAAAAACTAACTTTTTGGTCATTGCAAGTGCTAGTGAGGTCACAACTCCTATGAAAGTTGAAAATCTATTTATCATGAGTTGATTATGAATTGCACTCTAATAGATTGGATTGTGAGTCATAATTATGTGATGGTATTCATCACAAGTTGTGGAATTTCTACTAGATTTGTTATTCTATTACAATGTCTTAGGTTTTTCTTTGAACAAATTACAAGTCATTGTGAACTCAAGAACATCTAATTGGCAATGAATACTTCATACAAGTTTGTGAACTGACAATGACAATGTTAAGGATCACATATGTATAGTTTAGTACATTGTTTTAGAAATATTGATTGGGCCATTCATTAGAAATTCCTTCATAAATTCATGCTTTATTTCATGCCCATAAAAAAATAAGAGGACAAAAAAAATGAGTTTCATTCTATTAACAAGTGAGCTTGATAAATGTAACAAGGTTTTTAGAATATCACTATGAAGGTTTACAAACATTATGAGCACAACATTGATTTCATTTGAGGCTAATTCATGGTAGTTGAAATATATATAACATCTCCATCAATTAACATAAAAGAGAGCTTCTACATAAATACCAAATGACCTTCATACTTGATGAGTGGCAAGGTACCCCTACATCCAACCATATGAATCACGAAGCATTCATGCTTGACTCGGTTGAATTCTATAGACTTTATCATTTCTAGTGCACTAGCCCTTTAGGAAGTGAATTTAGCCTTAAGGTCCATCGTTGTTCTCCCAATTACACTTGTGATGCATGTTGGTATGGTAAAGTATAACTGAGGCATTTGATTTTTATCATTTTATGTTTTATGTCTTGGGTGCTCGAAATGTAGGTAAAAGGAATTTGATTAACTAATCTAAATTAATCAACCAACTATTATTAAGCTAATCCTAATGTAAGTATCTATTCCTACTTTTTGTACACATCCTAAACCCACATATCCACTGCTGGGTGACCAAATGTTACGCTATTGGGTGTACCAAGCAATAACATTGCTGGGATTACCAAGTGAATATGTGTTAANCAAGCAATAACATTGCTGGGATTACCAAGTGAATATGTGTTAAGCTTGAAGCAGTTGTACTTATGTATTTAATCTATCTAGCTTAATAATATCATTATCTTAATTGATGGAAAATAATTGTAAAATAATTAAAAATAATTGATAAATAATTGAAAACATTGAATGCATAGATAAAAGAGCTAATCTATACAAAGTATTGCAAGGTTTATCAGAAAGCTCATCTTTATTGCCATACACACTATTATGTTTAGGTACAACAATGCTTGAATAAAGATCCATACACTCAATGATTCCTACTGTAGGCACTTAGGGAAAAAAGTCTAACTTTCAAATGGAAAAAATGTTAGGGCTTTGATACAATTGAAATTTGGACTCTCCATAAATGCAGTGGATAGGCACGTATTTATAGGTAATGGATAGACATCATGTCGATGAGGCATCATCGACACAAGTCAAAATATGTTGATGTGGCCTCATGGATAAGGCCTCATCAATGCGGTCAATTGCATTGATGAGGCCTCATCAATGTAGCTAATGAATGATGACTCATCATATCCCCATGCCTGAATGAAAACTTATCCTTAAGTTCTTTTACAAAATTGGGAAGGTATGGGATTATTGATTGACTTGACAAAAAATAGAATGCCTAGGTGTATGGATCAACACATTACAAAAAATGGTGATGTTTAGGACACAAAAATTAAACACCATGAAATACCTCCTTAAAAACATTTTGACAACATGTTCCTTGATAATGTGAAGCTTGTTGGAGAAGATCAAATGATCCCAGGTAGTGGTGGTTCCTGAGGCTCCGAGGAACCCTCACCATCTTCATGCACTAGTGGTGGTTGAGGCCGTGGTTGTCCTATTGTTACTGCTACTTCAGGTGAAAGGTGAAAAACATCTAGTAGTGCTTTCATTTTTTCCTCCTTACTCCTAGGATCATGCATCATCCACATAGCTTCCCTAATGTGGGTTGGAACGAGCACATCCCAAAGACATGGGATTGCTAGAAACAAATCCTTGATGTTGATAAACTAGGTAGTGAACTGTTTGTGTTCAATGTTGAATGCTCACACTATGTCCTTTAGCTCTTGGTAGTCATTCATTCGTTTGGCTAGGTTTTCAATGATGGATTGTTGGTTTGTGAATTACCCTTTGAAGACTTCAAGTTTAGCATTATCAATCTCAAGCTTTTGCTTAGTGTCTTTGTGGTGGTTAAACTTAGCCTTGTATAGAAAATACAAGCTAGCCACCTATTTCTCCAACTTTGACCATGGCTATCTAATTGTCAGCATTGCCAGGTTTGCATAAGGAAGATTGGCCAACTCCATATATTCTATCATTTCTTCAATTTGCAACTCCTTCAAGTGGATCTCTACTTTGTTGTAGGCATCAATCCCATCAAGGATGGGCTGCCACATCTCTCGTCATTGTTGGAGTTTCTAAAGGGCTTCATTAACTTTAGCCTCTTCCATCTAGATTTCTTTTTCATTAATTTCTTTTTGCAAGCCAACTTGGTCCCTGTAGTGATTTTTCACTCTTTCAAACTTGAAAGCTTCATTCTTCTAGGTGGTGATTTTGATGGCGAACTTTTGTCACAAGGTGTGCACCTCCTCCATTGATAGATTTTGATTCTCTATAGCCAATTTTCTCAATTTAGTATTGACTTTGGAAAGCTACTCCTACTGTTGAATGAATTCCTGCATTTAATATCTTTGAGCATCAACATTTCATAGGTGGTGATTTTGTGTAGTTAGTGTCTCCTTTTCTTGGCACATCTTATTTAAGTCCTTCTTAATTGAATGTGTTTTAGCTTCTACCATGGACTATTTGAAGATGGCCATTGTTGCTTCCTCCTCAACCTTTTGAAGTTGTTCCTGAAGCTATTTGATAGCTTCATCTCTTGTCATTGTTGGGTTGAGGATTGTTTGCTTCACAAGTCAGGCATAAAGTTCAGAAACCTCCATGGCCAAGCATTGATTTCACTCTTGGGCCATTTCTAGTTGCCCTTCCAAAATGATGCCTTTTCCCTTTACATTCAGCAGCTCTAATTTGATTACAGTGATGTTTTCTAGAAGATCAAAGATATCTAGAGTCGATTGCCTAGTTCCCACCAGTCATTCTAGTAGTTGTTCATGCTAAGCTACATTCATTTTTTCATTGATCATGCCTATGGATGTCTATACATCTTGGAGTGTAGATACATTTGGTATAGATGTTGTTGGTGCATTCAGTGCTTTAGTTACATGGTTAGCTATTACTTTTGCCACTATTTCCTATCCTTGGTGCTGAATCACTAAGAAAATTGCCTCTTCACCTTCCTCCAACCTCATTGAGAAAGTGGTGGCATTCCCAGAGATTTCTGGGAATAAATGATGTGTTGCTAGTGACACTGTCACCTCCCAAGCATTAGGATATGACCTCGAAGGAAACTACGTTCTTTTGGTAGAGAAAATAAAACCACCCCTCTTCATCTAGCTAATTATTTGAGCCATGTCATTAAGATGACTCATTACTAGTTAATACACAGATAGATCTTCCATACTCATTCATGTCTACTACTCTTGTTGGCTCAAGAGCTATTCTTAGACTTGTTGCAGATGCTCAAGGACTGCACAAGGCATTGGTGTTATTTCCTCAGTGGGTGGTGGTGGTAACAACTCTTCTTCTTGAATGGCTATTGGTGTTTTGTCCTTCACTATTTTTTCCCATGAGGCCAAGGGAGTATGCTTGAGAGTGTTATTGGAATAGCAAACACTACTTGTTCTCTTACAAAGTTTTCTTATCAAGCATGGAAAGGGTAGGGTCCTCCTTCTATATTAGTTCTCCTTAAAATGATTCTCAATCTCCAAATAAATTAGTTGTGGAAGGTTAATGAGAAATTTCCTACTTAGAGCAGTGCCTGCACGAGTGGAGAAGGCAGTCATCTTACTTGGCCTCATCATTGGATTGAGGTGATAAGCTAAAATCTTGAAATAAATTCACTCTACCAGTGTGAGTATGCCATACTCCTTATGGTCCACCTCGTAATATCACTAGGTCCACTTTCTTTTTGCCTTAGGATCACCTTTTGTTGATATTTCGGCTAACTATGTGCAATGGCCTCCGTTGAATGAGACACTTGAACGTCCTTGATCTTGACAATGGACCCTAGCCTTTAGCTATTTTAGAAGAGGTAAGTCTCTCCCATGTACCACTCCCCATTGGTTGTGATGATTGGCCATATGGGAGAGGTTTGTAATGGTGTTCTGACATCTTCTGGAGCTTTCTCTAAAAATGGCTTGAAGTTTATTTCTTGAAGAACTAATCTTTGGAGCTCTTAGGACTTGATGATGTCTAGGCAGGCTTGAGTTAGAGTGACCTTAAGCCTAGGCATAGGTCTAGGTGCATATCCTCATTGAGATTGTTCAATAGGCACTTTTTCTTTTAGAATCTATTGAATAGATTCCACTTCGGGTTCCTCCCAAAGAGGTCCCATTGCATGGGTCACCTCTGGTTGTTCTTGGACTTATTCCTACTAGCCCGTTCTAGGTATGGGTTGTTTCTCCCATGGTTGCGAGGGTTCTCCTTCCTACAGGTACTTTTGTTTGGGTTCCATCTATAATCATAATAGAACCATGGATTAGCAATTATTGTGTAACCTTAAAATAGTTGGGATACCTTAACTTTTGAGGGTAGTTACACTTGGCTAAGCTGTGATTATGGCTAATTTAATCAACTTGATTGTTATTTCTATTTATGCCTTATCATTGATAAATCATCCCAGAGGTTGTTGGAAGGGTTAACTTGTAAAAAGTTGATATTTATGTATGATTAAAGTTACTATCCCTTAGGGGAGTTAGAAATTTTTTTCAAAAATTGCATCAGAAATCTTAAGGTTTGTGGTCCCCACAATAAAGATCTTACCTCTAATAAGCATAGGATTGAAAAATAGAATGATTTGGACAAATGGTTTGAAAGTTATGGGCTTTGTAAGGTTTTGGGCTTTGAAAAATTGCAAAAATTCCTTGTGTGCTATGAGTAAATGATAAAAAATTTCCAAAGTGTTTGGTGGTGTATATAGTATTTTTATATTACATTGATGAGGCCTTGATGATGGGGCCCCATCGACGGGGTCAGCTGTGTCAATGAGGCCTCAATGACGTAGCTGTTGACCATTGTTGACTTTCGTTAAACTTTGAAAATACAAGGAAATTTTCGATGAAATTGGGATCAAATGAAAGCTTAGAAGACCAAGAATAGTATGAAATCATGAAAAGAAGGTGTTGAAGTTCATAAATTTGAAAAAATGGAGAAAAATTGATTTAATGGATGAACATAATGGAAGATTAGGGAGTATTGAGTGGTTTACACAATGGAAAATATGAAATATAGGATTGTAATGATGTTAAAGGTAAGGAATCTTAACTAATCAAGATAAAAGCTATGCAAGTGGGTCCTTCCCATAGCAGGCTCATGCCCTTTTTGCCCTTGCATAACCTCAACTAAGGAGTCCATGGGCCCTATAGTCGAATTAATGATCATGACAAGTTAAGGACCAACCCAAAAGAATCCATTCAAGAATCCTAATACGTCAAACTAAGACATAGAACATAACATAAAACCTAACAGTGAGGTGAGTTATGACAACATGGATGGATGAAAGAGAAGGTGGAATAAAGTTCCAAATTGAGANCATGGATGGATGAAAGAGAAGGTGGAATAAAGTTCCAAATTGAGATGATAAGAAGTCCCTTATGGATTTGTGGTTAAAATGATCCAAGAAGTTTCATCCTTAGTTTAGACCAAAACCATTCACTTTCAATGACTTCGCATTGCCACTCTAAGATTTTGATCCATCCCCTCAAGACACAAGAGTGTCCTCGTAAGACAACCACCATTCCACAAGAGGAGAGAAAGGTAGGAAGTGAGAGAGAGAAAGGGCCTTAGTTAGAGAGGACCTTCAAGCATAGGTGTATGTCGTTCGAGTTTCATAACTAGTGCTTGTAGCCCTTTTATTTGTCCAAGGGATGTGCTTTGGATTCCCATTGTGTTTTTTTTCTTTTGAAATGGGAACCACACCATGCAAGGAATTTATTCATGTCGAAGGGATGTGCTTTGAATTTCCATCATTTTTTTGTTTTTTTTTTTTTTTATTTTTTTAATGATGGGAACCACACCATCCAACGATGTTATTAGGCTTCTTATCATTGGGTGGTATGGAATAGTAAGAAGTCTATGAAAAACACTCAAGCACTCAAGCAAGAAGAAGAGTACAAAGAGTATTAGTCCCCTTGAAGTCATACCCTTCTCAAACCTTTGGATCCTTTCCAATTCTAGAACTACCGAGGTCATTGATTGATTAAAATTTTCTTTAATGAAAAAGGGACCTCAAATTCCTAGAACAAGGAAAACCATAGAGTTCTTTGGATGGGTGGATGACATGGACTCACTGCTTGTCCCATGAAAAATAAACCATGTCAAAGTCATTAGACATCAAAATTCAAAAATAGAAACTAGACATTAACAATCACACATTAAGCACAAACCATCATTAGTAAATAACAACAATAGCATTGTGTTCTACGAAAATAAAGCAGATTTATTAGCAAGAATGAGAAAATATCAAACTTAATCAAAAGAGACACTAGAGACAAAATAAAGTAACATATATAAGAAAGTGTAAAATAATCAAGAAAATTTAAATGTACTAAAAATGGTATAAAATTAGAAAAATTTGAAAATAAAAAATTTGTAAAATCAAAAATGTGAAAAACAAAAAGGATAGAAAAATTGAGAGGCCATGGTAATGATTAGCATGGATGGGCATCTTTCCCATGATTGAGTTGGAAGGAAGAGATCTAAAAAATAGAACATAGTTGTCCATCAGGTGAGGTGGTATTTACACTGGTCAATCTTGGTTCTAGGAAAGGCTTGACTTGTTGGATATTAACCAACTACTTTTTACTTGGGCTATTAGGTTTGTAAATTATCATGGCCCTAGAGGAAAAGGTTTGATTAATTATTTAAGGTCCCTCCAACTATGTTTGAAATTTTTCCTTTTGAGGTATATGTGTAGGGTTTCAGTAAAGGACCTTATCTCTTGGTTGAAACAGTACTTTCCTAATTCTAAGGTCATGGCATCACTTGCTAAATGCTTTGTTCACCTCATTTAAAGATTGGGCCACTAAATGAATTTTTTCTAGTACATTTGGATTGATCAATCTCTCCTTTTGTGCTAAACTTAGGTCAAGGTTTAGATCACAAGCCATTGAGAGTGTACGGAGCTCAAATTGAATTGGAAGTGTTGGAAGTTTTCTGTACACTAACTCATAGGGAGAATATCTAATAGGAAGTTTCCAAGTTGATCGATAAGCCTAGAGATCATCATTAAGTTTTTTGCTCCAATCCTTACTATATTTGCTAATGGTTTATGTTAATATTTTAGTAATCTCCTAATTGGTTACCTTTGCTTAACTGTTGGCTTGGGGGTGGTAAGGTGTTGTTAATTTATGTTCTAACCCAAGCATTACATTAATTTTCTAAATGTGACACCTGTGAAATGAGTTCCATTATTAGAAATTAGTGAACGTGACATCCCAAACCTATTGATGATATGTTGTTGGATAAATCTAACAGTAGTATATGATGTGTAGTCTATAATGGCTACCACTTTAGCCCATTTTGTGCAATAGTTAACTGCGACTATAATATATGCTTTCCCATTAGACATGGGTGTGATGGGACCCATGAAGTCAATGCCCCATATGTTGAAAGGTTTTAATGGTTGAATCCATTATTGAGGACCTTTCATCCAAGTAGTCATCCCTCATCATGTTGACAACATTCACAAGACTTGACAAATTGGTGGGCATCCCTAAAGATTGTGAGCCAATAGTACCCTACCATTAGGATTTTTATGGTTGTGCAGCTCCCTGCATAGTGGGCTCTGCAAAGTTCTTCATGAGCATCCTAGAGAATGTGTAATTGTTCTTTGTCAGGGACATACCAATGGATCAGGCCATTGGTACACACCTTGTAAATGTGTCCATTAATTTCCATGAAGAATTTGACCTGATGAAGAAATTGTTATTTTTTCCTAAAATACAAGTCTTGTGGCATCTCTTGAGTAAGAAGATATGTGAGGATGTCATTATACCATACTACTTTTTAAGGCATTTATTCATTTATTGCTATAGTAAAGAGGAGTTTTTTTGGAAATTGATTAGAGAGTAGGCTCTCCTCTTTGTTATCCCATCTTAAAAGAGAGAGAGATGGTTAGCGACCACATTCTCGATCCCTTTTCGATTTTCCATAGTAATATCAAATTCTTGCAAGAACACAAGCCACATTATAACATGAGGGCTTACCATCAACTTATTCATAAGGAAGCAAGTTGCACTATGGCCTATATGTCCAAATACTTTATAACCTAGCACATAATGTCTAAACTTTTCTAGTGCATACACCACTGCCATTAATTCTTTTTCTGTGGTGGTGTAATTTAACTATGCCCCCACAATGCTTCGACTCATGTAGTGGATATAATATGGACATTTCTTATCATCCATCTACATGAGCATGGCTCCCAAAGCATAGTTAGATGCATTTGTCATGATATGAAATGGTTTGGACCAATTAGGTGCTCATAGAATTGGTGTTCCTATGAGTTTCTCTTTTAATTGTTGGAATGCATTTTCACATTCCTTGGTCCATATGAAAGGTGAATCTTTCTTGGTAAGTTCTACCATTGGTTTAGCAATCCTAGAGAAATTCTCAATAAAGTGCTAGTAGTAACTAGTGTGTCCAAGGAATGACCAAACATCTTTGATGGTCTCTAGTTAGCGTGTTATTCCTTGGATGACCCTTATCTTTTCTAGGTCTACCTAAATCCATTTCTACAAAATTTGATGCCCTAGCATGATGCCTTTTTGGACCATGAGATGGCTTTTTTGCCAGTTGATCCGTAGGTTTGTCTCAACACATCTCTTTAGTACTTGCTCAAGTTGGTCCAAGGCTTGCTTAAAGGTAGCTCCATAGGTGGAGAAGTCATCCATGAAAACTTCAACACCACTACCAATTTTTTGTTGAAAGATACTAAGGACCAAGCGTTGAAATATTGCAAGGGCATTGCATAGACCAAATGGCATCTTACATAAACCAAATATTGCAAGGGCATTGCATAGACCAAATGGCATCTTACATAGACCAAATATTGCAAGGGAATTGCATAGACTAACCTGTTTCTTCATTGCCACTAAAGAAATACAATTGCTTAAAGAAAAAAAAATGAAAGATAATTGTAATGTTCATGAAGTATAGTGGTTCACTTTTGATACACTACACTTTTTCCATATCTTTTAACATGTATTGTTTTACATGAATTTTCAAGGAAATATCTCCTTTTTTCTTCATCTTCAATGAAATCCTATACTCATTCTTTGTATATCCAAGCATATGCATCATTGTAAAAATAAGACTAGTGAATACCTTTTTTACAAAAGGACACTAATGGTGGATCTTGAATTTCTTGCTACTAAGCTATTTCTTAAAAACCAACATGTTCTCATCTTCCTCACAAATTTTAAATATTAAGAATGCCTACAAATTTTTTTTTTCAAATTTATAGGTTATGTTGTGGTTATGATATGATTTTAGAATTTTAATGTAACACAAAATTCATGCTAAACAAACAACAATATGAGAAAGACATAGAACACTAGATTCTTGAAGAAGAAGACACTAAAAACAAAATCTAAACTATGATAAACTAACAAGCTTTAGCTTACAATATAGCACAATATATATCATTTCATTTTGTTAGCTAGCAAATTGAATGTTAAAATCCTAGGAATCATAGTGCTGAAGAAAATAAAACTAATAATAACACAAGATTTGCTAAAAATATGTATACTTTAAAGTGTGTTAAGAATACCTATGCACCATAGCAAGGATGAAGTCCACTTCTACATTTAAGAAACCATTGGAAGATAATAAATACTATAGCAAAAATAATGAAATCATTTTTCTTATACTCATAATCACATAAGACTACAATCTATTGTTGGACACATTATTTAGCAATTTGGGTAAAGGAGCATCTAGAAGATGGCAACGTCCCTTCCAATAGCTAAAATTTTAGTTTATGTTTGGGCTTCCAAAAGGAATCCTTCCCTTTTAGAAGCCATAATTTCAACATAAAATTAGACTTCAAAAAGCCAACATTAGTTTCTTATTTCTTTTAAGAGCCAAAATTTTATTTTAAGTTTTGGCATCTAGAAGTTAAAATTTTAGTTATATATTAGGCTTCTATAAGCTATTGTACCCTTTGGGAAGCTAGAATTTCAACATAATAACAAGATTCTAGAATCTAATAATAGTCCCTTCTAGAAGTGAAAATTTTAGTTTAAGTTTTGGCTTCTTGAAGCAAGAACTCCATTCTAGAAACTACTACATGCTTCCAAAAGCTAGAATTTCAACATAAAATCAAGCTTCTGTAAATCAATGATAGTTCCTTCTAGAAACCATGATTTTACTTTAAGTTTTTCCTTTTGGAATTAAGCCTTCCTTTTTGGTATACCAAATTTTAGTTATATATAAGGCATTCAGAAGCTATTGCACCCTTTTCAGTAGTTAGAATTTCATCATAAAATTAAGCTTTTGAAAGCCAACAATACTCCTTTCCAAAAGCCAAAAATTCAATTTAAGTTTTAACTTTTTAAAGCAAGCTTTCCTTTAAGAAGCTAAAATTTTAGTTTTATATTATGCCTCAAAGGCTACTACAAATTTTTGGAAGCCAATGATGGTCCTTTCTGGAAGCCAAAATTTCAGTTTTATATTATGCTTTTAGAATCTACTATGCATTTCTAGAAGATAAAAACTCAACATTGAATTAAGCTTTTGAAAGCTAACAGTAATCCCTCCTAGAAGCAAGCCTTTACTTCTAGAAGTTGAAATTTCAGTTCTACGTTAAGCTTCTAGAAACTACCAAACTCTTTTAGAAGTCATAATTTCATCATAAAATGAGACTTCCGAAAGCCAATAGAGGTCCCTTTTTAGAAGCAACTATTTACTTCCAAAAGCCTAATATAAAACTAAAATTTTAGCTTTTAGAAACTACTACAATCTTCTAAAAGAAAGAATTTTAATATAAAAACAAGCTTCTAGAAGAAAAAATTTCAATTTAAGTTTTGATATTTGGAAGCAAGCCTTTACTTAGGCTTATAAAAGCTACTATACCCTTTTGGAACCCATAATTTCAACGTAAAATCAAACTTCTGAAAGTTAATGGAGGTCCATTCTAGAAGCAATCGTTTGCTTTCAGTAGCCTAATATAAAACTAAAATCTTTTCTTTTAGAAGCTACTATACCCTTTTGAAAGCAAAAATTTTAACATAAAAAAAAGCTTTCAGAAGTCAAAATTTTAATTTAATTTTTGGCATTACAAGAAAGCCTTTTTTTCTGGAGCTAAAATTTTTGTTCTATATTAAGCTTCCAAAAGCTATTGCACCATTTTGGAAGCTAGAATTGCAACATAAAATCAATCTTTTGAAAGTCAATGATGATTGCTTATGATAGCTAGAATTTTAGTTCATGTTTTGGCATTCAAAACCAAGCCTGCCCTTATGAAGCCTAAGTTTTAGTTCTATATTAGGCTTTCAAAAGCTATTGTATCCTCTCAGAAGCTAGAAATTCAACATAAAATCAAAATTCTAGAAGTCAATGGTGATTTCTTTTAGAAGATAGAATTTTAGTTATATATTAGACTTCTAAAGTTATTGCACCCCTCTAAAAGTTAGAATTTCAACATAAAATCAAGCTTCCAATACTAAGTTTTCCTTTTTGGAAATCCAAATTACATGAATGTATTAGGCTTTTAGAGCCTGTTGCCCCATTTGGAATTCAAAAATTTTGACATTATGTGCTGGGGTACAATATGTTTGTGCACACTTATCATATGTCATCAAGTTCCTGATGAAGAAATCAATGGTGAGCCCCTATGTCATACAGTGGCTCATGATCTTAGAAGAGTTCAATGTAACAATGGTGGACAAAAAGGGAATTGAAAACATAATTGTTGACCACTTGTCTCAATTGAGATGAGACAACAAAGAGGAGGAGACCCAACTTTTAGATCAATTTCCTGATAAACTTTTCTTTGTTGGAGCTATTATAGAATAAATACCCATGGAAACCAACTGGTACAATGTCATCCTCACCTACCTTCTCATTCAGTTGATGCCACAAAAGTGGAACAATAGGAAGAAACAACTACTTCTTCACTAGGTTAAACAATTCATAGAAATCAATGGATACCTTTATAAGGTGTGCACTAATGGCCTGGTTTAATGGTGTGTTTTTGATGATGATCAACTATACATTCTACAAGATGCTCATGAGGGCCCTTGTGGGGATCATTATGCTAGAAGATGAATGATCATTAAAATCCTCATTGTAGGGCATTACTAGCCAACACTTTCAGTGGTGTCCATTACTTCATCTACTCCTATGAACACTACAAATGTGATGGTGGAATGACTACTCAAACGGAGAAACCTCAATAGTGGATCTAACCACTGGAATCCTTTGATATTTGAGGCATTCATTTCATGGGTCCCATCACTACCATGTTAAATGGGAAGGTTTACTTCATAGTATGTATTAATTGTTGTACTAAATGGGTGGAAGCTGTAGTTATAACTGATTGCACATCTTCTACAGCTGCTCGATTTATACAAAAACATGTTGTAAATAGGTATGGGATGCTATGTGCACTTATTTCTAATAACAAAACTCACTTTATAGGTACCACTTTTCAAAAACTTATGCAACACTTTGGGGTTGAACATAAATTAATAACTCCATACCACTCCCAAGCCAACAATATAGCAAATGTTAGTAATAGGGAGATAAAAAAATACTAATAAGAAAAGCTCGTAAATATAGGAGGGATTGGAATATCAAACTCAGTGATTCCCTTTGGGCCTATTGTGTGGATTGTTGAACTTATAAGAGAGGGGGATGAATAATTTTCCTAAATTTATAATTCTTTGGAGAAAGCACACACAACAAATTTAATGTGGTTCCCCAACTTGGATAGTCCACACTTGGAGGATACATTGCAAGCACACCTCTAGACTTTGTTGTTTTTAAATGTGGCTTGAAGGGTACCACACCCTATAAAAACTCTATGTTCCACTCAAGAATGATTTGACGCTACAAATCCACTCAATCTCATAAGGTCCTCACAAGCTTACAAAGTGGTTTCCAAGATTCCAAAACCTTTACAATCATAAACTCTCCTCCACAATGTTGTGGTGCTATACCAATACTCAATCCTATAGGATTCCAACAAGATTAAGCAAGATGCCTTCCTATAAAAAGCACATCAACCTTGGAGGACAACAAGGGAGAACAACAATTATAAGGAATTAATGCTACTTAGTTTGATGATCCTTGTACTTTGAGGTACAACAAATTTTACAATAGACAAAAGATAATACAATAAGGATTAATAGTGATTACAATGATTGTCAAATTATTACACAATGATAGTACATAAGCATTCACATTTTCCAATGAGAATGATGTCTTATTATAGCCACTATGTTTCCAAATCCATCTTGCAACTTGTGAAATAGCTAGTTAATGGTCATGGAACATGTCTTCTTCATGTCTAAGATGTCTGTATGCATTTTCCTTCATTCTAGGAAGATGTCTTCTTCTAGTCAACGATGTCTTTCTATAACTGGCCTTAATTCTGCAAAGACATATTTTCCTATGTTAGCTTCATTTTTTACAAGATGTTTGCTATTTTTCATAGACATATTTTATTAATCTTTCTTTGTACTTTGAATTTTTCATTCCTTGTCCACAACCTCAATCTTCCCCAATGCTTCTTTTCTTAATCCAAGTTCTTGTCCTACAAACATAATAATAACAAAACCACACAAATAACCTTGTATTCCATTTTTCTTAATGTTTGGACATACCAAAAGATCCATAATCTTCTCCTTGTGAGGAATGCACAAAATTTAAGAAAATGGATTAGTCTTGTGCTAATACATAACAACACATAAGCTACTTCTCCTCCTTTTTGGACATAATCAAAAAGGATAAAGCATATAAATAAAGTGCATATAAATAGATCAATTAAATAATTAAGACATATAAGTTCCTATGGTAGCTAGGGATTAAAATAAGCATGGAGGTTTGATAGTACATGAAACAATGCAAATGCAAAAATAAAGAGAAAAGGTAGACCACATAGAGATAACAAGAAAAAATACCAGCTATTCATAACTCATTGACAAACTATTACATACCAAACTATCCATAATCATAATAGAGTATAACTATCTACAACTATAACATCACATGAGTCACATATGTGTGAAGTCCCAAAATTACATATGTTAGAACCAAAAAATATATCTTCTTTTTGGAGCATCAACAAAAGGATAGAGAAACCAACCACTAGAGGTCTCAATCACTAAGCTTGGATGCATCCTTACACACTAAATCCTCTACTACTCTAGATTAATGATAAGTCTCCTCCTCATCATCATCACTACTAGTGCTAGGATGGCTCGATCTTTAGGTATCCTCATCGTAGGACTTAATCTACTACATGGGAACTTGCTTGGGACAAAGCTTCACTCCAAACAAATATGAAGCTGATGGAGCTAGAGGCTACTAAATTGGTACCCATTGGAATGTGGTCACAAAGATGCTCTCCATAGCCTATTACTCAACTGAGCTAGGAGCATCAATAGAAGGAGGAATTGAGTAACTAGGAGATACTAGATCATGATGGTTTGGTTGCTACATGGGAGCATGATGCTCCCCCTAGGCACTAGCTAGGGGTACCTTTGGATCTAAATCTAACTTCATCCCCAAGTCATATGTGCATGGGGATCTAGCTATTGAATAATACCTTGGTGGGGTGGGAAAATCCTCCTCAAATAGGAGGATTAGTAACCTCCTTAAATACCTACTCATCGAAGGAAGGTGGAATTCTAACTACATTTTAACTCTTATGTTAGTAAGAGAAGTTCTTCCCAAGTTTCCCAATGAATCGTGAAAAGGGAAAAAAAATCTTGTTTAGTGATGAATTAATCTAAGGACTAGTGGATTTCAATCTTCTTAACTATGGAGATGCTTCCTTCTTTTTTTTTCTAAGGTTTGGATCTAAGTCCTACTTTGGTTGCATGGGAAGTACTACTCTTTTCAACATACTTGCTAAGACTCCTCTTGCCTTTAAGCAAAGGTAACTCTAGAATAGGTACCCCTCTCTAGTGAATCAATAGGCTAATAAGATAGGGTTTTCCAAGGATTTTCTCCTTGGCATAGAGGCTCAAAATATCTCTACAAAGTGTATGCCCCAGATCCAATTAAAAACCTATAAGAAGACAATAAAGTACAAAACACTGTTGTGGTAGCAAATAATTGTAGCTAGCTCCTTTCACCATGATGTTATATATAATAATTAGAGATAAGGTGGTTGCATCAAGAGTTACCTTGCTTCTTTCAATATGGCCCTTGTCAAAAGAAATGTCTCTACCAAACAATACATCATTGAATTCATCGTGTCCTATGGGAATTATACCATTTGTGTAAATATCATGCATGGTATCAATGGTTATCCAAAAGACATCAAGAGTCAAAATATTTAGAATTGCATTCACAACTTGGGGAGATACCTCAATAATAATTTTCCAAATCATTTATGTGAATGTCCCAATAATAGCATCAAAAACAATGATATTATAATAAGACTCTCTAATCAGCACCTTAGGAACTAGAAAATTCATGGTAATGAAAGTATTTCAGTTTAAAAGCTTAAAATAATCTAGCAGGCCTTGCTATCTATGAGTTAGAAAAGCAAGAGAATGTTAAAAAATAATGATAGTAATTCGAGTTGCCTCAAACTTATGTTGTGCACTGCTATGAAACTAGACCATGTAAGAGGGTAGCGCATTGCTAGAACTTCCTTTTGAATGCTTCTTATGTGATGACATAGACGTTCCTATCTTCTTGTAGGCCATTTCTAATGAAATCATTGAAAATGATGGAGCCCTAGTCGTGTCTATGGGGTAGATATGAAGGAATATGATAAAATTAACAATTTTGTCATTTAATAGAAATTTTGAACAAGGGCTTTCAATGAAAAAGAAGACATTTTTTAGAGAATAAAGACATCCTTTCTGCATTTAGATTTCATAGTAGACATCTTTGATGCATAGTAGACATCTTGCCTATGATGCACAAAAATTCAGAGAGATGTCTTTTTTTATCAGAAGATTTCTTTTAATAGATGTCTTTCATTTTAGAAAGATGTCTTTGGCAAAACTAGGATGGAGTTGGAAAAGGCTATCAATGGACTATAGCCTTAATTAAATCTTATAAAAACAAAAAAAGACTTACATCTACTTACCTACTATACTATTGAAAAGTAATAGTGTTCAAAGGGCTAGAGAATGAGTTTTCTGTTTTGAGGATTCTCTTCACAACCAAACTTCTCCAATGTCCAAAGCTTGGCTTCCTCTTATGACTTTGTTGGGGAAAGTTTCTTGATTCCCTTGTTCCTACCATTCAATACTCCATTCTTTTCTAGTTCATTTGGTCTTTTAAGTTGACATCTATTTTCCCTTATGATCTTGCAAAAAATCCTTTCTTGATGCACTTTGATAAGATGAAGGAGTCTTATGATATGACCAATTATTTATATGATAATATTTGAGATTACAATCCCAATGTTTATGTCTTGTGATAATAATAACACCTAATCCTTCTATGGTAGTATGAGTGATTAGGATAATCAAACATTTTATGGTTTTTTGAGATATGGTTGCTTCCTATGATTTTTATGTGCTAGCTTTTTCATTCAAAGGATCATTTGATTGGGATGTATTTGTAGGTGATGATTACTCTTGAGTATAGCATCCCAAACCACTCTTATCATGTGAACTTCTTCCTTCTCCTAGGACCATTCAAAGGAGTTCCTTTCCTTTTTCCAATATCTCATTTATTAATTTAACATCTATAATTTCCACTTTAGCATATTCTAACAATAAGGTTAGCTTTTCATTCTCAACCCTTCAGAAATAGTCAAATTCAACAAGAATATTTCTTGATCTTTAGACTTGACTTGTTTATTTAACTTAGTGCAAAGACTTTGAAATG
The DNA here is from genome assembly GCA_015680685.1 of Gnetum montanum. Lineage (NCBI taxonomy): Eukaryota > Viridiplantae > Streptophyta > Gnetopsida > Gnetales > Gnetaceae > Gnetum > Gnetum montanum. The sequence goes on along the minus strand of MNCI01023604.1, from coordinate 256,462 downwards.
ATAGAGGCTCTTTGCATAAAATATTTAGCATATTATTATAGCTAAGATCATCATTTGATGAATTAACATCATCATCAATGAGGACCATGCAGATGAGATGAGAATTTTTTGCATCATCCTTCACTTCTTTCTCAGTCTACTACCCATCATCCCAACTTGTATAGAATTTTTTTTTCATTACTTCTTCAATGGACTTGTCCTTGGGTTGTAACTTGAAATTACTAGGATATTTGGAGGTCATATGGCCTCTTCCTTCACAAACCCAACATTCTATAGAAGATAAATCTAAACTAGAATTCAAAAAAATATCACCTCTTTGTTTAGCTTTGAATGAATTAAATCTTTGTTGATGTGTTTATTTATTTTCATTATCATTCATTATAGCTCCCTAGTGAAAAAGGAAATTTCATCTTCACTATCCTCATCATGCTCATTGAGCTCCTTCTTCTTGGAGGTAGTCATCAAGGCAATGGGTCTTTTTTGAATAGCTACATCACTTATGAGATTCATTTCATAAGCAATGAGATCACTTTGAAGTTATTCAAATTTTAGAGTTGAGAAATCTCTAATTTCTTCCATTGTCATGACCTTAGGTTTGAACTTTGGTTAAAGAGTTCTGATCATTTTAATGATCACATTACTTTTGGGAAAGTCTTTATTAGTACCTCTAATGGCTACAACAATATCATTGGCTCTAGAGAAGTAATCTTTTATCTTTTCACATTTTCTTATTTTAAGCTTATCATGTTCACTTTGCAATACTAACAATTTTTATTACTTAACAATAGAGATACCTTCATATGTAGCTTCTAGAATTTGTGAAATTTTTTTCCCATTTTACATCCTAATACTTTATTAAACTTATATTTATTCAAAGCACAATATAAAGTATTTTTTGCTCTATAATTGAACATGAACTTATCTATCTTCCCTTGTGTTCAATTGTTGCAAGGCTTGATAATACTAGTGGAGCTATTAACAAGTGAATCATAGCCTTCAAGGATTGACTCCGAAACTTCAAACTTCATGGATTTCAAAAATCCTTACATTCTAGCAGGCAAATTTGAATCCATCTAACATGGGTGGCTTTGTATATGATGTCCCCTCCATTGTTCACTCTTTGAAATTGATGATGAAGAAGAGTACTAGGCTTCAATACCACTTGTAGATCATTGAACTTAGAAAGTGGGGTGGATGAATAAGTTTCCCAAATTAAAAATTCTTTGGATAAATCACATACATCAAATTTAATATGGTTCCCCAACTTTGGTAGTCCACACTTGGAGGATAGATTGTAAGAACACCTTTAGACTTTGTTGTTGTCAAATGCGATTTATAAGATACCACACTCTATACAAACTCTTAGCTTCACTATGGAGTGATTTAATGCTATGAATTCACTGAACCCCACCAGGTTTCAACAAGCTTAAAAAGTTGTTTCCAGGATCCCACAACCTTTACAATCTTGAGCTTTTCTCTAGAGTGTTGTGGCACTACACCAACACTCAGTCTCATAGGATCCTGACCAGCTTAAGCAAGATGCCTTCCTACAAGAAGCACATCAACCCCATAGGGCAACAAGGGAGAACAACAATTACAAGGGATGAATGCAACTTAGTTTGTTGATCCTTGCACTTTGAGGTACAACACACTTTATAATAGACAAAAGATAATATAATAAGAAGCAATAGTGATTACAATGATTGTCAAATGATTACACAATGATAGTACACAAGCTCTCACATTTCTCAATGAAAATGATGTATTCTTATAGTCACTATGTTTTCAAATCCATCTTGAAACTCATGCAATGACTAGCTAATAATCATGAAATATGTCTTCTTTGTGTCTAAGATGCTGTTCTACATTTTCCTTCATTCTAAGAAGACATCTTCTTCTAGTAAAAGATGTGTTTTTGTAACTAGCCTTCATTCTACAAAGACTTCTTCTTCTAATGAATGATGTCTTTCAAGGACATCTTCTCTTATGTTGCCTTTAATTCTTCCAAGACATTTGCTATTTCTTACAGATGTCTTTCTTTAAACTTTCTTTATAGTTTGAATTTTTCATTTGTTGTCCACAACCTTGATCTTTTGAAAATCTTCTTATCTTAATCCATGTTCTTGTCCTGCAAACACAACAATTAAAAAACCATACAAACAACCTTATCTTTGATTTTTCTTAAATTTTTGACATACCAAAAGGTTCACATCTCACTACACATGGAAACTTCCTATTGGATACTCTCCCTATAAGCTCATGTATAGAAAATTACCAACACTTCCTATTCATGTGAAGCTTTGTACACTATCAATAGCTTGTAACCTTGTCCATGACTTGACCCTATCATAGAAAGAAAGGTTAATGAAGCTTAATGTACTAGATGGGAATTGAGTACTAGCCCTATCATCTAACAAACTACACAATGCATATAATAAACAATGGCATGACCTTAGAATCAAGAAAGTAAAATTTTAATAAGAAGATAAGGTCCTATACTAGAATCCCACACATTGGCCACAATGAACTAAGTTTTAAATGTTGTGTAAGGGACCTTATATTATCTATAAGGAACCTTTCTATATGGGGTCATGTTGATTTACAAACTTGAAAGTCCAATAAAATTTTTTTTGCATGCAACAACTTAAGCCTTTTTGAGAATCCAAAATAGCCAATAACTGAAACACCTCAACAAATGGATAGGCATGCTCACTTTTTTAGATTTCCTCCTTCAAACTCAATCATGGGGGAGATGGCCATCCATTCTAATATCAATCAAAGTGGCTCCTCAGTTTTCATTTTCTATATTTTTCACCATTTTTTGTTTTACACCATTTTTAGTATAGTTTCTATTTCTTCTATATTTTACTATATTTGGTTTGGATTTCTCTTATGTTTTTCTTTTCTTTCTTTATTGCTACCAGGACTTTATGCATCTATAGCTAGTAATTGATGGTGGTTTGTACTATAATGTTATTTGATTACTAGTGCCTAAACTCTATCTTTGAATTTTGATGTTGATGTTGATAACTAAGATATGGTTTCTTTTCATGATAATAAGCAGTAAGTCCACATCATTGACTAATCCACATAACTGTATGATGTTTTTTTATTTTGGAAGTATGAGATTCCTTCTTAAAATAAAACTTATAATGAAATTGTGACCTTGGTAGCTTTCAAATTTGGGAGGAATTAAAATGCATAGTGAAGGATGTCACTTTAAGGGAATTTGACACTTTTTGTACTTAGCTACCCTCTTTGGTGCATGAGTGTTTTCATGGATTTTTCACCATTCTACTATTGACCAAAAATAGGAAGCAAGGTCTTTGCATGGTGTGGTTCTAATTAAAAAAATTAGAAAATGAAAAAAATAAATGAAAATGATAGAAATTCAAAGCACACAACTTATTCTCAATAATGGGCTACAAGCACTGGTTATGGGGATAGATAGACACTTTACCCATGCCTAAAATCCCCCTCTAAGTAAGGTCCATCTCATTTTCTACTTCTCTTTACTTATCTTTTTGGAATGGTGATTGATCTATGGGGATATTCTTGTGTCTTAAGCTAATGGACTAGTCTTGAAGTGTCAATGTGAAGTCATTGATAGTAAATGGTTTTAATTTGAACTAAGGATGGACATTATTAGGTCATATTAACCACAAAATCCACAAGGGACTTCATGTAACCATGATATAAGACTTCAATCCACACTACTTCATCCACCTATTCTTTCCATAACTCACCTCATTGCCTTTTCTCATGTTTTTTTCAATGTCTTAGTTTGATATGGTCTAAGTTCTTTGACAATTTCTTTTATGATTTTGTCCTTAACTCAGCATAACCATTAGTCATCCATGTGGTCCAGAAACTCCTTGGTTTGAGGGCATGCAAGGGCATTAAGGACATGAGCTTACTATGGGGAGGACCTAGTTGGGCTAGTTAAGTTCCTCATCCCTTAGATAGTTTCTCATCAAACCCTTCATACTCCACATTGATTACATCTAGTTTTGCATTCCTTAATTTAAATTCTCCAACAAAAATCTCCTTTTTAACGAATATTTTCACTCTCTTCATGCATTCCATCATGTTCTATGCTTTTCTGGCTTCCTTTGGATAGTAATTTTATTTAAAAAATATTTGTTTTTAGTTATATTTTTAACATGCAAATTTTTCTCCTATAGCAACATTGATGAGACCTCATCAATATAGTTCCATACATCAATGTGACCTCATTGATGTAGGCCCCGCTATCAATGCAACCCTATCAACATGATTGCATTGGCATAGCACAAAAATTATCTATATATACCGTAACACTTAATGCATTTTACACATTTTCTCTTAAATGCACAAGGAGTTTTTATTGTTCCAAGAGAACAAACCCTTTCAAAGTTCATAGCTCATGAATTGCTTTTCTAATTAACTTTGTTCTTTGATCTAACAACTACCAAAGGTGAGCTCTACATCATGGGAACCATAAACGTTAGGTTTCTAATGAAAAAAATTTTATAATTTTTCTAACTCCCACAAGGTTTAGCTAATAAAATAATATTAAAATCACTAATTCATGAGAGTTAAACCTTTCCAACAAACTCTGGTAGCTATCTAAGTAAAATAATATTAGAATAATTAATATGCCTTAATTACAACTTAGCCAAAGTGTTACTAATCCAAAGAGACAAGGTATCCAAGTTCTCCATGTTACACATGACATGTTAATCCTTGGTCATGTTGTGATTACAGATGGCACCCAAACCTAAACGAGGAGGGAATATGGGACCATCCCAACTAAGGGACAAGTAGTCTAGAACTAAAAGGAGTTAACAATAGGAATAGACCTAGGAATACGCAATATAAAACCATGCAACAAGACCTCTTTAGGAGAAGCCCAAAGTGGAATCTATCAAAAAGATTCTTGAAGTTGAAATAGCACAATCCCACATAGATGAGGCACTTGGGACAAGACTAAACTCGAAGGTCACACTAACTAATTCTTGTCTAGGATAAATTAAGTCTAAGAAGATCAAAGATTTAGTTCTCTAGGAACTTAACTTTTAATCCTTCTTAGACATGACATTAGAAGAAATCAAAATGCAGCTACAAACCTCTTCCATGTGGCTGATTCTTACCTCCAATAAGGGATGATACTTGGGGAAAAAATTCCTATTCTAGAGCAATAGATAGGTTGATGTCATCATGAAAATCAAGAACATTAGTGTGTCCTATTTTAGTGAAAGCCATCTCACATGCTCTCAAGTTACTAAATACTAGGGAAACCTTGGCAGAAATGTCAATGTAAGTAAACAAAGAGGTGTAAAAGAAGTGGGCGTAGCAATGTTATGGAGTTGAATACAAAGAATACAATGTGTTCACTAATGTAGAAAAGGTGTATTTCAAAATTGCAACCTACCACCTCAATCCGACGATGAGGCCAAGAAAGATGACAACCTTCTCTACGCATGCATGCACTGCTCTGAGCAACAATTTCTTGGTCAATCTTCCATAACTAATCTACTTAGAGATTGAAAAGTGCTTTAAGGAGAATGAAAATGGAAGAAAGAAACTTACTTTTCTATGCTTGATTCAAAAATTATGTAAAATAGGAAGGATAACCTACTATTTTAATAACACCCTTCTTCATGCTCCTGCTACGTCTTGGGAAAAGATGATAAAGGATAAGGTGCAATCCAAGATGCAAGAAGAGGAGAACCCACCACCATCACCCACTCATGAAATAATGTCAAAGACTTATGATTCCATGGAGAATATTCAAAAACATTGTGAGAAACTCTTATAGTAGTAGCAAGCTAGACTAAGTGGTGATCCCTCTATCTACTAACTAGCATTGAGACATTTGATCAAGGTCACTTGTACAATTAGTTGGTTGGAGGACATGGTGTCATTGTTTTCTATCCAATGAATGAAGGTGCCTTCAAGACCAAATTGTAATGCTTGAGAGGTGATGGTGTCCCTTCAAGGATAACAAAAATTTCTATGGATCTCTTGAAATGCAACTACCTTCTCAGTGCACCTAGAGAAAGGTGAGGGGGCAACTATCTTGGTGATGCAGCACCAAGGGTAGGAAATAGAGATGAAGGTGATGGCTAATAGAGTTGTTGAAGCATTGAACATAAGTGGAACATGTAAACATCTATAGGAGCAAGTGGATAGTTGATCACAACCCAACATGAAGAATTACTAGATTGACTAGTTGGGGCTAGGCAATCAATTCTAGAGGTCTTTGACCTTTCAGACAACATCATTGCAATCTAGTTAATGCTCTTGGAGGCTAAAAGCAAGTGCATCATTTCCAATGCCTAACATGAAGTAACCACATTTGAAAATTATCACTTGGCTATTAAAGTTGTACAATTGAGTGCCCACCCTACTAATCCCACTATCCTTGGTTAGACCATAAATAGAGATGAAGCTTTTCTATAGCTTTAGAAAAAATTTAAAGTGGCTGAGAATGCTAAGGAGACTATGGTCTTTGATGAGTCTATAGTAGAAAAAATCACTTATAACATTAAGAAGCATTTATCAAAGACTGGCAAGGAGAATGAAGTTCGAACCAAGGAATATTATTATATGTGTAATGTTGAATCTCAAAAGGAATAGATTGTTGAAATTTTGAGATAATAGTAGGAGTAACTTGCCAAGATGACCATGAACCTAAGGAAGTTGATTGCAGAAAATAGAAATCTCTCAATGGAGGAAGTCTAAGCTCTTTGTCAAAAATTAACAATTGAGATCACTATCTTGAAAAATGAGGTTCTTAAGTTTGAAAGGATCAAGAACCACTATAGGGGCCAGGTTGGCCTTCTCAAAGAGGTTAAAGAAAAGTAGATTTAGCTAGCAAAGACAAAGGTGAATGAGGCCCTTCAATAACTCTAGTAAGGAAGTGACATGTAGTACATGTTTGATGGACTAAATACATACAAAAAGGTAGAAATCTAGCTCAAGGAGCTACAAATCAAGGAGATGATGGAGTAAATGGAGCTCACTAATCTCCATTATGCAAACATGACAATGTTGACTATGGGAAGGCTAAGGTTATAATTAGAGAAGTAGGTAGCCAGCTTGTACCTATTGCAAGGCCAATTTGAAGCATGATAAGGAAACAAAGCAAAAGCTAGAAATAGTCAATGCTAAACTTAAAAAATTTTATAGCATGATTCACAAATCAAAGATCAATAGCTCAGAACCTAGCTTGAAGAATGAATGAGTACCAAGAGCTGCATAACACTACTAGGGCATTGGGCATTGAATAAAAGGAGATTAATTTCTTGTTTATCAATGTGAAGGAGTTGTTCCCTACAATGTCTTGTTCATGGATTATTCTTGTAATGGTCCAAATCGATGATGCTAAGTGGGTTATGCACGATCCATGGTACTAGTGACCTTGGTATCTTAGATAATTTAAGACCATGATATCTATAGGGTGTTTTTTGTGTTGGATTGTCCTTGAAGATACCACTTGAGAATCATAGAACTTAGAAGGAGAGGATGAATAAGTTTTCCAAATCAAAATTTGTAACAACAAAAACAACATCCAAAATTACATGGTTTCCCAACTTGGGTACTCCACATTTGAAGGGTAGATCACTTATACATCTCTAGACTTTGTTTCTCTCAAAAGCTGGTTTCGAGGATAGCACATCCTATATAGCTCTAAGCTCCACTCTAGAGTGATTCATCACTACAAATATACTCAACCCCATAAGGCCTTGACAAGCTTAGAATGTGGTTTCTGGGATCCCATAACCTTTATAACTTGAGCTTCACTTTGAAGTGTTGTGATACTAAACCAACATTTAATCCCAGTATGATCCTAAGAAGTTCAAAGATAATGCCTTCTTGCAAGAAGCACATCAACCCCAATGTGGCAATAACTAAGAGAAACACAATTTACAAGGAAAGAATGCAACTAATTTGTTGGTCCTTGTACTTTGAGGTACAAGATAATTAATCACTACAATAGTACAAAAGATAGTACAATGAGGTACACAAATACAATAAAATAATGTACACAATGATTGCTTGATGTTAATATTTGTTTGTACATAAAACTTGCATTTTACCCAAGAGAACAAAGTCTTCTTATAGCCTTGAAGTTTCTGAAATCACCTTGGAATTCATGCAATAGCTATCTAATAGGATGGATATCTTATTTAAGATTGAAACATCTCAATGCATAAAGTTCAATTCAGGGGAGACATACCTTAAGCAAAGAATACATCTTCTCTAGATAGGAGACTTCTATTATTTTTGAAATATTTTTTCTTTTGGGCATCATTCATTTTGGCCAAGATGTCTTCTTCATTAGGGAGATGTCTTCACAACTTTTGGGCTTTGCTTCCTGAGGCTTTCTTTCATTGATTTGACTCATCATTGATCTTAGGAACTTCTTCATTTTGTTGCATCTTCATCTTATTCTCTTTGAGAACTTGTTATCCCCACTATGAAAACTCTTCCATTCATTGAGTCCTAATTTATGTATGTAAAAACATCACATCCACAACATTCTATGTTCTTCATATTTCTTAAGGTTTTGACATACCAAAAGGTCAACACATCATACCCCCATGACTGACTAAAAACTCATCCTTGAGTTAAAACAAAATGATGATAGATTCTGTTACAAAATTTGGATGTAGACTTAAAATTTTCATGACTAACTATATACATAACTTGGAATTCCACGTTGGTGTTTTTACAAAATGGACACAATTAACAATCACAAGACAAGTTGACAAAAAATAAAACTAAAGTAGCTTAATGTAGTTGTTAGGTTCTAGGCAGTGGAGGATCCTCCATCAAGTTCTTTCCTCTACTATCAGGCTTCTAGAATTAATATTTATTTAAGAGTAGCTAAATTTTTTTCTCTTCTATTCTAGGATCATGTACCATCCCTGTAGATTATGCAATGTTGAAAGAAGTTGATACATCTGATGGGCATGGTAGTTGTGGGAACATCTTATTTACTTTGACATACCATGCTACAAAATATCCTATTTCCTTGTTGAATACTCTAGCCACATTTCTTAACTCTTGATAATTGGACATCTGACATGCCATATTTTCTACAACATCATTTTTTCCTTGGGAGCTAGCCTTGATAATTTCTAACTCAAAGTTTTCCACATGTAATTTTTGTAGTGCATCCTTCTGATTTGAAAACTCTTTTTCATAGAGTGCATATAAGACTGCTACCTACTACTCAAGCTCATTGCATGGCCACCTTGCTATGAACATGGTCATGTTAGTGTACCAAAGGTTGGCTAACCCCATGTCTTTTGTTATATTTTTGATCTATAGGACTTTGTTCTTTATTTCAGCTGAGTGGATGTGGGCAAGGATGTCTAGGATGGGTTGCCAATCTAGTTTCTATTCATTGATAGAATTTATTTTGACCTATCATCTGGATCTCCTTCTTATTAGTCTACTTGTACATAGCCACTTGATCCTTGTAACGTTCTTTGAGCTTATTGTGTTTCTTAGCCTCGTTCTACCATGCACTTATTTCAATTGTAGACTTCTGGTGGATGACACATACTACTTCCATTAATAATTTCCTATTTTCTTAGGCCAATTTATTTATATCTTGGTTGACATAGATGAATTGTTCTCATAACTAATAAATACTCTGTTTAAGAATGTTTTTCTAGTTCTCAACATTTGTTAACCTAGTGTAGATTCCTAGAGTTTCACTTCATTACTAGAGCTCCAACACTTAATCAAATGAAAAAAAAATGTTATCTTATAGGTCCCTCCATCTCATCTATTCATCCTAGTGAAGGATGAAGGAAAAGTTCATATAAAAAGGATATAGATGTTGGTAGGCTATTTTGACTTAGTAAAGCACATCATCTTTGCTTTTGATTACTCTATCATATTCCCTAGTAGAATCATTAACAAGTGGAGAATCTGTCCTATGAGAAGAAGGAATCTTAGAATTACTATATATTTTAAATAAAATAGTATTATTTTTTAACTGATAAATCATTAAATTTTAAGCAATGATCATGAATAATTCTAACTATCTATATCATTAAAATCAATCACCATTAATGACATCAATGAAGAATAGTAGAATAGACCCTATGCTTAGCCATATAAATAACAAGTATTTATATATGACTAATCATATTTCATAAAGTATAGTAGAATGAAATCTACATATTAAAACCTAAGATCATAGGTCACTATCTTCTCAATTATACTTGTGTGGCCCTTAGTGGATATGACTAAGTGTAATTGAGACATATGATTGATGTTGTATAGATATAATAAGAATATTATTAAAATAATAACATATTAAAATTTAATCTAAATTAACCAAATTGCTAAAAGTAAATCTAATCTAGCCTATGCATTAAGCATCTAATCCTATCTTACTCTGCACATCTTGAACTCTCACTAGAATTGTTGGGTTAGTAAGTGTCTACTGTTAGGTGTACAAAGTTGCATAATGTTGAGATTACTAAACATTAATAAGTTTATACTTGATGTTGTTCATACTCATTTTAGGTAATTATTATAAGTCAAACATTAATAATTAGCTTTATTGATATGAAAAGGTAAATATTAAGCTAGGTTGCACTAGAAGCAAATCTAGACTAAGTTAAAGTGTTGCAATAAAATGGAATAATCTTGGACTTTATTGCTAATAATGTAATATATCTAAGTACAAACACTTGAATAAAGACTCCAAATAGTTACATGAAATTACATTTTGGCTACTCACTGATTGTCCTAGGTGTTATGGTGGGGTGATCATAAGAGTTTATAACTATTAATTAAATATTATCATTGTCACATCCCCATTCCCAAATGATGCTACTACCTAATGAAGATGGTGTTTTTTCATAACAAGTTTTATTATTATCTTAACAAGACCTAGAAGGGTAGTCATAATTAAGAGTCGATAGGGCATGTTGTAATAATGGATGGGTCCCTTAAGGTAACCTTTGGGTGTTTGACCGAAGGCATTTATACCTAGGGTTAGAAGTCATGCTAGCATGGAGTGGCGAAACTAGTACAAGAAAGTCATGAGAGCTAGGTGAAGTGGGACAAGAAGTGGATTAGCCAACCCTTCTAGCCAAGTTATAGGTCTAACCATGGTGCCAGTGCTAGATTTTCTCTAAGGGATAAATGCGAAAGGAAGAAAACCCCAAGGAACACTCTTAAAGCATGATTCAGATATGCTATTCCATATCAATAAAACATTCTTTTCTTCCACTTTCTGCATTTTTCATATTATTTCATTTATACATAATGTTGAATATCACATATATTTCACATTTATTTTATTTTCTTCATACACATAATGTCTAATATATCATATATTTGATGTTTGCCATGACATCCAGGGACAATTTGTCACAATTGGTATAAGAGTAAACCATGACCCAGGGGCCATTTAGAACCATGGGCTAACTACAACATAAAATTGATGATGAAACTTGAAGCCACAACATAGGGAAATCAATTGATCATCACCAAATGTACCATATGTTTATGATGTAAGTTAGAAGATAACTTTTCATTAATTTCACAAACAAGGGATTAGACATCTAGATCCCAGCAACCAACAAAATTCTTTTATGGATATAATTAATTGACAAAGATTTGATCACATATCATTAAGATTCATTAGTTACAAAAAATATTGGTAAGATAATGATACACCACTCTAGGTAACTCTTATCCATCTTAATACTATAATTATTATTTGATTAGGGTCATTGTTAAATTTCTACCCTAAAAGTTAGTAACCATGACCTAAATTAATCTTGTTTTGTTAAAATTCACTATCCAATTAATCTAAAAGATTTCAAGTTATCATATGTCAGCTAAGAAATGTTATTTCAACAAAATAGGCTAGTTTGGTCCTTTTAATTCCTAAACAATCAACTTGATTATTGAACCCTAAAACTATGCCCAACACGTAGTACTTATTAAGATGATTCCAGTGGTACAAATTTTGTCTTGATCGGACTTATGATTTGGGAGATATTGATGTTCAAATTTTCTTTTTATATGTGCATTAAAATAATATTAAATTATTATCATTATTTAGAAATAAATTTTTTTTAAAAAAGTCAAAATTTTAGTATCGGGAATCAACCTGAAATTGTTATTTATGCATATCGAACCTTCACCTTATTGTCAGTTGAACTGCCACCTTAACTGCTAAAGTAAGGTGGAATAAAATAATAATAATAAAAAATTTAATGCAAGAGGTTGTAGGTTCAAACCCCAACCTCCAATTTAAAAAAATATATATATATATATAATAAAAAATTAATAATAATAATAATGAAAATTTAGTGGGAGGTTGTGGGTTCAAACCCTAATCCCCTAACTTCAAAAATCCCTTTCTTCTTCTAAATAATAATGATAATAATAATAATTTATTAAAAAAATTTATAAAATAAATTTTGTAGGCCACATTGGCCTACAAGGGTCACATATGCCCAGCAAGAGCCGCATAGGGCCTATAGGTCGTGTCAGCCCTACAAGGGCCACGTAGGTTTAGTAGGAGCTGCACAAGACCTGTTTTGGCCACTACCACCTATGAATACCACTACTCTCCCACATGCCTACTACCATTCTCCTACCCACATTATGTTTGCTACTTCCTTACCTTGCCTGCTACCTATCGACATGCTTGAAACCTGTGTCAGTTACTATTGACATTTCTGCCACATTCTCCACCCTACATTTGTGGCATAAATCACCTCTAGCACCATCAAAAACTACCTCCAGCACTAACGAAAACTACCTCCAACACTACTAAAATCTACCTCTTACATCATTAAAAACCACCTCCTACACCACCACAAATCACCTCTCTAGACACTGTAAGAAATCACCCCTTTGCTGAACACATGCAGAAGTTGTGTAGGCCTAGTCAAGGGCCATGTTGACCCATAAGAGGACCACACAAGCCTTGAGATGAGTTGTGCTGGGCTAGAGGAGGGTCACACAAACCCTAAAGCATGCCACTTTAGCCTAGAGGAGGGCCATGTAGACCCTAAGTGGGCATTGTTCATGCATTGAAAATTTTCCAATAATTGATGGGAATTTTAAAATTCCTGTCAACTAATGGAAAAATTTTAAAAATTTTTGTCATTAATTGTTAATTTAAATTAAAAACATGCTCAAATATTTTTAACACTTTAAAATTAGCACCTTGGTAACAATGGAGATAAAAACTTCATTAAGTGTGCTTGTTCTAGAGTAGAACTAGAAGGGGTGACCTCTCAAGAATTCTCATTTTTTGCACCAAAAATCTTAGAATTCAAAAGCCATAACTTTTAATCTTGAAAGCCTTTTTTGGTAAATGAAGAGTCATTTCCTATATATTTTAACTTTCTAGACACAATGGTTGAGTCAAATATATCCTAGAGAATCCCAAAAATTAGGTTTTACTCCTTGCCCAATATAGTGCCTCAAGATCCTCAAAAGCTTAATTTTGGCATCACTTGAGCATACAATGTCCCTTTTAAACATATGAATAGTAATTTCCAACATTGTTCACCTTGTAAAATTAATGGTGAGCTTATATTTATTATTTGGATACTCAATAATTCACTGATATCATAAATTTGACCTTTTGGGCTGTAAGATTTAGTACATAGCCATTATAGATAATCCTAAGATCACTATGGCATGTTATTAATTACACTGCCAAAGTCAATATTCTTAAGGGGTAAGAAAGGCTACTAAGAATTAGATAATATAGTTACATATTATTAGAATTATATCATGTCATTAAATATTACTAAAATTTGATAATGTAATTATAAAATTAGATGATGTAGTTAAATTAGTTGGAGAATCAGTTACTATATTAGTATCTGTTAATTGTCAATTGATAAATTAGTTAATGTATTAGTTGTACAATTAGTTGAAGAAATAGAACAATCTTCAACCATTAAGAAAAGGCTATATTAATCCATCTTGCAATCAAAACATAGGGCAAATAGAACATGAAGACTTAAAATGTCATTTCGACAAGGAGTATGATACTCATGAATAGAAATGATCTAGACAAGAATTCAAGAATAGGAATGAAATTTGCAACATACAATGTGCTTGAAATATCCCTAGTGAGTGAGAAAAAAATATCTGCTATGTCCATCATGGGCCTTGGATTGGCATGAATATCGATATTCACACATCTTAGTAGAGTTAGAAGATTTGGATGCTAATGTCTTGTGCTTACAAGAAGTCTTACCATGGGAATTTATATAGGTATTTATTATCATTGCATCAACCTTGATTCATCAATAGTATCAAAACTATGTTAATCCTGATCCATTGAGGTAGTTGACTCAAATCATATTCATTAGTGTTGTGGTATTAACATTTTATTTATAAAGGATTTTGGCTTTGGCATTAGGGACAATACACTACTATTATCTACTAAACAACTTAGGCTTTTACATAAGGTATTATTGATACTAAAATTTTTTATTGAATTTTATTCTCTAATTTTATTTCTTTTTTGCATATTATTTGGATGTCTATTGCTAAGAGGTGTTGAGAAAGGACTCAAACTAATGGGATGTACAATTGCTCAACAAACTCATCTTATAGTGCATTAGCTAATAAAAATAATAGAGGGAAATGTACTTAGAAGATGTGGATGGGGAGTGAAAGACCTTCTAACCATGTTTAGGAAAAGGTATGTGTCTTAACCAATGATTAATAACTCAACAAAAATATCCACTTGGCTTGAAAAATGACTTGGATAAACCCAGCAACTTAAATCACTCATCTTAAAAAGTTGGTATTTTATATTTAATTATATTTTATTAAGTATTTTTTATATGAATTTTTTATTAAACTTTTTTTACTTCTCATGTGGAAAATTATTTAATTAGTGATTTCGTACATTTTTTATGTTTTGATGATTAATTACCTACAAATCATTCGAGTTACTCTTACTAGTCAACTTGGGTTAGAAAAAAATTGAACTAATGTTTGATCATCCTGAAAAAAATTATTAGTCTTAATAGTGCAAACAATCTAAGATGGATGTTGCACATATTTGTTGCTTAGGTTTCCTTTCTACTTCCCAACATTTAGAACCTTATAAGAAAAATCTTGATTACTTTCTTGTAAAATTTTTCCTTTTGTTTTATAGGTTTCTTAAAACATAAAACATGACTAGCATATTTTTATTATGACCATTCTTCTTCAATCCTTTTTCTTATATTATTATCAATTCTACTATTTAATTAGCACATTGATCCTAGGTAGTGGATCTATTTGTTGTGAGGTACATTTTAGCCTTGAATTATTACTTCTATTTTATGACTATATATTTTCATTGAATTTACATTTAATATATTTTGAAAAATTCTATAGACATGCTCTCATTATTTTATTAATTATGTGTGTGAAACTAGAAGAATCCCTCATAAGTGTATATATTGACAAATTTGATGAGATGGAGTACCTTCGATGCCAACTCTCTAATGCAAAGCATAGACAAGAAGTAGAAATGGACTAGGAAGACTTTGAAATTTGTAATACGTCTAAACTAGAGCACCTAGAATTGAAAAAATTATTAGAATCACTTGAATGTGTTCCTAAAGGATAAAAAATCAATAATCATAAATGCTAAGCTCACAAAAGAACAACAAAAAGGCTACTAATGTTGGTATACAAATGAACAACAACATTCACATGCTCATATGATGACATTATAGGTATTGATTTGTGGATATGCCAACATCAAATCTCCATGGATCCTACCATTAAGCACAAAAGATAGCCAAAGTGTAAGTTGAATTGCAAACTCAAAAAAGTGGTTAAAAAGGAGGTAGAAAAGGTATTTAAGGTTTGGTTCATCTATCATATTGCAAATAGTGATTGGGTAAGCCCACTTTTCATCATCCTGAAGAAGCATGACTAATGGAGGATCTACATAGATCTTCAGCTATTAAAATTGGCATCATTCATGGACCATTTTCCATTATCATTTATGAACAAAGTTTTAGACATCATTGCAGGGCATAGTTATTATAGCTTCCTAGATGGTACAATGACTACAATAAGATTCAAATAACCCCAGAAGATTAGGTCAAAACAACATTCACAAGCCCTTTGGAGACTTTTACATATAAAAAAAATGTATTTTGGTTTTTATAATGCACTTGCAATCTTTCATAATGTTATCCTTAGCATTTTCTAATAACAAATTAGTAATGGTGTGGAAGTCTTCATGGATAACTTCTTTACCCATTATGACATTCCATTCCTAGATGTCATTAAAACATGATCCTTCATTACTTAATTCATTGTACATGTGAATGTTAAAATGAAAATATAATGAAATAACTTGGTAAATATTATTGATGCAATAAATTTAATAGGAAGGAAGAAAAAAAAAAAACTTTTATTGATCTGAATGTTACACTATAACAACGTTTGGGTAATCTTCCCATGACACTTAAGGCCTTAGAGATAATTCATCTTTGTTACCACAATTAGGCTATCTAGTTGAAGGGGTGATCAATCCATTCTTGTCTTCCTTCACTCAGCTCTTGTCACTTGTCAATTATAGCTCCATAGATCCATGTTGGCATGATCTATAAGCTTGACCTTAAATGGCATAGGTTAAATCCATTCTTGAGGGGTACCATGAATAATCATGACTCTTCATAACAAGTCATCCCTTCTTTCAAGGGTTAATTACATTATTATTGTATATTCCATCCTTAAAATGGGATGAGATGTTATAATCTACCTCCTTTAAGCATTCAACTTGTCATCAAGTGCTTCCTTTGTGTCCAACTGCTCAGCTAATGTTTCCTTGTTATGCTCCTTAGTTTTAGCTTTATTATTATCTTCATTATCATATGTACAAACAAAGAATATAATTTATTAAATATAATTTATATTTTAATAATAAATACAATTTATCATTAAATATCATGATGTTCAAAAAGTTGGAAATAATTTTTAAGAATGAATTTCATATTTTCCCAAGTTTGTTGATCACAATTTGACCATTGGATGAGTACATAGCTAATGGTTTTATTATAAAGCTTCCTGGTTAGGTGATTCTTGACTATAATTGGTTTTACCTTAAAGTTGACATTGGATATCATGGGCAAAGTATTCCTATCTAGCACATAAGGCACATCATTTTCATGAAATTTATTTAGTGAACATACATGCAAGATTGGATGAATTCTTAAGGTTGTTGGAAGATTTAATCCATATGTGACTTCATCAATTCTTTCTCGAATTTCAAATGGTCCAAAATTTTTTGGTGGCTAATTTAGTATGTTTTCCTAATTTAGGAAATTCTTCATGGGTTTTTCTCTTAATAGTACTTTTTCTTTGATTTGGAATTCTATCTTAAGTCAATGTTGATCTACATATCCCTTATATTTGTCTTGGAAAGCTTGCAAATTTTGTTTAAGTCCTATAACAATAATTTTCATTATTTTTATTTCTTCTTTCTTCCATTTTGTTCTTAAGGTTTGATCTACCCAAGTTAGTGGTGTATGAAAATTACATTCATATACTACTTTGAATGTTGTTCAATGTATGAAACCTTGATAATTATTGTTATAGGAAAATTAGACTGAATGCAAGTAATTCTTCGACGTCTTTGGTCTACTCGCAACATAGCCCTGTAGAATATCTTCCAATGTTTTTTTTACATCTTCAATTTGTTCCTATACCTTTGGGTGGTAAGTTGTGCTAAATTTTAATCGGATTCTAGGTTCCTTGAGAAAAATTTTTCAAAATTCAAAAATGAATTTGGGATCTTAGTTAGAAGTGATAGATTTAGGACACTCATGTAATCGAAATACTCCTTGTACAAATTTTTGGGCTACTTCTTCAACTATGTTTGGAGATTTCAAAGCTATAAAATGAGGCATCTTCGATAGTTGATCAACCACTACCAAGATAGGATCATTTTCCTTTTTGGTTACTGGTAATCCCACAATGAAATTCATAGTAACATCTTTTCATTTCTAGGTTGGAGCTTCCAAAGGTGATAGTAATTCACTCAATTTCATTTTTTTATCTTTTATTCTTTGGCAAGTCGGGAAATTTTTAATGTATGTGGATATGTGTATCATCATATAAGTTTTGACATAACTTGGACATCCTGCATATGGTAGTTCATGGGCTTCACACAATAACTTAAGTCTCTAATTTCTTTCTGCTATACATACTCTTTGTTTGTTCATCAATTGAACATTAGAGGCAACTTGATAATGCGGTTTAGAAGAAATATTGGTTAAGATATTCATGAAGTAAGGATCTTCTTTTATTTATTCCTTAATTTCTTCTTCCATAGGGGTTTTCACAATGCCAATCATCACATTCCACATTCAACTAAGGGCATCAGCTACTACATTTTGTTATCCTAGAATATATTTAATTTTAAAATTATATTTAGCCAATAATTCTACCAATAATCATTGTTGGGTGTTTAAGATAGGTTGTCTCTGCAAGTATTCTAGAATTTTATGATTTGTTTTTAGTACAAATCTTTTTCCACAAAGATAGTATCTCCAAACTATCAAAGTATGAACAATTGATAGTAATTCTAAATCATGGGTTGAGTAATTTATCTTAGCTTGCAACTTACAAGATTAAAAGCATACCACTTTATCTTCTTCAGAAAAAATTGCACCCATTCAAACTCTATAGGCATCGGTAGAGATTTCAAATGGTATTTCTTCATTTGGAATTCTTAGAATAGGCAATGTTGTAAGTAGCATCTTTAATCTAAGTCAAGCTTCCTTGAATTTTTAATCAAACTTAAACACATGTTTTTACTATAAAAGGTTAGTTAAGGGGGCTACCAAAGTAGAATAATCTTTAATAAAACATTAGTAAAAACCTATTGAGCCCAAGAAACTATGAACCATTCTAGCATCTTTTAGTTTTGGACAATTTTAAACTACACTAACCTTCACAGGGTCTACTTGTAATCCTTTGATAGATACTATATGATCCAAATATGAAACTTCTTCTTTGAAGAGTTCACATTTACCTAATTTTTCTTTCAAATAATTTTCCTTAACGACTTTCATTGTAATTTTTGAATATTTAACATGTTCTTCTCTAGACTTAGAGTAAACAAGTATACCATCCATAAATACTATAACAAATTGATCAAGGTACAAAAGGCATTATTCATTAATTTCATGAATGTTGTAGGTGCATTAGTTAATCCAAATGGCATCACCACAAATTCACATAATCCATACCTAGTTTTGAATGCATATTTTTCAATGCTCTTTTCCTTAATTCTTATTTGGTGATAGCTTGATTTTAAATTGATCTTTGGAAAATAACATTCTTCCATGAGTTGATCAAATAGGTCATTGATCCTAGGCAAGGGAAAGGTGTTTCTAATTGTTACTTTATTCAATTTCCATAATCAATGCATAATGTTAATGTACCATCTTTATAGTCACCAAATACTGAAGCTTGATATTCATCGAGCTATTTTGGAATCTCAAGACTAGAAGATTTCTATGATTGAGTTACTTTGACTACCAACATAGTAGTACATTTTTTGACTAATCTCTTATTTTGCTTAATAGTTATCATGTGAATTTACTTTGTAGTTCCTACCACCTTTAGAACCCTGACTCCCTCAATGGTTGGCACTTTTAAAATACAAGTTTCAAAGTTGAAAGTAATATCAAATTTTTGGAAAAATGACATTCCTAAGATTTCATTAATATCACCTAATTCAAATTCAAATAATTCATTAATAAAAGAAATGTCCTGTAAAGTAAAGGTAATTTCTTCATATTGGGTATGCTTGCTCATATTCGTTCCATCTACAAGTTCTATTCTAAAAACTTTCTTTGAAGGTAAACTTAATTTTAATAAATTAGTTAAAGATGGTGAAATCAAATTATCACTTGCTCCACTATCAATCAAAAATTTAATTTTTTGCCCTTAATTTATTTGTCAAAAATCAATAAATCAAGTTGAAATTTTCTTGAACTTGACATAGCTTATGTTAAAATATTCTTCATGATTATTGTGGTGGTTTGGAATTTTCCTTTGGTAATGTTTGGGCTTAGATTTTGATACCTCATTTGATTGTTTCTTTGTATTTTTGCTTGTAATTTTAGACAATCTTGTTTGAAATGATCTTCATCACATGCAAAATATCTTGATTGAGCTCTCTTGGTTGGTGTTTTATCTACCATTTTTTGTCAAAAGGTAGTTTATACTTGATCTGATTCTTTGTAGTCCTTAGAAATTCTATAGGCTTCATCAACTATTTGAGGGTTATGTGCTCATGTTTGGGGTCACAATTATGCATGTAGTCCATCAATAAACTTTGAAGCTAATTCTCTCTCATCTCAATGACTTACATACCAAGAGAGATCTTAGAATTCCCTATAGTAATCTTCCACAAATCATCTTTCCAATCTTAATGGATGAAATCTCATCTTGTGCTCTCTGAGGAAGGAATCTAATAAATTTTTTTTTTCAAAATCTTGACAAAGTTGAGCCAATTTGTCTTCAACCCTTACGATCTCAGAACATTCCACCATGTTTTTGCAAGTCCTCTCAAGTATAGGGAGATGACTTCTATACATTCTTGGCTTAATAAATTCAACATATCAAAAAACATTTTCATTATATCAAGCTAATTTTTTAACTTGGCACTAGATCCAAGGGCTCCAT
Source organism: Gnetum montanum (assembly GCA_015680685.1). Classification (NCBI taxonomy): domain Eukaryota; kingdom Viridiplantae; phylum Streptophyta; class Gnetopsida; order Gnetales; family Gnetaceae; genus Gnetum; species Gnetum montanum. Next base: position 235,759 of record MNCI01023604.1, on the reverse strand, counting down.
CATAATGATATAGTTTTACCTTTTTGGTATGAACTTGGATTAGATATTCTCTTAATGCATTTTGTCAATTCAAATATCCTTCAACTTCAAGTTCCATTCTTTGACCTAATGAAGGAACATCTATACCTTGGTATCCAATAGATGGGGACTACTTTCTATGCTGACCCCTAGGGAAAAGTTAATCTTGATTTTGAACACTATAATGTGGGAACAGATCTTAGCATTAGTCCCTAGGTGGAAAGTGGCTTGGATTAGAAGGTTGGATGAGATGATCAATTAATTGCTTAATGGATTCTGCAAAGGGATCCATGTTTTCTTACACTTCCAACCATTTTCATTCTAAACATTGGAACAATTTCCTAATGTTTTTAGACATGTTTTTCATCTCTATATTAAATCCTTGATTTGACTAACAAAGTTCCTCTTGGACACCCATGATTTTATTAATTTTTTCCTCAAGGAAATTCATCCTATCATTGACATAAATCTTCATTGTTCTCCAATGTACTCTTTGGATTCCAAACATTGGTAGGTTGAAGAAATCAAGTGTGTTGGAAATCCTTGGCCTTTATGGTCCTCTTTATGGATCTTGAGATAGTTAATTGTTTTCATGAGAGGTTAGAACTATCATGAACGTCTACCCAACCATAGATTCCTAATTGTTTCTAGACATTAAATGATGCCTTAAAAACTAGATTTTCATTATTCAAAAGCTAAATCTAATCATTCCACAATATATAGAAGGTTTAAATTTATTGGAAATGATTTTTTTTAGTTAAAAATGAACTTTTGAATCATGATTTAGTCTTTTTAACTTGTAAAATAATTTCATGTATTTTGAGATTGCTCAAGAGGTCACCCATCCCAGTACTACTCCAAGATGAGTGCACTTAATTGTGAAATTTTAATCTTACTTACTATCATGACATCAAATTCTATTTTTGAATTTTTCCCCACACTTATAATTTTAAACTAATGTTATTATTTTTGATAGATTGAAATTTTGAATTCTTCATAGGTTGAGTTGGTGGTAGGAGCAAGGATGGTGGCAATGGCCATAGTAGTGTGGAAGTAACAAACAAGGCATGCAAGAAGAGTGGTAGAAATTGTGGATGAAGGTTGCAATTTCTTGTGAGGCCTTTTTTAGGGTTTGGATGGATTAGGTGGATCCTATGTAGTTCTCACTAGGGCCTATATGTCCCAAGTGACCATCTACACATATTAGCATGATGTAGAGGTGGTTGACGATTTTCCTATAGTGGCGCTGGAGGAGGCAATGATTTCCAGTGTTGAAGGAGGTGCTAATTTCTAGCACTGGTAGTGTTTGGGGTGTGCTAGAGGGGGTAATGATTCCCAGTGTCATTGGTATCCACAATGCACTAGAGGAGGAATCAATTCTTGATGATGGTGGATAGTAATTCTGGGAATAGTAGTAGTGTGAAAGGTGATGAGGGAGATAACAGTACATGGCAAGGATGTGATGTGATGAAGGGAAAACAACACAAAGCACAATGATAGTGCAATGTTTAGTGCAATAGTAGTGTGGTGGGGCAAGGTCATTATTATCAATCAACCTTACAACTAGCCTACTATGTAGTGGCATGGTAGGCCTTGTGCTATCACCGAGTTGGCTACAAGGATGCGACTATCTAGATGTTGTGATGTAGGCTAACTATAGGTCCTAGCTATTAGGGTTAGGACTAGGAACCTAAATTTTTTTAAAAAATTAATAAAAAAAGGTTTTCAAATCAGGAGCTAGGTTTGAATGCACAACCCCCTACTTCCCCCCTTTTTAAAAATAAATTAAAATTGAAATTTAATAAAGATTTTAATTTGAATAATTACATGTAACCCAAGAAGCTCTGTATCTCTTACATTGTGAGTTAGATTTCGATGAAATTGGTGCCATTGGAATCACCTCAGAGAGTACTATGCATTCAGCTAGAGATAACACTAGTTTTCTTGACATGGAAGTGTTAGCTTTAGTTAATTATTAATTAGCTTAAGTTGTTATTGCCTCTTTTCTCCTAGCTAAGGCTCTTGGTTTCTTTCATAAATACATAATAGGAAAAGTGTTTGCCCATAGTGTGACACTAGCAAAAAGATTGAAAGATTTCTATAAGTGACATCATGGCTCCTTAGCATCCTTCTCAAGCTTCTTCTCAAGTGCAAGCTCCTTCAAGTAGCCCTAAGTCAATGTCTATATTTTTGCATTAAAATAATGTAGTTTCTACTTTCAATTTTTTGCATAACTTACTTAGAGTGGAGGAATTTCAATATCTCACAAGCTCAAGATTGTTTCAACTTCTTTTCTTTCCTATTTTTAAAGCATCATATTATAGAAATATGATAATATAATGATTTAATATCTATATTAAAAGTAAAAGTTCTCCTACAAAAATGACCTTTGGCTCATTAGTGATTACTCCAGTTCATATTCAGTCAGTTTTAGGTTTTTACTTAAGAGAGAGTTCTTTAATCCTTTCTATTTTCTCTCCTAAGTTTCAAATGTTTTACCAAGAATAGTTATCTGGTTATGTTTGTGATTTTGCTATCTACTTAAGTCAATTTTATTTTGGTGATTTTATTAATGAAATTATTTTTGAATTATGTGAATTTATGCATAGTAAGGTTTTATATCAATTAATTTTGTGATTTTGCTATCTACCTATTTCATTTACATTTTCCATGGTGCCAAAATTAGCAGTGTTTATGATTTATCATTATCTTGGTTTTTTTGATGTGCATCTCACCACGGAATGTATTACTACCACCTAGAAAAATCCATAAAACCCTTACACTATATGTTATGTACCCATGATCATGTCCTTCATTTTAAGATATAGCACTTCTACCAATCTTCTTACTCGTTTCAATCCAAGTTTACATCCCACTAATGAGTAGCAAGTAGATCCTACACATAACCATAAAAATCACAAGTGTGTATGCATAATCTAGTTGAATTTCAAGGACTTTTAGGCTTTTACATACACTAGTCTAGGAGGTAAATCAACTATTAAAATCATTGTCTTCTTAGTTATACTTGTGAGTAAAAGGTTATGGTTAATTATAATTGAGGCATATGATTTTTATCATTGTTATCTTTTTATGTTATAAATCGCCTAAGAATAAATAATGAAGAATAAGGTAATTAATTACTAAATTAATCTAACTAGCTCACACTTAACTAATCTTAAGATAAGCATCTGTTCCCACTTGCTGTACACATTCTGAAAAAGTATAGCACTATAGGGTTACCCAATGTTAAGCATTATTGGGATTATCAAGTGTTATAGGTGTGCTCAAAATAATTATACTTATGTTTTTTAATTAATTTTTATTTAATATAGCTTAATTAATTACTTGATTACTTAAAACATTAAAGAAAATTGCTTAATATATTAAATGCTGAAAAATAATTAATCTAGTCCAAGTGTTGCAAGGTTAGATTAGAAAGCTTGTTTTTATTGCTACACACACTGTAGTGCTCAGGTATAACAATGCTTGAATAAAGATCCATACACTCTTTGACTTCTACTAATGGCACTTAGAAAATATTTTAACTTTAAAGTGGAAAAAATGCTAGAGCTTTGCTACAACTTATGAAAAGAATATCATAAATATGGTAGGAGGCACACATTTATAGGTGAAATAGGGTGTCCCATCAATAGGGTAAACCCTACATTGATAGGATCATATTGATAAGATACCATTAACAAGGTTGCATCAATGGAAGCCTATTGATGTGGCCAAACCATGATAATTCATCATGCCCTGTGACTGAATGAAAACTTGTCCTCTAGTTCTTACAATATTTTGAAAGGTATGAATTATTGACATAGAAACAACACAATAAGAACTAAGTTCCTAGAGTGTATAGTTTTACAATGATTACAAAATTATGCTATTCATGACAACAAAATTAAACACTAGGAAAAAACTGACAAGCACTATTCTTTAGATGGCACAAAGATGTTGGAGAAGATCAAATGACCCTAGGTTGTGGAGGCTCTTAAGGCTCTGAAGAACCTTCCTCTACTTTGGGTGCATGTGGTGGTTGAGGTATTGTGGTTGTCCTACAAAAATTACAACTTCTAGTGGAAAATGAAAGGCATCCAACAATGCCCTTATCTTTTCCTCCTTACTTCAAGGATCATTGATAGTCCACACAACTTTGCCAATGTGTGATAGAATGGGAATATCCCATGGACAAGGAATTATAGTGTTTGATATTAAATTCTCTTAGTGCATTGTGTATCTCCTCATAGTCATTCATCTACTTTAACAACTTCTTAGTAGTTGATTGTTGATTGGTGAACTTCACTTTGAGAACCTTGAGTTTGCCATTAGAAATCTAAAGCTTCTACTTGGTGTCTTTGTGATGCTTGAACTCTACATCGTATGGCAAGTACAAGTTGAACACTTATTTTTCTAATGCTAACCATGGTCCATTGGTAGTTAGAATCACTAGATTTACATAATGAAGATCAGAAAGCTCCATGTACTCTATCATCTCCTCGATCTATAACTCTTTCATGAAAATCTCTACGTTGTTGTAGTCATTGAGCCCATCAAAGATAGGTTGCCAAAAATCACCTCCTTCCTTGAGCTACTAGAGGACATCATTAACTTTTATCTTCAACATCTAGATATGGTTCTTATTGATTTCTTTCTGTAGACTAACCTAATCTCTATGATGGTTCTTGACTCTCTCAAATTCGAAAGCCTCATTTTTCAAGGTAGTTATCTCTATTGCAGATTTTTGATGAAGAGAATGAACTTCATCCATGGAGAGATTTTTGTTTTCAATTGAAAATCTCCTTAATTCATTATTTAATCTAGCTAGCTGCTCCTACCATTGATGGATAAAATCTTTCTTTTGTTACTTTTTCACATCAACATTCTATAGATGATGGTTTTCTTATGGTCAAAATTATACTCTCCTACTGTGTCTAGACCAAGTCCTTTTGAATGATGTACATTTTGGCATTGATCATGGACTAGTCAAAGATGGCTGTCTCCTTCTCATTTTCTAACTCTTTGAGCTTATCTTCAAGTTTCTTAAGGCATCATCACATGTTAGTGATAGGTTGAGAAATGTGGGATTAGCAAGATGGGCTCTTAATTCAGCAACCTTTGCACCCAGGCATTTTTTAGCTTAAGCCATTTCAAGTTGTCCCTCTAATATGATGCATTTTTCCTCACTTCTAGTAGCTCTAACTGGGTTGTAGTGACTATATCTAGAAGGTCAAAGACATCTAAAATTGATTGCCTAATTTCTACCAATTGGGACAACAACTCTTCATGCTTGTCTATACTCAATCTATTGTTCAGGATTCCTATGAATATCTATACATCTTTGAGTGTAGAAACCTCTAGTATAGACATTGTATGTGCATTTAATGATTTGTTAATTCTATAAAAAATCAGCTATGCCACTATCTCTTTCCCATGGTGCTACATCACCAAGATAGTTGTTCCCTCGCGCTCCTCTAGATGCACATAGAAAGTAGTAGTGTTCACAGAGATTTTTGGGAATTGTTGCATTTGAGAGAGAGATACTATTATCTTTTAGCTTCTAAGATTTGGTCTCATAGGTAGCTACATTCTTTGGGCTAAGAAAATTATCCTAACTCCCTCTATCTAGCTTATGATTCAAGCCACTTCATTGAGGTGGCTCGTTGCTAGGCAATACACAGATGGATCATCACCACTTATTCTTGCTCATTGCTCTTGCTCATGAAAGAGCTACTCTTGAATTTCATAAACATGCTTAAGAGTGGCAGATGACTCCAACATTGTTTCATAAGTCAGTGGTGGAGGTGGTGGTTATTGATCCTCTTCTTGAATGACTTTGGCAAGAAGTTTTTCCTTCATCATCTCCACCAAGGAAGAGGATAGAGCATGTCAGACAATGTCATTTGTATAGAATGTTATGCCTTCCCTTTTGCATAATTTTCAGATGAAGCATGGGAAGGGAAGTGCCTTCCTTTCACATTCATTTCCCTTAAATTGCTTCTCTATCTCAAGATAGATCAATTATGGAAGGTTGACTGGGAATCTACTACTTAGAGCAACACAAAAATATGCGAAGAAGGTTGTGATCATCCTTGGCCTCTTCATTGGATTAAGGTGAAAGGCTACAATCTTGAAATATGCATATTTAGCTATGGTTCCATATGATCAACTCCATAACATTGTTGCATCCATTCTCTCTTGACCCTAGGATGTACTAGCATGGAAATTTCAACAAGGTTTGCCCTAGTTTTTGGTAACCCAAGGGCCTCTGTAATGGCTTTTATTGAGTATGACATTGAAATGTCCTTGATCTTGATCATTGAACCAGCCTACCAATTGTTCTAGAATAACTATATTTCTTCCATGTAGCACTCCCCACTAAGTGATTGTGGATCACATGGGAGAGCATTGCAATTGAGCTTTAACTTCTAAAGATGTGAACTCCAAGAAAGGTTCAAAGTTTAACTCTTAGAGCATAGATTTTTGGACCTTCTTGTTTATGATTTGGTTGAGGTAAGCCTTCATCAAGGTAACCTGATGAGAGTGGTTACTCTAGCGGTTACTCTAGCAGTTACTCTAGCAATTATTCTAATTATTAGAGTGGTTAATCTAGCGGTTACTCTAGCAGTTACTCTAGCAATTATTCTAATTATTAGAGTGGTTACTTTAGTGGTTAA
>MNCI01023604.1:128779-222267 GCA_015680685.1 Gnetum montanum | reverse complement strand
TTTTACCTTTGAATTATGATGCTGATATTAAGGTATGGTTCTTTTGGTAAAACAGTCAATGAGTCCACAATGTCCACTCATCCATACAACTCTATGGTCTCTTTTGGCTTGGAATTGTACAATTCCTCAATTTGATGCGTTTGTGCTGGCCATTCTCTTGGGTGCTTGAATGCTTTTTCTTAGGTTTTCTGCCATTCTAACATTGTTTAAAAATCGGGAAGCTGAGTGAATAAAAATAAGTCTTTGCATGGTGTGGTTCTCACACAAAAAAAAGATGTGAGAATTCAATGCACATCCCTTAGACATAATAAAGTAATATGGGCTACAAGAATTGGTTATAGAACTAGAAATACATGTTACCCATGCCTGAAGGTTCCCTTTAACTAAGGCCCTTTCTCGCTTCCTGCCTCTCCATCTCACTCTCCTCAGAATGGTGGTGACTCTTTGTGGAAGCATTCTTGTTGCTTCAAGTAAATGGATTGGTCAAGTGTGTTGATGTGAGGTCAGTGGGTGTGGTTTGTTTGAGTTTGGATTTTGGATGAGTTCTACTCAGTTACATTAACCATGAAATACACAAGGGAATTTACACAACCTTGTTCTTGGGATTCCATTCCATTCTCTCTTCTCCATCTTTCTTCCCATTTTTACACCTCATTGCCAATTCTATCATCAGCCTATTTATGGGTTGATGCATTATTTTTCTTTGGTGAATTCTTGTGGGTAAGTTTTTAACTCTTGCTTCCAAATGACATTCCTAGAGCCTATGGACTCTTTGTTTTGTGGGTTTGTTAGGGCATAAAAGGCATGAGCCTGCTTTGGGGGGGACCCATTGGGATTTCTTTTCTGGTGCAATTGTTAACTTCTTTTCCTTAAACATTTTCTACAATCAATCATTTCTTGTTTCATCCCCATCCATGGCATCCATTTTATTGACATTGTTTTTGATGTTTTTCATATTTCTTGTTCCTCATGTTTTTCCATCTTATAGTTATCAGAGGTTTGCTCTTAGTCATGGGGGCCCTAGCATAAATTCTTCAATTTTTTCCATTTTACTAATTTCCTAACCCCTAAACCTTGGGTAGTTACCAGTGATAAATCTCTGAACTAGTTTCTACCATAACTACAACTCAACCAATGTGCTTCATATCGAGGCAAGGTATCAACTACATTGTAGAATATCTATCCTTGCTCATTTGTGACTGCATTATGTGTGTAGATGGCGATCATACAAATAATGCACTGGGCTTGGAGGAAGCACTTAGCATGGATTGGAACTGGAGAATTTACTAAAGGAGCAAGTTTGGTGGTATGGCTATGGATAAACAATGGAAGGTGCAATCTTGGCATTGGCAGTAACATGCTCCATCATCTTTCTCTCTCTCTCTCTCTTTCTCTTCGAGTTGCTAAATAAAGGCTTGGATTTCATTTATGTACGAGTGTTCACTGCAATGGTCATGAACACTAATGTTTTCATATGCTTATTGATCTATTCACTGGGCACATTGAGTTTTTCATCCCATTCCACCATCAGTTGTCAATTAGTCAATGATCCCACACCTTCCCAATATTTTGTAAGGAACTCGAGGATAAGTTTTCATTTAGTCATGGGGGTATGATGAGAGTAGTTACTCTAGCAGTTATTCTAATTATTAGAGTAGTTACTCTAGTGGTTACTCTATCAGTTACTCTAATTATTAGAGTGTTTACTCTAGCAGTTACTTTACCAGTTATTCTAATTATTAGAGTGGTTACTCTAGTAGTTACTTTAGCAGTTATTCTAATTATTAGAGTGGTTACTCTAATTATTAGAGTAGTTGCTTCCAAGTCTATAGATACAGTGCCCAAGCACACAATTGAAAAGAAGTCTTTTAGTAGTCAAGTAGATAAATTCTTGCAATTTGTTTGAAATTTAGAGTATTTTCCAAGTGACTGTAGTAGGAGGTCTAAGTGTGGATGGATCATTATTTGAGCATTGTGTACCTGAGCACACCTTGTGTACGGCAATAAAGACAAGCTCTTTGATTCATCCTTGTAGCACTTGATTTTTGTTTTCTTACGCATTTATTTTATTTTATTTTCTTATGCATTTATTTTATTTTATGCACATTACATTTCTATTATTAGCACAACAATTCATTTTGATCAATTAAGCACATCATTAAATTACACAAGCATGACCACTTTGAGCATGCGTGTAACACTTCGTAACCCAGTAATGATTAGCATTTGGTAATCCCAGTAGCGTTGCATTAGTTTAGGATGTGTATGGCAAGTGGGAATGGATGCTGGTGTTAGGATTAGTTAGAACTTAGTTAGTGAGTAGTTAATTTAAATTACTCACTTAGTTATCTCTCTCCTTTCCTACTAGCGTAGGACATAAAAACATAAAAGCTATAACAATCATATGCCTCAAGCTTACTTAATCATACAATTGTGACATACAAGTAAGCTTGGGAAGACAATGATCAACCAACCCATCCTTGTTCCACAAGGGCGCATAAGCACTTAGTCCTTGGAATTCTACTAGATCGTGCATGAAATGCTCATATTCGTATGGTTGATTGTAGGGGTACCTCACCGCTCATCATAACCTCAAGGTTCAGTCTAGGCTCTAGTGCCTCATCTCAATGAGATTGTTCTATTACGGCTACTTTTTCGAGAATATGCTAGATACATTCCACCTTTGACTCCTCATGAAGAGGTCTCATTGTATGCATCTCTACTTTCTCATGTGGTTGTTCTTAGCACCTTCCTATTCATGGTCATTTGTCCCTTTCTTGGGATGGTCCTCCTTCTTGCACATGCTTTCCTTTAAATGTCATCTATGGTCAAAACATAACCAAGCATTAGCATTCAATGTGTAACGTATAACATTTTAGTACCTTGTCTCCTTGGGCTGTTACACTTAGGCTATGTTTGGACCATGGTAGATTGATTATTTTATTATTATTTTAATAATTTTTAACTTAGAATGTCACAAGAGTTTGTTGGAAGCATTTAACTCTTATAATTTCATGTTTTAATGTTGATTTCTTTGTTAAAACTTTGTGGGAGTTAGAAAATTCCAAAAAATTTTCTATCAAAACCTTAAGGTTTGTGTCGCCCATGATGAAGAGTTTACCTCTAATAGCAATAGGGCAAAGAGTGGACTCAATTGGACAAATGGGTAGGAAGATATGGCTCTTGACAAGTTATTAGCTCTGAAAAATTCAAAAACTCCTTCCTCGTTTATGAAAAAATGTGAAAAATTACTAAGTGTTCAGGCATATTTATAGGATTTTTACCTTACATTAATAAGGTCTCGTTGACAAGTGGGATGCATGTATAAGGTCTTGTTAATGGAGTTATAGGAGAAAATTTTTCACTTTAATATTTCTAAAATTATGACGAGTTTGGACATGAAATTGGGATCCATAGAGAGCTAGAAAAGCCATGAACATGATGAAAACATTAAAAGAGGGCTAGGAAATTCACAAAATTGTAGAATTTATGGGAGAATGAAATTGCAATGGATAAATATGCTTTAGGGAACATACAGTTGGATGCACAATGGGGGCATGAAAGATTTGATTATGAAAATGCCTAGGGATAAGGAACTTAACTAACCCAACCAAAAGACATGCAATTGGGTTCTCTCCATAGTAGGCATAGGTCCTTTTTGTCCTTGCATATCCTCAAACCAAGGAGTTCATGGACCCCACAGTTGATCAAGGATTATAAAAAGTTAAGGACTGAATTTGGAAGAATCTACCTAAGAATTTCAATATATCAAACTAAGACATCGAACATGACATGGAAACTAGTAGTGAGGTAAATTATGAAAAGCATTGAAGGATGAGAGAGAACATGAAATGGAGTTCCTAATCATGGTCACAAGAAGTCCCTTGTGGATTTCATGGTTAAATGATCAGATAAAGTTCATCCTTAGTCTAGATCAAAACCAACCACTTTCAATGACTTTGCATTGCCACACTAAGACCAAAACACCTTCTTAAGTCATAAGAATGCTCCTAAAAATCAATCACCATTCCTTATTTGAGAAGAAAAGAGAAGTAGGATGTGAGAAAGGGCCTTAGTTAAAGGGGACCTTTAGTCATTGGTAACATGTCTTTTTAGTTTCATAACAAGTGCTTGTAGTCCATTATTTTATCTAAGGAAAGTTCTTTGAATTCCCATCATGTTTTTTTTGGGTTTTATATTTTTATGGATTTTTGGATGGGAACAACACCATCCAAATATTATTAAATTCTTGTTATTGGTCAACATGAAATGGTAAGAAATCCATGAAAACAAAATCAAACTTGAGTAAGTAGAAAGGCATAAAAAGAATTGAATCCCCTTGAAGTCATATCCTTTGCAAACCTTTGAATCTTTCCCATGTTTGAAAATTACCAAGGTCACAGGTTTGTTAAAGTTTAATTAATGATAAAGGGACTACATACCTTCAAAAACCAAGAAGATCATAGAGTTTGTAAATGGGTGGATGATGTGGACTCACTACCTATTCCATGAAAAAGAAACCATATCTTAGTCATCAATCATCAAAATTCAAAAATAGACACTAGACATTAGCAACCAAAAACATTAAGTAGAAACCACCATTAGCAAACAACTACAACATCACTATGTCTTATTGGCAACAAAGTAATTTATTAGAAACCAATAAGAAAACACTCCATAAATAAAGTAAAATATAAAAGAAATTATAAGATATTCAAGAAATTTAAGACATAGTAAAGATGTTGTAAAACAAAAATCTGAAAAATAATAATAAAGGGTAATACAAAAAGGTATAAAAACAAAGAAAGTATAAAAAAAAATTGTAAACATAAAGAAAGTGTAAAAAAAAAAAAAAAGTAAAATAGAAAAGTAGAAAAATTGAAGAGCCACTTTTACTAATTACCATGGTTGGCTATCTCTCCCACGATTAAGTTGAAAGGATGTGATTCAAAAAAAAATTGTGTGGTTGTCCATCCAAGAAGGCATTATTTTCACTAGCTTTCTTGGGCTCATGAAAAGGTTTTACTTGTTTCATATTGACTAGTTGCTTTTTGTTTGGGCTATTAGGTTTGTAGATCAACATGGCCCCAGAAGAAAAGGTTTTGTAACTAATGTAAGGTCCTTTCCATAATATTTAGAACTTAGTTCATTGAAGCACATGTGTGGGGTTCTAGTAGAGGGCATTGTCTCTAGGTTGAAGTTCTACCTTCCATATTCTAAGGTCATTGCAATTTTTTGTTGACTGCCTTATGCACTTCATTCAAGGATAGGCCACCAATGTATTCTTATTTAGCACATCAAGTTTGATCAATATTTCTTTCTATGTTAGGCTAAGATTAAGATCAAGGTCACAATCTATTGAAAGTGTACAAATCTCAGATTGGATTAAAATAGTTGGTAATTTTCCATACACAAGATCATAGAAAGAATAGCCCATAGAGAGTTTCCATGTTAAGTGGTATGCCTAGAGTACATCATTGAGTTTTGTTCTCTAGTCTCTTCTATATTTTCTAATTATTCTTGTTAAGATTTTTGAGATCTTCATATTGGTAACCTCTGCTTGACTATTGGCTTGGGGGTGGTAAGGTGTTGTTAAATTATGTTCAACCCCTAGGTGTTGCATGAGCTTATGAAAAGTAGCACCTACAAAATGAGCACCATTGTTAGAAATCAGTGCATATGGCATCTTGAACATATTTACAACATTTTTTTGTACAAATCGAGTAGTAGTGAAAGATGTATAGTTGATGACAGTTGTTGCTTCTGCCTATTTTGTATAATAGTTAACAAATACTATTATATACATCTTTTATTTTGAAATGGGTATGATGGAATGCATGAACTAAATGCCATTGATATTGAAGAGTTCTAGTGGTTCTACTGAGACCCATTCAATTGAGTGGTCATTCCATCGTCTCATTGTGAGCATTCACAAGAGTGGATGAATTGATGGATGTCCATATAGATTGTTGGCCAATAATACCTTACCATAAGGATCTTAATTGCTATGTGTCTCCCTACATAGTGGCCCCCATAAGGGCCTTCATGAGCATCTTAGAGAACATGTAGTTGAGTAGCATTAGGTGCATACCAATGAACCAAGTCATTGGCACACACCTTGTAAAGGTGTCCATTGATCTCCATGAAGCATTTCGCTTAATGAAAACATTATTTTTTCTTTCTATGATCTAACTCTTGTGGCATCTCCTAAGCAAGAAGATAAGTATGGATGCCATCATACCATGTAGGTTCAGTGGGCACTTGTTCATTTATTGCACTGACAAAGAGATGTTCATTATGAAATTAATTAGAAAGTGGGCTCTCCTCTTTCTTGTTCCATTGAAATTAATACAATTGATCAGCGACCATATTCTTAGTTCCTTTTCAATCTACCATTGTAAGATTGAACTCTTATAAGATCACTAGCCATCATATGATATGGGGGCTCATTGTCAGCTTGTTCATAAGAAAGCAAACAACACTATGGTCAATGTGCATAAAGACCTTGTATCCAAGCACATAGTTTCTAAACTTCTTCAAGGCATACACCATTGTCATCAACTCATTCTCTATTGTGGTGTAGTTAAGCTATGCATCCACAATGATTTGACTTGCATAGTGGATGTAATAAGGACATTTTTAGTTGTCCAACTACATAAGCACAACTCCCAAGGCATAGTTTGATGTGTCCATCATGATGTGAAATGGACAAGACCAATTAGGTGCTCATAGATTTCAAGTTTCTACAAGATTTTCTTTAAGTTTCTAGAATAACGTTTTGCATTCCTTAGTCCATACAAATAGAGCATCTTTCTTTGTAAGCTCAACCAACACTTTAATAAACTTAAAGAAATTCTCCATGAATTACCAGTAGTAGCTAGTATGTCCAAGGAATGACTAGATGTCTTTAACAGTTTCCAACTAATAGGTTATTTCTTGGATGATCCTAATCTTTTCAAGGTCCACCTCAATCCATACTTGAAAAATTCTATGACATACCACAATGCCCTCCTCAACCATGAGATGGCTCTATTACCAATTGAGTGAAAGATTGGTCTTCATGCACCTTTTAAGCACTTGCTCAAGATAGTCCAATGCTTTCTCAAAGTTAGTGCCATAGGTGGAGAAGTCATCCATGAAAACTTCCATCCCACTACCAATCTACTACTAAAAAATGCTAAGGACAAGGTAGTAGAAGGTTGTAGAGACATTGCGTAGACCAAATGACATCTTTCTATATGCAAAAGTCCCATAGGGACTCATAAATGTTGTTTTGTATTGATCTTCTAGTGATATCTAAATTTGGTTATAGCACTATAACCATCTAGAAATCTATTAAAATAATGCCTAAAAATAGTATTCAAAACTTGGTTCACAAATGGTAATGAGAAATTATCTTTGAACATCATCACGTTCAATAGCCTGAATTCAATATACACCCTCCACTTGCAATCTTTCTTTGGTACAATCACAAGTGGACTAGCCCACTCTTCATCCACAATTTGATAGATGAACCCCATCTTGAGGAGTTGTTAAATTTCCTCTTTAATGATCTACTTCAGCTTGGGTTTCAATTGCTTCTATGGCTACCTCTTTGACTTGATGGAAGGATTAGTATAGATGCAATGCTAGCATATTCGAGGATCAATCACTATGAGTTCAACATAGGACCAAGCAAAGGCTATTGACCATTTTTTGATCAAATTCAATAGCATATTTCACTACTTAAGTGTAGGATTAGCATTGATTATCATCAACTTGCCATTTTTCAAAAATTCATACTCCATGCCAAAAGGTAGTGCTTTTCACTGTAAGGACTCCTATTTGAAATTTCTAGTGATTTCCAACACTTCCCAATAAGTATCATCACGTTCATCATCAAAGAGTTGGTAATGAACTTGCTCCAATTCACCCATGTCTGCAACATAGGCATATGTTAAGCTCTTAGTTGGTTCCATGCAAAGTATGCTAGTTTTAGGATTAGTTGTCAATCTTTAGGTACCCTCTTGTTTTGTGGTTACTTTATACAAGAACCTCTGAATTTTAGATTTATTTGCACATAGTTTTCATGCTAATATTGACGTAGTTTTTACAAATCAAAGTTTTTGCACATAATTGCACCTTGTATCACTATACATGATGCATGAAACTCTTTTTTTCTCGACTTTTCCAAATCCATTCTCCATGGAAATCTCTAGGTAGAGGTCCCTAATGTCCATTTCCACATCAATGATGCTCAACCAAGTCCTTCCAATAATAATTGGAAAGTTCCCCTTGTAGTTGTTGACCTTGATCATGAGGAAATTAGCAAGATAGGGCCACCCATAGATAGTGGTCATAATATCCTCTACTAGTTCCAAGGAAATAGTTATGGATTGATCTACTAATTCTAAAAAATTGTTGTTCTTCTTGAGAGGAGGTAAGTTCTAGGCTTTGTACATTTCATGAGAAATCATATTGAAACTAGAACCTAAATCAAGAAGAGCCTTTCATGGCTCATTCCCAATGATATGCAAGTAGATGAGGGGACTTATAGGATTAGCTCTTTTCCTAGGAAGGTTTCCAACCTTGATCTAATTGGATACAACATGAGTTAACATGACTATGGAGATTTTGTAAGGCATTTGGTTTAAAGGGTAGTCAAAAGGAATAGATGCATAGGATGAAGGAGACATAGGATGACTAGTTGCATGAGTTAGTGAGGGATTTTTAGGACTATTGGTTTGGAAGAATGATCATTTACAGGATCTAGTAACTAAAACACTTGGCTATGAAACAAGCTATAAGTTAACAGCCTTGGTAGTATTATGTTGTTGTGGCTATGTGAGAATTTCATCCTTCATGGATGGAGAAAATGATAATTGGGTTGAGGGTAGAGTAGCATGTACAAAAGGATTAGAAGGATGATAAGGGTATAGGGATTCCCCTTTGGGAGATGGTGAATGAGCTCTATAATACTCAAAAGGGTAGTAGTAATGTTGAAATGAGGTGTGACTTGAAGAGCCATGTCGAGACATGGGTTGCTGACCATAGAATCCATATGAATCAAGCTATCTATATAAGAGTACTGCTACCTAGGTGGTGGCATCTCCCACAACTATGGATGTTTTCACTAATGATACTACTCATATGGTTATGGTGGGGCTCCACTTGAATAATAAGTTTATTGTTGGTGGAACTCCCTGGGATTGCCTTGAGGATAAGGCAATCTTCTAGGTGCTTGCCTCCTTGCCATCTTAGGATTCAAAGCATATATCCCAAACTCCTACAAGTGTGACATGATAAGGAAACATCCCTTAGGATATTCATATTGGCTAATGTTACATCCACCATCATCATCAGATTTTGACTCCACAACCTCTTCTCCTACAATAGCCTTATCCTTATCTCTCTAGTAGGTATGTTTAGCTTTTTTCATTCTCTTGTGCTCATGATTACTAGTTCACTCTTTCAATTATTTTGCAATTTTCACAGTAGTATGCAATTTTTCATCCAAAGATTCTCACATTTTATCCACATTGGCTAAAATTTCAAAAAAAAAAAAATATTTTTGATTCAGTAAGGTTTTTCACTACACTAATTCATCAAGTGGTGCCTTCTCCTCATTGTCATAGAATCGGACCTCCATTTTCTGATCGAAGGGTCTTGATTATATTCCTCAATAGTTTTCCATTTTCTCAATTCTCCTTCTTCTTTTCCATCTTGTTCAATCAACCTTTGGATCTAATGAGCTCTAAGTTATAACAATATCCCTTAGGCATAGACACCAAGAGTCCTCTATGTTTCTGATCAAAGCACATCTCTAATATGGCAAAGCTACTCTTGCTTTGAATATTCATGGCCAAAACATTAATGCAAAAGAGAACAATACCTACTCATGGCTATTTCTATGGGCTCATGTATTTCTTGTTACCAATCTTGGATATGCTTTTTAAGGTTGGACACTTGAGAGTATGTTTGATATTTATCATCGAACAACTCAAGCATCAGACTCCATGTTAGGATTGATTCTAGCTCTAAGGAGCAATACCAACTTTTAGCTTCTTTTATGAATATCCTAAAAAATAACTTAAGTTTCTACCAATCATTTTCAATGTTCTATAAGGCACAAGCATGGTAGAAGGTTTGAAGATGGATCTATAAATCTGAGTTATATCCCCCCTCAAATATAGGAATATTACTTTTATCTAATCCCTTGATTCTACTATCTTTCACATGCTTGGTTGGAATTTTCATGGCCTCTACAATATTCAATATACATTTAGTTGCAAGGAAAGGCTCATCATCATCATGATTTAAATGATGTCTATGATGTCCTCTACTACCCCTTCATTCATGATGAGGCCTATGATCATTGTTAATCATGGTTTCATCCTCTATAATTTTAATCAAATTTAGAGGAGGAAGAAGAAGATGTAGATGAAGAGGATGAAGAGGAAAGAGGATTTCCACCATCATAGTGTATGTCACATCCTCTCCACTTGTCATGACCATGATAATTAGATTTATCATCATCATGATGCTTACATAGGCCCCTACCTTGACTCCCACTTTTTTCTAAACTAGGATTGTTGATAATGGATTGTAAGTTTGGCTTCAAGCCTCTTTCATGGAAGTTAGGAGATGGAGAATCTTCATCTTGAAAAATATCCCAGATGAAGGACCCTTATTATATTTTTGTTTTAGTAGGAACAAGGGATTAGTGAACCATTTCCCCTTCATAGCTTAATGGTGCTTCTCCTAGTACCAATCTCTTTTGCATTGTGTTTCAATGGGATGGTAGTTCCGATAGTCATGGCCCTACACAATGTCTTCCTCATGAAGATCTTAGAAGCCAAATCTCTTAAAAATTTGGAGTAGCACCCTACGAATAGATTAGTTGAGCGGTAACACAACATTGCCCTCCATGTCTCTCCACTACAACTATTCATCTTGGTGTAGGATGAATGTGAAATTAGGCACAAACTCATCTAGATGAGTATACACCACTTTTAATTCTAGGGTCATTAGTAGTTTTGATTCATCATGCATGTGAGATGAGGACATTTTCACTTAAAGGAAAAAATAATAGTGTGCTTTAATAATAATAAAAATAATTATTATTCAAATGGTTGTGAATGTAGGATTCATTCCAATGATCTCAAATAATTTTCACAAAGTCCTAGATAGTGCACATTACTAACTAAAAGTCCCCAGCAATGGTGCCAATGATGAGTAGTGAGTAGATCCTACACCCAACCATATGAATCATAAGCATTTATGCATGATCCGATTGAATTCCAAGGACTTTTAGGTTAAGTATAACTAAGGCATATGATTTTTATCACTTTTATCTTTTTATGTTCTAAGTCACCTAAGAATAAAAAAATAAAGAATAAGGTAATTAATTACTAAATTAATCTAACTAGATCATACTTAACTAATGCTAACATAAGCATCCATTCTCACTTTTTATACACATCCTAAACACATATAATACTATTGGGTTACCAAATGTTAAGCATCACTAGGATTAGTAAGTGTTACACATATGCTTGAAGTGGTTGTACATATGTTTTTTAATTAATCATTATTTAATATAGCTTAATTAATTAATTGCTACTAAAAAATTAAAGAAAATTTCTTAAAATATTAAATGATTAAAGAAATAATTAATCTAGTCCAAGTTCCATAAGGTTTAATTAGAAAGATTGCCTTTATTTTCACACACACTACAATGCTTGAATAATGCTCCGTACACTCTTTGACTTCTATTGTGGGCACTTAGAAAATATTCTAACTTTTAAGTGAAAAAACTACTAGTGCTTCGTTACAACTTATGAAAAGAATTTCATAAATGCAGTAGGAGATGCACATTTATAGGTGAAATAGGATGCCTCGTCAACAAGTACAGGTCAATACGTCAAACCCTACATTGATGGAATCATGTTGATGAGATTCTATTGATAGGGTTGCATCAATGGCATCCCATCAATGCATCCAAAACATGATGCTTCATCACTCATATTTCTTGAAGAAGAGAGGGTTGTAAGGAGCTAGATCAAGGATGCAAAGAAAGGTTAAAGGGCCTTTAAACATGCTCAAAATCCTAAAGAAACCAACAAGGTATTATATATATTTATATATTTATACATTTTATTTTGCTTGTTTGTTAAGTATATGTTTTTATTCATTTATTGGTAGTGCAATATGGGCTTCAAATGAAGCAAATGGAAGGTGCTCAAACTTTTGAAAGAGACCAATCAACTTCAAAGGAAAATTTGATGGCAATAGGGCTCAATTCTAAGGTTTATATATCTTTATTTAATAGCCTACTTTATTTTTTTTTACTTTGTATAGTTTTTTTTCTAATAAATTTTTCATTTTATAAAAACAAAATACTTGAAAAGGTTCTAGTAACCTAGTGATTTTAAGTTTCAAACAAAATAAGGATGTCAAATAATGAAAGGATAGCACCAAATAGAAAGATAAAGGAAGGGATCTTGAGGTAAATTTAATTATATCTAATGTTTGAATAGTTTCCTTTTCTTTCATATTCTTATGTGATGTTGACTTCATGTTCATTATTTTGTGTTGTAGATCTCTCTATGTTTGAGGTTCTTCATCCAAGAGTTGGGGAGTAATAACATCCAAGATACATTCTCTAAATAGACTCCCACTTCGTCATTGAGATTCCCGCTTATGACCTCTTCTCATGTAACCATAGAAAATGGTTCTTTACCATAGGCTATGCTGGCTTCAGTCCTTGGGTTCATTTCAATTACTTCTTCAATTATCATCTTGGGTTCCCCATTCTCACTAGGATAAATGGTGGCAACAACCAATGAAGAAATTATTCTTTTTCTAAATCTTGATCAATAGATTTCAAGGAATACATCATATTTTATTCATGAAGAGATGTACCACATGAGGGATTATAGATTATATGACTTTAAAGGAGATTATGAACTAGTGTAGGTTGGTGTTACATCCTCCTTTTATCCAATTCTGAAGGATGTTTTAGATTTTTTTAGAAATTTGGAACAACTCGTAGAAGAATTAGAGTACCACATGTCTTGCTAGTTATCTTCTAACTTGTGAACAGATCCTTCAAGATGAAAATGATTAACTTTTAGTGAGTAGTTCTTGTTCTTTTTCTTTTTTCCTCTTCACTTCATTTGATTTTATTTTTGTTCATAACTTAATCTTGTTTTGTACATCTAGAGGAAGGGAAAAAAATGGCAAGATGACATGACCCATCAATCTCTTCAAGGGAATTTGCTAGAAGTCAAACTTCCAAAGAAGGATAAGGCATAGGCTGTAGCAAAAAGTGTTTTGAATTACATAAAAAAATTGTACAATGGTTTCACATGATGTAAGATAGTACTAGTTAAAAAAGACAATATGGAGGAGGAACGAGAAGCCTAGTTGAAGGTAATTTTTGATCTTATCAAACCAAACAACTGATTCCTTCTTCCTTTGTTCCTCTATTCTACTTCCTACTTTGTTGATGTATCCCACTTTCTCTTTTATGTTTGATGTATCTCTTCAAATAATAATCGTAATAATAATATATTTTAATACTATTATCTTCTACTTTGCTTCCTAAATCATGGTTCTCTCTTATATAAAATGTGACATCCCATTTCTAGATGTCATCAAAAGACGATCCTTCATGACTTAATTCATCGTACATGCAAATGTTATAATGGAAATATAATGGAATAACTTGGTAAATGTTATGATGCATTGAATTTAATAGTAAGGAAGCAAAAGAAAAACTTTTATTGATATGAATGGTACACTATAATTCCCTTTGGGTTATCTTCCTATGACACATAAGGCTTTAGAGGTAATCTAGAATTGCCACCATGGTTAGGCTATCTAACCAAAGGGGTGATCAGTTCCTTCTTGTCCCACTTCACCTAGCTCCTATCACTTGCCAATTTTAGCTCCACAACTCCATGCTAGCATGACCTCTAAGCCTAGACTTAAATGGCATAGATCAAATCCATTCTTCAAGGGTATCATAAATAATCATGATTCCTCATAATGAGGCATCCCTTATTTCAAAAGTTAGTAACATTATTATTGTACAATTTTTCCCTTTACAAGGGATGGAATGTTACATATATGGCTTTGATTTTGAGGAAGCATTAAACCATTTGGATAAACTTTTAAAATGATGTATAGAAATTAAATTGAAGCTTAAGTAGTAGAAAAGCTAATTCATGATCCAAGAAGGTATAGTTCTAGGACATCAAATATTACAACAAGGAATAGAGGTAGATCATGAGAAAACTAGAGTGATCTAAGAAATTACTCAAAGGTCATAAATATGATGCTAAAGGCAAGAAATAGTGAATCTAGAGATATTATAGAGTATATCATAAGGGGTATTGTGTGCTTATCAAGGAAAAGAGAATATATTTCAAGATCATGATGCACCATTTAAATCCCATGGCACATCTAAGCAAAGTCACATCTTTCTTTGCCAAGGCCTATGCTATGCTCAATGGGAAGTTTCATGCTAACCTATTCCATCTCAGTTTCCTAGAGATAGACAACCCATTTAAATAAAATAAAAATGGTAGGAAGACACTCCTCTTTCCTTGATCTATAAGAAAATTTTACAAAAGAAGAGAGATAGTGTGCTACTCCAATGCCATGCTCAGAATGGTCACAACAACATCATGGTAAGAAATGATGAAGAAAATACCACCTCGATAGCTTCAAGAAGAAGAAGTGTCATCTTTGTCAATCATGAACACCAGAAATGTAGAAGAAATATTAAAATAACTATGATAGCAGTAATAAGAACATGGTGGTGAGCCAATGGACTATCATCCTACAATGAACCATTTAAATGAGGTTTTCAAAATCATTAGTTTGCATCAAGATAAGGTGTCCAACTAATTCTTACCACTAAGAAGATAAGCCACTATCCAAGTCAATCCCACTATTGGAGGAGTTATAGTATCTTTCCCTTCAGAAAAAATATCATAAATTTCAAGCAATGCTACAAGTTTTTTAGTAATGCTGGAAAAATAGGAAGGCATGACAATGGTCATCATGCCACAAAAAGAGTATGAAATAGCTATGGAGATGGTAGTGGACAAAATCAAAAAATCATTCAAGGTTCCTATAACACCCATTATATATTTTATTGTCATGTAAAATAAGAACCTTGCATAGGTACACAAGGAGAATTATAACATGGACAAGAAGAACGTAAGATTTCTTAAGATTGAGAAAGAAAAAAAAAAAGAGAACAACTCAAAGAGTATTCTAAGAACTAGTAGGAGAAACTAGTAAAGATTAATGTAGATGTGCAAAGATTAGTAGTGAAGAACAAGAATCTATCAATAGAGGATGTATGGGTAGTGAGGTAAAAATTAGCCATTGAAATCACCACTTGGACAAATCATACTTTGAAGTATAACCATAAGAACCATTACAAGGATAAGATTGGTATGAAAAAAGAAAAAAATGATTTAATTGGCCAAAACAAAGCTAATTGAAGCCCTCTAATAGCTTGAAGGAAATTCATGGTAGTCCATCTTTGATATAAAGGAGCTACATATCATAAAAATTATGAAGTGCATGGAGCTTTTCAATCTTTACTATGTAAATATTATGATGCTTACCATTGGAAGGCTGAGATTCAAGTTAGAGATGTAACCAACTCATACTTATTGTATGAAAACAACTTCAAGTTCTACAAAGAAGCAAGTAGAAATTAGAAATAGTTAATGTGAAACCTAAGGTTCCAAAAACAAAATTTGAAGATTAGCAAAAGGTCCTACAGAACCTAGCTAAATAAAAAGTAATTACCAGGAGCTCAAGAACTAAGTTTTCGATATCAAACATAAATAATTCATTATCTAGTTTGTTAACAGTAAAGAAATGTTTCTTACTCTATCCCATTGAAAGTATCAAGAACCACAACCCTAGGTGAAGTAGAATAGACAATCAATGATCCTAAGACAAAGGAACAAAATATGAGAGTTCTTATTTATGCATTCAAGCTAAAGGTAGTAATCACAATAGTAACTAAGCAACCATAGCCTTCACAAAGTAATAAGAAGCCATTGTAGGAGGCATGACTTCCTAGTATAAATTGATGCATACTCCTCAATCCATATTTTATACATATTTGAAAAATTTATTTTGTATAGTGTGTTCAAATTTTATTGAGATGAACTACAAAACACAAATAATTTTTATAACACAACACACAAGTTAGTTAGTCAATTAGTATAATACTTCCATAATTTTATAAATAGTTAGATCCTAATTTTGTTAACTTAAGAATGAGTCTTTAGTTAGTCATTGAGGTATGATGAAAGTCGATTCACTTAGTCATATGATATATCAATGTCAATATAAATCTAGATTTGTTAATGCATCAACATTGATGCAATATAATGAATGCTTATAAATATGGTTTTCCCACTCTTATCATTTAATTTCATAGATGTTAGATTTTGTCATCGAGTGCTCATAGTATGGATTGTATGGCATTGTATTTGAGTGTTAATGTACCTAGACACATTTTCATGGTGAAAATAAAATCAAGATATACTTCTTTTATAGTACCACTTTTTTTATTATTCGAATCTCTTAATTTGCAATCTACTTTACTTACTCTTTTAATTTCATGAACTTAATCAATTAATCTATTTTCATTGCACTTCACTAATTCACATGAGTATGACCAATTTTAGTAATAAAGGCATTCATGTTTGGTAATCCGAGTGGTGGAAACTTGGTATATCCAGCAGTGAACACTTGGTAACCCAATAGCACTAATTTATGTTCAAAATATGTATGACAAGTTGGAAATAAATACTCAATGCTTAGGCTAGATTAGATTCTTTTCTTGCACATAGATTAATTAGTTTAATATTTTAATGTTTTAATAATAATAAATTGATCATATGTCGTAATCACACTTAACTATATGAATCAAAATCACACAAGTGTGATTGAAAAGAAAATAACCAGTGACAAAACATTTAGCTATCTAAGGAAATTAACTAGTCTTAGTCCATGTAATTTTACCAAATCATGTGTGAACACAAGTGATCTGTATGTTTGAACATGGGGTCTACTTTACCACTTATTAAAAGTATTTTTGACATTTTTTTGATATAAATTACAAGTTTTCTTAAATTTATGAATGAAATGTATCCATTAGTCTAGTTCATTTTTCTCATTTTTATAAAAAGGAAATTACCATACAAAATCATAAATGTTTAGCATCTAAACTACTCAAAAACATGAATTCTTGAAAGCCTAGATATTTAAATGCTGAAAAGTTTGATAACCTTGAGGACCAAAAGCTCATAGGCTTCAAGATCCAAGGATTTATAGACTCAACGGCTCAAAGGCTTAGAAGTCTAGAAGTTCAAAAGTCCAAAGAGCCAAACATCCAAACACCAAAAAGGATGTACCATGTCATAGTTGTTGCTAACATTATTGCATCCACTAGGCAATTTACACATGTAAATTATTATCTATAAAGTCCCAAAAATCGCAAGCTCTATTCCTTCATTATTCTCATATATAACAAAGGGAAAGAGAGTAATTCTTTTAAATAAATTAGAACAAAAAGAAGGATATTTATTTCACTTTACATACTTATTCAGTTCATATAGGCATTATCACTAGTCATTTTTACATCACCACACAATAAACATAGTGCATCATTCATTGCATAAGCAATGCAAAATTCCCATGTAACATTATATAGGGTTCTTAATAAGTATAAAGAATACTTGTATTTTCTATCATTTTAAGAATAGTTGTATTACCTTTTCTTTTACTTACAAAACCTAGAGAAAGTAGTTGACACATGCTCAAGACACTCAATCAAAATATTTTTGTAGTGAGGTATGCAATTTTTTCTATTTTGAACTTAAAATAAAGTCCTAGATAATCAATTTAGTATTGATTTAGTTTTATGTCATTGTATAAAAAAATAAAATAAATTTCTTTCAAGATTCAATGAATAACTAAAATTGAAGTTGTGTTGGCCTAAAGTATAGCATATTATCACATAAAGAATAAATGATAAGTTATTTTCATACTTTGAGCCCTTTTTATTTATATATGATCATTTTTGCATTCTACCCTTTATGTTTCCCATGTGTCCTAAGTGGTGTTTGCATTTTTTCAAAAATGATTAATGTTTTGTAGCCATCTACACTGTATTATTCTCTTTTCTTATCATACATACTTAATCATTACTCAAATACATCTTAAAAATGTTTTTAAAATGGTTAATGATACAAAGACTTTAGAAAAAATCAAAATTACAAATAATTTTAAAATTTGAAAAAAAAAATATATATATAAAAAGTAAATTTTAAAAAATATTCTACTAAAACATAAAATTGCAAGCATGGTTGGATCTGAGCTACTTATGTATAACAATATTTATTATAATTTGTTGTTAAGATTTGATATTGTTAATGTTAATAGTTAACTATATAATATGGTACATTTTAGTATTTGAAAGTTTTTTATTACCATGAATATTGTAATATTTCTAGTTCATTATATACATCTCGTCAAAATATGTTATATTGAATCTATTTATAAAATTTTTGGTTTTTTAGATAAAGCCTTTTTCATTGTATTGAAATTGACTATATCTTGGTTTAATTTAAAACAATATTCTTATTGGTTTGAAAACTTCCTAAAAAAACAACGATAATGTATAGGTAAAATTAAAAAATATATTAATATTATGAAGAGCATCTCATCATGAACAAGCCTGTGACTTAGATTTTTTACTAAGGATCTTGTTAAGACATAAAACCTAATAGAGAAGTTAAAATAACTTAAAATCTTTGGAATCTACCTAGTCACCACCAAGATCTTCTTCAATGTAGTAACTCTTGTTAGATTTTCTAAATCTTGTTCACATTTCTATCATTCTTATTTATGATAAGGATTAACTTCTTGACTCTACACATACTGGCACAAGATTTCTTACATTGAAGCAACCAATTTCACTTTAGCGAATTGCCTTCATTATAGAAGAACTTAATTTTTTTTTATTTTAGAAAAAGCACTATTCATAATCATTATAGCTTGTTAAGAAATTATTTAAGCACATTTCACTTCCTCATAATTTCATGCAATCAATAAACATCATTTAGGATTGATGGGCATAAGGCATGACAGTAAAGTTGTAGGGAAAAAGGTAACCTACTTATGTATTAATTGGCTGTGTTATTTTCCTTCCTATAGGTAAATAACCTTACCAATGAGTCAAAATCTTTGTAATAATCGTTAAAAAACCATCAAGCCAACCTTGGGAAGTTTAAGTCCACTTGATGCTCTTGGATGAATGAATGAGGGATAAGTTTGTTCATAAACATGGAACAAAATTTAAATGAATTCATCACTTTTTAAACTTTGTTCCACCATGAAAATTTTATTCCTTGTAGGTATACAATTGTAACTGAGAGATATTCTAATGCATATAGGTTGACTATAGTAAAGTAATTTTAAATTTCATCAAGCCATTTCTTAGCATTTAACTAGCATCCTTGGTTCACTATCATACCACTTAAGACTGATCCTTTTAGCATAAATTTCTTAGAGAACCTCAATTACCCAAATATTCAAAGAAGAAGATGGATGCTTGATTGAGGATCTCTATGTCAAAGGATACAACAACACTAAGGTGGATCTTGGCAATATTGATCTAAGATCCAAACTCTGAAATTTAGCAAAGAAGTTGGATATAATTTGATCACATGTAAAGGGATTTGAACATGGTCACTTCTTAATGATCCACAAGCAAACCAAAAATCATGGTAAGGATGGAGAAGAAGACCATGAGAAGTGATTAAATTAGGATGATCTAAAATAAAAATAATTTATTTGATGAAACTAAAAGGGTGGCCACCTATTGTGGTAAATATTACAAGACAAGCTACATGTCATGGTGGGGTTATGATTTAGCCCACACAAAAATTTTGAGTTGTAATGAAGTTATGGCAAAAAATCACAAGTTAAACCATGAGCCTTGATGAGCTTTTGGTTGACTCCATGGTGTAAGAAATAGAACACAATCAATTTAAAACATTAGTTTAAAGGTAAATTTAAGATCTAATATCTCTCTAAAGATCAAATGCTAGATTCTTGCTCAACTTGTACATGTATAACAATTTCAAATAGAATTCAATTAATCTTTATAGGATTTTATGTCTTATTTTATATTCAATGAGAAATTGTGAGAAATAAATAATGAGTAAGACTAGATTTAGGCATTGATTATTAGAATTGGTAAAATCTTCTTAGATCTATATTCATCTAGCTTTTAGGATTTGGGAGTAATGAGATTCAATTGCAATTAAAAATAAATTATAAGGGGATTTGAAACAAAATCCTAAGGAAACTCTTCCCAAATGATGAAATTAAAGAGATGATAGAATAGATTTCTAATTAAGATGATAATTTCTTAGATTATCAAATTTTCTACAAATTCAAAAAAGGAATAACCCTTTCTAGATCTTACTTATAAGTCAAATAAAATTCATGAAAAATCAAACTTTTGATTAAATAAAATGAGAAACATAATACACTAATGTAAATTCATGTAAACATATAAAAAACATCCAAAATTAACTTTAGAGAATTAATATTTTCATTAAAAATTATAAGAACTCTTTTAAGATTTTATAAGGAAGAAGTAAAAACTTAAAGTTAGGAGAATTTCAATGCAACATGCCTTCTATTGTTCTAAAAGTTTAACAATTATCGATATTATCAACAAGTCCATCTAAAGCCTTAAATGAGAGAATAAGATCTTTTTATAGATGAGGGACTAAGGATTTTGCCTCATTTCATATTATTACATCATGAAGATTCAATAGACCTTGATGCTTTTAAGCTTTACTTTAAACTAAATACATAACATGTCTTCTAAATTCTAAATAGAGCTCAAATTTTTGGATTAAATGACTATGGACATTACTATAAAATATAAGACTTCAACTTAAAACACAAAATATATAAACTCATCATGGAAGAGACATTAGAAAATATCCTTAAACATGGGGTACATTTCACACTATATTGAATAGTACCACCTTTAGGATGAAATGTGTATTAATATTATTGTGTTTGAACATTGTGGATTTTCACTTTCATCAATTTTTTCAATGTCAATCCTTTTTAACAAATAACTATTTTTATATACTTGAAGTTATTCCAACAAAAGGTCAACCAATTTTTAACTCAAGAAAATATACTTCAACTTTACATTTTCTTCCTTTAGTTCATCTTTGTTAAAATAAAATTTTATATCTACATGTTTTGATTTCTTGTACATTACATGCTTTTGGATAATTGGATTGATGTTGTATTATCAACCATTAATTTAATGGATAAACTCATTCCAAATCCTAATTGGATAAACAATTGGAAAATTGTCTAGATATTAAAAATTGAAATAAGAAATTTGTAATTAAGTGTACTAGTTCTAAAGTAGAATTGGGATGGGAGATCTTTTTAGAAGTTTCATTTTTTAGCAATGACATCTTGGGAAGTTTCCCTTTTAAGACATCACCATAATGAGCATAAATTTGGCATCTAGAGTTCATTTCCAATGAATAAATCAACATACCTAATATTTATTAGCCTTATGGATGTAATGAGGAGGTCAAATTGGTCATATTTGTACTCAAAATTGAGTTATACATTAGGCATGAGGAAAGAGGATCGACTAGTTAATTGCCTAATAGAAGTAATTATTTCAATACTTTAACAACCTTAACCACTACTTAAGTGAGCTCTATAGATTGGATCTTCCAATCCTCATTTATTGAATATTGTTAAGAACATCTAGAGACTAAAGAATTAATTGAAGACTTATAGAGATGTGTCAATAAGTGTATGGATGCTTTAGAACAATAAATAAACAATATTGTCGGCATTCAAGAAGAACTTCTTAAAATAAATCAAAGTCTTGGGAAATAAATTTAGGATGTTTTAATAAAGTTAGAAACTTTTCAGGTCAATTAAAATAAAAATGATCTAAGATCCAAAGAATAAGCTTTTTTCCCTCAAAAATTTAATGTTACTATGTACTTTAGAACTTGTTTCTTGAGAATACCGACCTTTGAAGAAGTTAGGAGCTTAAGGAAGGTAGAAAAGACTAGAAAAATCTATATTATTACCCTTAAGCAAGCTAAATAATTATTTAAGAAAGATGCAATATTATTTTTAGTGAGAGTTATCAAAGTAGAAAATGAAACTAAGATTGAACTTTCTAGAGAATTTAAGGAATTTAAACAACTTTTAGTTAGAAAAACAAAATAATTATCATTGAAAATAATAGTCAAACATATAATAGATATATTTCTAGTAAATAAACTAATATAAGAAGACTTGGAAATGTTTATTGTAAATGAATTATTGGAATTAAAAGTTCAACTTAATTACTTGTTTCAAGGTGGATAAGATATACTTGAGTATATTACCTTGGGATGTATCTACAGTTTTTGTTAAGGAATAAGATGGAGCTTTAAGATTATGCATAGATTATAGAGTATTAAACAAAGTTTTAATCAAGAATACTTATCCATTACCAGAAATTAATGATTTATTCAATGAACCTATATAGCATGCTATATTTCAAATATTGATTCGAAATTAGGATATTATCAAATAATAATTAAGAAAAAATATTAATAATAGTATTTTTAAAATCATATATGGGTTATATGAGTTTGTAATAATATTATTTAGACTTACAAACACCATGGAAAACATTTAGGATTCTTTTGATTAATATTTTAAAGAAATATTTGAATAAGTTTGTAATTATATTTATGGATGATATACTCATGTATTCTAAGTAAATGGAGGAACATGTGAAACATTTAAAAACAATCATAGATAATTTAACTTAAAATTAGTTGAAGAAATATTTGAGTAAATGTAAGTTTTTTAAAGAAACAATAAGTTACCTTGGCCATATAGTTTCATGATAAGGATGATAAGTAGTGTTACACCCCTTCCATAGGCTTCAGCTATTGCATTATATTTATGATTTTTATTTGTATGTGATCTTGGTGCATTATCGAGGATCTGTTAGTTTGTTATGATGATAATTTATATGTTGTGATGCCTTGACTTACATGCAATGATTATGAACTTTTACATGCTTAACTAGCATGATTATATACATTGGTACATGTGATGTGTTATATAGGTGATGTGGTTGGCAAGGATGTTAGATTAGGATATAAGAGAAACTCTTTGATATGTGTTTATGCTTTCTCCATGATTTAGATATTTATGCATTTAAACTATAGCACTATGTTGTGTGATTCTTGGATGTGATTTTAGCATGTGGATGTGTAGTGTGTTTAACATGGATCTCAAAGATTTAAAAGGATTTTAATTTGAAGTCTTTGTTATGAGTGTTTAATTTTTGGAATTAGTTGGAAGAAAAAATTAAAAAAAAATTAAAATTATAACAATATTTCATAAAGGAAAATTTTTTAAAAAGTGTATGTGTGTGTGTATATACACACACATATATAGTTAAAGCTATTTTCAACATTATGTGCATGTGATGTAAACAAAAAGGAAGAATAAGAAAAAGCATAAAGAATGAACATCTAATATGTAGAATGAACTTTTATGCATCGCTTTTCCCACTACATTGGTTGAGTAATTGAATTTTTAATTTTTTTCCAACAAAAATTGATTTTAAGTCTATTTTCCCTTATTTTTTTGTTTCTTTTATCTTTAACTCTTCTTTCAATTTTTTTAGATTTATGAATGGATTTTGTTTTTGCTATGAACTTAGGTTTGAAATTGCTATAGTTGTGTATATGTATGCACAATATTTTTTTGGACAAAAATGGGGTTTTGCTAGATTTTTGAGACTTTTATGGTTGTTTTAGATTTTTTTCATTGGAAAATTTAAGTAGGTTGTCTTTGCCTTTCCCTTATATGCTTGTGCTAAATTACTATATACAATAATTTTGTGTGAGCATGCAAGGAAAATATGCTAAAGATTAAGTATGGAAGTATCATTTCACAACTTGCTCAAAATTTGCAATTATGATTGAATGGATATGTGTTGAATAGAATTAATTAGGACCTATAGAGAATTAGTTGTGATGTTAGGATCACAAGCATGGTTTTAATATTGTCAATTATGATTATGTTTTTCTATTTGGGTGTTTCAGAAAATTTTGATCATCACTTGTATTGATTAAATATTATCATTTATTATTTTATTGATAAAATTTAAATGCACTTAACTTTATTTCTAGAAGCTTGATTAAAGTAGAATTAGTGTTACTCGGATCATATTCTTACCTACTTTTTAATTATGAACATTATTTATCTTTTTCATTTATTTTTTGAATATTACAATAGTATATTCTCCTAATGATTAGTTGATGCAAAGCACTTGCAATGCTTATCCATCCAAGTGTTCATTTTGGTAGTTAGAGATTTAATTCTTGGAACATGTGTTGTCAAGAGCTGGTATCTCTATGGGTCCTACAAAGATTATAGTCATTCATGATTGGCCAAGATTATAGTCATTTGTGATTGGCCTATATTGCAATCAATAGTGGAGGTGTGAAGCTTCTTAGGATTAGTAGGATATTACCATAGGTTTGTGAAACATTTTTCTTGTGTAGCCTCTTCTTTGACTTGATTGTTGAGGAAGGAGAATAACTTTACTTGGATCCTAGCTTGTCAAGTTGCATTTGAAGAGTTGAAGCATAGATTGGTGATTGCTCTAGTGCTAATATCTTCCACACTAGAACATCCATATGATGTTAATATCAATGCTTCAAGGGAAGGATTTGGTTGTGTGTTGATGAAGGATAGATAGGTTGTGGCATATGCATCCTATTAATTAAGGCCATAAGAAACTAGATATCCCATGAATGATCTAGAACTGGATGTCTTGATATTCATATTGAAGATCTGACAACATTATCTGTATGGGAAGCACATTTAACTATAACTGACTCATAAGATATTGTAAATATGCTTGTAGAATGGGACCTAGAAAGAAGCCACATACCATGCTATACAAAGAATGTGTCTTGACATCCAACAGTGGTTGTCCATCAACCAACCATTCCTACATCTCTATGCTAGATCTTAGATAAGAACCATATACACAATGCATCACAACATGACATTCCAAAACCAAGCCCAAAACCTATATGAGAGCTAATATTCTAATAAATAATTACAATTTTTGGAATAAAATACATCATGTAGATCATCAAGTACATCACTTAAATGAAAAAAATAAAACATTTTATATTAAATATTTAAGACACATAAACATAGCTATATCATGTATTTATATATAAAACTAAATTTTGAAAGGCACATATGTATGTGTGTGTTATATTAAACATACCTTTCTTATACCAATAATTTTTTTGCTAATGTATTTAACCAACTTAAAAAGAGTAAGAAAATTTTTATTTTATAAGAAACCATTCCTTCCTAGCATTTCCATCATTCTCCACATGATCACCATTCCATACCAAGAAATTTAATTTTCCAAAATGCGCCCATCATTTAGATGTTTTTTCTTTTTGCATTTCAAAACATAATTGCACCTTAAAATATACTAAACATTAGTGTAGACTAGAGACACCAATAATAATTTTATGTATATTTATATATTTATATACTAGAATAGTGACATTGTAGCATACTAGAAATCATAACAAGGACATCAAGGTAAGCAAGTAATTAAGATCAACAACAAAATAGTAATAACTAAACTTCCATGTCCAACAAACTTAATAAAAATAAAGAAAAAGAAATCCTTTCATACTAATCCATCAATGCAATTATTACTATTTTCATCAAATTGGAAAAATTTACCTATCTAATAGAATAAATAAAAATAAGATTATCCATGTGTCATTGCATAAATTTTGGTCATGATCATAAACTAACATAAAACACAAAAAAAAAAGAAAAAAGAAAAAAAAAACACCATGATTTTGTAAGGTGTCATCTAAGTCATCTTACTTATGGACATGGCTAATTGGAATGATATCAGTGAAAGTGTGAAATGACCAATATAAAAAGTTTTACAAAACTTAAATTAAGAATCTTAAATTATTTCTATTAGATTAAAATATTTGATAAAGGAAGAGAAAAGAGAAAATAACTTAATTTTATAACATAAGATTAAAGTAAGCTAAGAAACTTAGTAGAGATAAATGCTACAATAATGGTGGCTTATAGGTAATAATAGTACCAAGTAATAACAACAACTTGTAGTTCCATTAACACCAACCATAGTAGCTAATAAATAATAGCAACTTCTAACTTCCAAGATGCAACGATAGTAACAAGAAAACAACAACTTGCAATACTAAATAATAACTAGTACAAAGTTGTAGATAGCAAGAACACCATGCAACAATAATGACTAGTAGATTTCAAATAACTAGCACATGGCAAGCAATTACAACTAGGAAATGGATAATGAAGAGAAAAGAGAATATGGGATGAGAAGGAATAGCTAAATATTATAAGAATGAGAGTGAGAAATAAGAGTGAGAAGGTTTTATACTAAATTTTTATCCTATTTTCTTCCCTTGCTATTTCTATGAGATTTTATAATCCTTATGAAGCTTCATCCTCTTAATTTTCCTCATAGAAAGAAATTCATGGATGTCACATGTGTCTACATGTGTCCTTCATGCATAAATCATGATCATAGTTGCAGATTATGTCTTGATAGTTTTAATACTTCATCTTTTCAAATATTCATTCAATTATTCTAGCTTTTTCTATTATCTTCATCTCCTGCCTTCTCTCCATGAGCAGCATCTTTTCGAAAAAATAAATAAAATCAACATACTAATTCTTAATAAAAAATAAAATCTTTATCATTATCTAATGCTTTGGAACCTGAATCCATTAAAAAGGATCAACATTAGATTGAAGCTAGTATACCAATCCATCCCTATTCCTTTGGGATTGTTGGAGGATATTATGACCACAATTTGTGGGTGGTCCTATCCTAATAACTTTCTAGTACTCCATGTGAAAAATAGTAAAGGAAAATTCCCTATCATCATGAGGAGAGCATGGCTGAGCACCATAGATGCAAGGTCGGGGATTAGAGACCTTTCCTTAAATATTTCCAAGGAAAATAAATTTGGAAATTTTGAGAGGAAAAGAAGTCCATGCATCATGTATAGTGACATAGGAGCATTATTACTATAGGCTTCTAAATGGTTATAGTGGTTATAACCAAATCTAGATTGCACCAAAGGACCAAGCCAAGGCAATGTTCAAAAGTCCTTGGGGGACTTTTATGTATTAAAACATGTCCTTTGTCCTCTAAAATTCTTCCACCACATTTCAATGATAGGTCCTTTACATCTCCTAGAAATAGATCAATAGTAGGATAGAATTCTTCATGGATGGCTTCTCTACCTATGAGGCTACATTTGAGAGAGCATTGGACTACCTTGAGCAAGTGGTTAAATAGTGTATAGAGAATAACATAAGGCTCAACTATAGAAGAGCCACCTCATGGTCCACGAGGGCATTGTCTTGGGGCATCAAATTTCAAATAAAGTGATCAAGGTGGACCTAGAGAAAATAAGGGTCATCCAAGGAATAACCAAACAACTAGAAATAGCAAAGGATGTGAGGTCATTCCCTAGTCACACTGGTTATTATTGATGTTTCATCAAAAAATTCTCAAAGAGTGCTAAGCCAATTGTAGAGCTTACCAAGAAAGATACATTATTTATTTGGACCAAGAAATGCAAAAATGTATTTCAATGACTGAAGTAGAAACTCATAGAAACTCAGATTCTGTGAGCATCAGACTAGTCCAAGCCATTCCATATCATGATGGATGCATCCAACTATGCCTTGGGGGCCATGCTTATATAGATGAATGATCAAAAACATCCATATTATATCCATTGTGTAAGAAGAAGCATTGTGGTTGAATAACTCAACTACATCACCACTAAAAAGGAACTAATGGAAATGGTGTATACATTAGAGAAATTTAAGCACTATGTGCTTGAATATAGAGTGTTTATGCACACCAATCATAGTTCCATATAATTCCTGATGAAGAAGCCAACAACGAGCCCGTGTGTCATACAATGGATGATGATCCTCCAAGAGTTTGATTTTATGATGATTAATTGAAAGGGGATTGAGAATGTGGTAGCTGACCACTTGTCTCCATTGAGATGGGATAGCAAAGAGAATGAGAGCCCATTATCTAATCAATTTCTTTATGAACTCCTCTTTGCTAGTGTTGTTAATTCTCAAAATCCCAAGGAAACAAACTAGTATGACAACATCCTCTCCTATCTACTCAAGAGATGTCATAGGAGTGGAATAATAATAAGAAGCAACAGTTTCTTCATCAGGCCAAACACTTCATGAAGATCAAGGACAACATCCAAAAAAGTTGCACAGATGACCTTGTTTGATGATATGTCCCTAATGCAAATCAAATTTGAGTCCTTGAGGATGCACATGAATACCCTTGTGGGGGCCACTATGCTAGGAGAAGGTTGACCATTAAGATCCTCATGGTAAGATATTATTAGCCCATAATCTTCTAGGATGTTCATTTCTTCTTTTTTTCTTGTGACCAATGCCAACATGATGGAGGGATGATTGTTTGCATGGAAGCACTGCAATAGTGGTTCCAACCACTATAATGTTTTGATCTTTAGGGGGTTGATTTCATAGGGCTCATAAATCCTATGTCTAATGGAAAGACCTACATCATCATGGTTGTTAACTACTATACCATGCCTAAAGTCATCATTGTCGCTGATTGTTCATCCTCTATGATGGCATGGTTTATACAAAAAAATGTTGTTAATAGGTTTGGTATGCCACAAGAACT
Organism: Gnetum montanum; assembly: GCA_015680685.1. Classification (NCBI taxonomy): domain Eukaryota; kingdom Viridiplantae; phylum Streptophyta; class Gnetopsida; order Gnetales; family Gnetaceae; genus Gnetum; species Gnetum montanum. Next base: position 193,364 of record MNCI01023604.1, on the reverse strand, counting down.
AATTATTGATAATGAAACACATTTTATAGGTACCCCTTTTTTAAAGTTCATGCAATGCTTGGGGTTTGAACATAAATTAACTCCATACTACACCCAAGCCAATGGTCAAGCAGAGGTCACCAATAGAAAATTTACTAAAATTCTAACATGAACAGTTAGTAAATATAGGAAGAACTAGAGAAACAAACACAACTATGCTCTTTGGACTTATTGTTCAATGTGGAAACTTTCTATTAGTTAGACTCCCTATGAGCTAGTGTACAAAAAACTCCCAACACTTGCCATCCATGCTAAGATCCATACTCTTCCATTAGCTTGTAACCTTGACTTGGACTTAAGTCTAGTTCAAAGAGAAAGATTGATGAACCTCAACATACTAGATGACAATAGATTATTAGCCCTATCATTGAATGAACTACATAAGGCACATAACAAACATCATCATGACCTTAAGACATAGAAAGTAACATTTCAACCAAGAGATAAGGTTCTCTACTGGAACCCCATGCATGTACCTCAATGTACCAAATTTCAAACATTATGAAAGGATCCTTACATCATATATGAAACTTTCCCATGTGATGATATGTCATCCTAATAGCCCAAGTAAAGGACTTCTAGTCAACAAAAAACAACTTAAACACTTCCTTGAACCAAAAACAACCAATGGAAAGAATGCCTTAGCTAATCATCATGCATGCTCAATCTTTTGTATCTTTGCCTTTCAACTCAATTATGGGGGAGATGGTCATCCATGATAGTAATTACATGAGTGACTCCTTATTTTTTTAACTTTTTATTTTACATCATTTTTATATTTTTCTTATTTTATTGAATATTTTACAATTTTTTCTATATATATTTTACCTTATTTGGATTTTTTTATGTGTCTTCTTTTTCTTTATTACCATCAGGACTTTGGTACTGAGCATCTACTAACTGATGATGGTTTATTATATTGTATTATTTATTTGATTACAAATGACTAGAGTTCATCCTAGAATTTTAATGTTAATTAATGGAACTCTGGGTTTCTCATGATATTAGGTAGTGAGTTCATGTCATCCATCCATTCCACACACTTCTATGGTATTTCCTTGTTTCAGAAATATGAGGTTCCTTATTCATAATAACTTATAATGACTTGTGACCTTGGTACTTTCTAGACTTGGAATGAATCAAGTGGATGAACAAGAATGTGGCTTCAAAAAGATTTATCACCTTTTGTACCCATCTACCATTTGGAGTTTCATGAGTATTGCCATTGATTCCTCATCATTCCTACATCCACCAATAAATAAGAAGTGATGTCTTTGCATCGTGTGGTTTCCATTCAAAGAAACACACAACAAAAATAACTATGGGAATTCAAAGCACACCTCTTAGACATAATAATTGGCTACAAGCACTGGTTATGGGGCTAGAAAGACATGTTACCAATGCTTGAAGGCAACCCTTTAACTAAGGCCTTGTTCATTTTTTACTTCTCTTTTCTTCTTTCTTTGGAATGATGAGTAATCTTTGGTGATGTTCTATACTTTGGGGGTGGAAAACCAAGAGATCCTATGTGAGATAGTTTAACTCACGGATTCATGGGCCTCAAAAAGGATCCTAAGTATCTTGAATGATCTTGCCGATCACCCAGGGACTTGAAAAGTCTATTATTGATTTTATGTAAATGTGGATAAATTGTAATAATTATAATAAAATAATGTAAAAGAATTTTGAAAGCACAAAATTTAAGAGAACATAGAATAATAGGATAATATCATCAAATAAGAAGACTTGTGAATCTTATATTAAATAATGGATATTAATGAATATAAGAAATGGTTCTAAAAATAAAAATCAAGCCTTTAAAGCCTAAGAAATTAATTTGTCTATTGTAATCTGATGCAGTTAGTAGAGTGTGTCATACATAGAATCTATACTTTCTTCTTATTTTGATTTTCTCATTTGTGAATTCTTGCTCCCAAGACTTCTCTTAGAAATTAGTCTCATTGGTACTGTAAAAATGTTGCTAGAATCTACTACAAAAGCTCTCTTGATCTCTATTAAGTGATCTCTGCAAAAAATACTAAAAAGGATGCCAAAAATGGCTTTAAATCTAGCATTTATAGGCTATGAATCTATAATTCTTGCATTTATTAAAATTTTGAATATTATAAATGGCTTCTTAATCAAAGTGTATCATGTGGGCTAAAAGCCCAAGAGCCATATGCTACTCCCACACAATGGCTAGTGTGTGGAATTGTGTAACTAAATTTTAAATTGCACATGCTGACCTCACATGCTACCCATCATGTGTACCTGAGATGCCCATCATGTGAGATAAAAATGTCAAATTTCATAGCTTGTGGAGTATTTTTAGCCTTTGCAAGCTCGCATACGGCTTCTGGAACATTCTTTAGCCTTCCACAAGCTAGAATACATGACATTTATAGCCTATGAAGCATACTTAACCTACACAAGCTGAGGTGTATGGGATTTGTAGCTTGTGGGCTAAAAATCTCATTTTTACATTGAAAATCCTCTTGAAATTATTGATACAAGGTCACAATATAGGATTTTTGTGGAAAACAAGGCAATTGTGTCTACTTTATATTTTCACCAAATTACAACAAGGATTTTGGCTATGAGATTTTATATTGCCACATGAATTTTCCTTGAGGTGTTTCATTGACCTCTCTTTATTGATTTTTTTACGATTAACTTCATTAACAAAGAATATGAAACACTCTTATAGGTTTATTACCAATGCTTCCTATCCAAACTTAACTCTATAGCTATCAAATCATGTTAAGAAGTTCTTATGATGATGAAATAAGATTGCAATAAAATGTTGAGATTTTGGGATGAGATAATGGTTGCATTGGTTATTGGAGAATGCTCATATGAGCTAGCAAAGAATTCCAAATGTTGACATATTGGCTATGATATGGTAGTTACATGCTTGCTAATTTGAACAGGTCTTCATGATTCTTGCTTAGACTAATGGTTTCTCAATGATGTTTGGAGAAATTAACACTTGATAATAGGTTTCTTTGACCACTTGACACTCCATCCTTTTTTCTTTTCTTCCTTTGTGGAAGTGAAACTTTCATTTGATTTTGTTAATAAAGCTGAATTTTTGTTTTCTCACTGAATGCAATGTGTTGCATTTAGTGAACTTGGTTGACAAAGCATGATGGAGTAGATGTCACATGGCCATAATGCATGAGTTAGTCATTGGTTTTCATTGTTAGTAAGGTAAGGAATTTTACAATTTGGTTGTGGGGTTATGGATTGGGAGGTGTAACAGAGTGGTGTGAGTTGAACACTGTTGATAAGATCGAGCATGTTAACCAAGTTTTACATAGTGAGGTTACTTGGTGACTCACCTTTTATGATGGATCACATCCTTGTGATGACTTCAAGATTATTCTACAACCACAACTCAAAAAGTATAATGAAACAAGTCAAATAATACATGTGTTTACAAAGGTTACATGAGGATAAGAAGTACACATAGACTATCATTGATAACAATTAGCAGAACATGTGAATTTTGTATCACGATATGTAGATTTGTGTAAGATTTGCAATATTACTGAAAGGCCTAAAAGAGACACAAAAGGTTGTGATGGTTGACAAGGTAGGTGTAAAATAGTTTACCCTCTTGTAGAGGATAGACTAGTAGCAGTTGTGGCAACTCTTGATTAAGGTTTTCAATGGATTCTTGGCATTGAGCTATCCACTCATAGTGGAATCCTTTCTTATGTGTTTCATGGGTTGTAACATATTTTTAAGCCTTTCAATAAACCTATGGATAAATTATAATCTACCTTGTAATTCTTGAAGATCCTTAAGGTTAGTTGGCACTACTAATTTGGATATCACCTTAACCTTATTAGGATTGACACATATTTCTACTTTAGACACTCCAAATCCAAGCATCTTACCAGTCTTGACATTGAAAACATACTTCTTAGGATTAATCTTAAGCTCATACTTAAGGCATCACTTAAGTACAAGGTCTAGGTTATGTGCATGGTTGTTGTTCACTTTGGACTTAATAGCTATATCATCTATGTAATCATTAAGCAAAACTAACATGTTATCACTAAAGATATATGTCATGAAGGTCATGCAAAGTTGATGTTATAGGTTGATCCTAATTTGGTTATATCCTAAGAATCTATCCATGAAGGACAATAAGACATGCTTGACCATAGTATCAATAAGTTAATTAATACTAGGAAAAGGAAAGTCATCCTCGATGGTTGCCTTATTTAGGTCTCAGAAGTTGATGTAAATATAGATACTCCCATTCTTTTTGGGAACTACCACTATGTTGGACATCCATTCTATGTAGGCAAAAACCCTAATGAAACTAGCTCACTATAGCTTTGTGATTTAATCAAAGACAACACATTCCAAACTCATGTCAACACTACTAAATTACAAAGAAGACATTACTAAGAATACTAAATATCCACTACTAGAATAGCAAGTGTAATATGTTATGCTTAAAGTAGTTGTACTTATGTATTTATGATTAAGTATATTAAATAATTAAAATCATAAATGTAAAGTGCATTAAAAATAATGTGAAAATGGAAAATATTAAACTAATCCAAGCACTACAATGCATATCAAAAATCTTGAATTTATTACCATTCAAGTGAATGCATTTAGGTACATGGCAATAAAGCACCATACAATATATTTGATTCACACTATGGGCACTTAGAAGAAAAATATTCTAACTTTGGAGAAACTAAACTACAAGGGCTTCACTATACTATCAACTTAAGATGTCTTAAATATAGGTGGTAGCTACCTTTATATAGGCTTTACCTCTGTTAACATCGATGCATCTACATCAATTCATGTAACAATGCATCAATGGAGATACATGGATAAGGTTGTAGTAATGCATATCCATTGATGCAACCTAACTTATTATGATTCATCATACCCCCACAACTAACTAAAAAATTTTCCTCAATTTAACAAAAGTAGGATCGAGCTTCTTACAAAATTTGGGGAAGTATGAAATTTATTAACTACCAAACAAATAGACTGACTAATTAACTAACTCTACTAGCTCTAAGTTCTGAATTGTATAGGATTAGAATAATTAGTGTCCATTACAAAAAAATTGGACACTTCATAGAAATTTTAGCAGGTATTACAGAGTTTCCAAAGATGGGGTGAATTCTTAAATAATTCCCAAAGATGAGGCTCCTATGCCACTAAAGGTCCTTCATCAAGTTCTGGTGCTAGTGGTGGTTGAGGCCATTGAGGCTAACTTGATGCTACTGCTACTACTAGTGGAAGCTTGAAAGCATCTAGTAATGCTTTCATTTTTTCTTTCTTATTACGTGGGTTGTAGGTAGTCCACATGGCTTCACCGATGTGGCCTAGAATAGGGATTTCCCACTAACATAGCATTGAAGAAAACAACTCCTTTGCATTGACAAACCATGTTGTAAATTATTTATGTTCAATGTTGAACATCTTTACTAGGTTCTATACTTCATGGTAGTCATTCATCATTCTCACTAGGTTCTCAACAATAGATTGTTGATTAGTGAATTTGCTCTTGAGAACTTCCTACTTTGCATTGGCTATCTCAAACTGCTACATTGTCTCCGTGTGATGCTTGAATTCTACCTCTTATAAGAGGTAGGAACTAACCACTTGTTTCTCCAATTCAATCCTTGGTCTTTCCACTATCATCATAGTTAGGTTTGCATAGTAGAGGTTGTCAAGCTACATATATTCTATCATCTCCTTAATCTACAACTCCTTTAAGTGGATTTTGGCCTTGTTGTACATGCTTAGTCCATCAAAGATGGGCTACCACACATCACCTCTTTATTGGAGTTGCTAAATAGCCTCATTCATGTTGACCTTGGTCAATTGTATTTCCTTTTCATTAGCTTTTTTGAGAAGTCCAAATTGGTTCCTATAATGATTCTTACTCAAATTTTAGGACCTTATTTTTCTAGGTGGCTACCTTGATGGCCATTTTCTAGTAAAGCGCTTAAACTTCATTCATTAAGAAATTTCTATCTTCTATTAAAAACCTCTTCAAGTTAAGGTTAACCTTGGCTAGATACTCCTACTATTAGTGAATAAATTCAACCATCTAATCTTTTTGTTGCTCAACATTTCTTAGGTGATAATTTTCTTTGTAAACTTGTGACAAGTTCTTGTCAGTGTTGAATGTCATAACCTTCAACAAGCATACATCAAAGACTATTACCTTCTTCACATTCTTAGCCTTGTGTAATTTGTGCTAAAGTTGTTGAAAAGCTTAATTTCTTATAAGGCCTAGACTAAGAATAGTAGAGTCAAAGAGATGGCCGCACAACTCTACAAACTCAGTGGCCAACCATTTATTCTTAGTGATGCCTACTTTCAATTGGGAATTGAAAATGAGAAGTTTATTCTTTCTCTAAAGGAACTCTAACTGGGTAGTAGTGATTTCATTCAGAAGATCAAAAATATCTAGAAGTGGTTTCCCAATTTCCATCAGTCATTCCAACACTTCTTCATGTTGGGTAGTGCTTAATCGATGACTCCCTACTCCTACGAATGTCTAGACATCAACCATTGTGAAAATGTTTGACACAACCATAGCATGAGCATTCGAGGCTTCAACTAGCTTATCAACCACCACTTCCATTGCTATCTCTTGGTCTTTATGCTACATAATCAATATGGTCATCTCTTTACCCTCCTTCAACCTAACAAAGAAAGTCATAGCATTCCCTAAGATTTCTAAGAATTCTTATCTAGGGATGAGCACTATGACCTCTTGGGCACTTGGATTTGACCTCGTGGGCACTTGGTTTATCTATGCTAGGAATAGTGGGGCAATTTTTTTAGTCCTAACAACTAATGGTCCTAGTAATCTCATTAAGATAACTTAGGGCTAGACAATAAATTGATGATTTCCCATCACTTTTTGAGCCTTGTTAATGCTATAATTTCTACTCATAGTGTTTTTGGAGCCTTTATGTAATTGCAAGTGCCTTTGATATGGTTTCTCCTATAGTTGGTGGTGGTGGTAACTAGTCTCTTTTTGTAACTTGGCTATTGTATTATCTTTTATCATCTCCTACCATGTTGTGATAAGATCATGACAAACCATGTCATTAGCATAGTGTGCTATCCTTTCCCTTTTGCATAGTTTTCTGATGAGGCATAGAAAGGAAAGTATCTTTCTTTCCTTTTCATTCTACTTAAAGTGCATATCTATCTTTAGATAGATAAGCTGAGGAAGGTTGATATAGAATTTTTTTGCTTAGAATGATGCACATATAAGTGGAAAAGGCTATTATCTTACTTGACCTCATTGTGGGTTTCAAGTGATAAACCACGATTTTGAGATAGGCAAGCTCTACCTTTATGAGTGCATTGTGCTCCTTATGGTCTACTTCATAGCAATGATGGATTCATTCCTTTTTGAGAATGGGATCTACTTTGATCAATATCTTCACCAACGTTGGTCTAGTGTTGGGCAAACCAAGGACCTTCATGATGGTCATATTTGAGTTAGAGATAGTGATGTCCTTCATTTTTACTAATGTGTCCCCTTGTTAATTTTTCTAGAACAGGTAGGTCTCTCCCATGTACCATTCTTCACTAGTAGAGAGAATGAAACATATGGGAGACCCCTATAATTGGGTGAACATATTCAGGTGTCAACTCCAAGAAGGATCCAAAGTTTAGTTCTTGAAGAATGGAATTCTAAGCCTCCTTGGACCTTATCTTCTCCAAGCAAGTTTCCATGAGGATAACTTTGAGATTAGACCTTAGCCTAGTAACTTCATTTTGCCTAGACTAGTTAGTCTTTGTGATGGAAATCTATTGGAAAGATTCCAATTTGAGCTCCTCCTGAATAGATTCTGTTGTATGGGTTACTTTCATTTCTTTCTCTTTGGGTTGCTATGATTTTTGTTGCTAGTTCATTCCTCCTCAAGGTTACTTTTCACTAGGCTAGAATGACCTTCCAACTTTTGTTCCTCTCCTTTGTACCATTTGTGATAAAAATGTAACCTATGATTAGCTTTTTCCTTTATAACACTTAGTTCTTTGGATACCCTTCTTATTAGATTATGTTATAGTTAGGCTTCTTTATGATCTTTGTAGGTAATATTATTTTAATTATTAGCTATCAAAGTTTGTTTGTCAATTTTAACCCACATAGAATGAGTAATTTAATATTATTATAATGGGTAAACCTTGGGGAGTTGGAAAAATTTTGAAAAATTTCTAGAAAAGACTAAAGGTTTATGACACCCACGATCAAAAGCTTATCTTTGGTTAAAAAATGAGTAGAATCAGGTTAGTGACTTAAAAATTATGGTGCTTGAAAGATCCTAGGGCTCTAAAAATTTCAAAAAATTCCTCTTGCATTTATGATAAAATGGTGAAATTTTGGTTTAAGTGTTATGGGTATATATAGTTTTTTCTCACTATGTCAATGGGAATGTGCCAATAGAGCTACATCGATGAATCCTATTGCATCAATGGGGATATGTCAACATAGTTGTCAAAGCCAATTTTTCACATAAAGAAAATAAGAAATTTTGGAAGAGTGTGAAATTGAATCAAGATCTTAAAGGAAGCCTAAAGGCATAGAAGGATGGCAATAATATGAAAGGTTTCAAGTTTATTAAAAGAGAAGTTAGATTAGATCTGGATGAGTAATTAATGCTAAAAGAAAGCAAAACTAGACATTTAGAAGGTGAAGTGATAATGATTGCAAAAATAACTAAGGTATAGAAAACGTGACTTGAAAAGATCAAGGGTTATGCAATTGGGTCCTTCAAAAAGTAGGCTTATGCCCTTAATGCCTTTGCAGGCTCTCATCCCAAGGAATTCATAGGCACCAAGGATGATTAATGGTCTTCAGAAATTTAAAATTATATCCATGTGAGAGATCATTGAAGGATTATGCCATATGCCATAATAGACATATGAATTGATCATGATAAGAGGCAGTGAAGTGGTCGATGATCAATTTAGAATGATGGAAGAGAGAGTGTGTGATAAGAGATTCTCTTAATCAGATCACATAAAGTCCTTTGTGGAACTTATGATTATGATGATCTAATACTATCCCATCCTTAGTTATGACCAATCTCATCCATGTTTGGTGACTTCACATTGCCATATCTAGACCCACCAACCATTGAGAATTCATGAGAATCTTTCATGGCCATATCTAAAGCCATCAACCATCAAGAATTCATGATAATCTTCAAAGAATAATCACCACTCTAAGAAAAGAAGAAAAAAGAAGCAGGAATATAGAAAGGACCTTAGCTATAGGGGTACCTTCAGACATGAGGAACAAGTGTTTCCAACCACATAATTAGTGCTTTTAGCATAGTATTTTGTCTAAATGGTATGCTTTGAATTCCCATAGTTCTTTTTTTTTTAATCATGGAAAGCATAGCATGCAAAGACATGCTTCTTGTTATAGTCGACATTAGGAGTGGTAAGGAACCAATCAAGAAAGTCATAAAAGTCAAGAAAGAAATTGGGAATAATAGATGATAAATTTCCTTGAAGTCACACCCTTGTCCATTTTCACTTGGTCTATTCCAAGTGTATTAAGTAACAAGATCATAGATTACATTAAGTTTTAATTAAGTAAGGACTTCATGCTTCCAAGATGCAGAGCCTCATAGAGTTGGGTGGAATGGATGGATGTCATGGACTCACTACTTAATATCATTAGAAAATTAATTGATTTTTTAATCAAGGACATAATCCCAAGATGAAATGTGGTCAATTCATGATCAATCATAACTTTAGATACTGCATTAATGAACTTCCAAGAGTGGTAGCAACTATGACAAAAACTCAAGATTCCTGATGAATGAAACAACCATGAAAGAAAAAAATACATAAAAGAACATAAAAAAATAAAATATATAGAAGTTATAAAATATTCAAGAAAATAAAAAACATATCAAGAATGGTGTAAAAAAAAGTTTAAAAATTGAATAGCCTTCACATCATGTTAACATGAATGACCATCTCTCCCATGACTATTGATAATGTTAATTTTTGTCCGTCAACAATATTGCATCAACGATCTCATAAATTTGATATCATAACACATGCTATGTTATTATTGATACAATATATTGAGATGTATGCAGCCCTATAAATACAATACTTGGATGCACAGATCCACATAAGTTTCATTCCACTAGTAACTAGACCCTATTAGTTTATTTTCATAATCTAGCACTTAGCAATGTGAATGCTTACAATGTAGTGTGACTTAGTGAATGAAATATTTATTTGAACATCTTGTACTTGGGTTCATGCCTGATTGAAAATAAAGATCTAGCTATTTCTCACTATTTTAGCATTCTCCTAGTTTACCATGTTACTTAGAATAATGTTTACTACTTTGACTTAGCTTAATGATTACTATTTTCTAGTTAATGTTTTATTTTTACATGCACTTTACTACTATTGTTATTAGCAAGAAAAATGAGTACAATTGATCTTAGTCACTTAAGTATAATTTCTTGGTAACCTAGTAGTGCTATCTCTTGGTATGCCAAGTAGTGGTACACTTGGTATCCCAATAGTGGTTACATAAAGCTCAAGGTGTGTATGGAACATCAGGAATAGATGCTCATTTCCATAGACTAAAATAGATTCTTTTACCTATTTTACTTAGATTTACAAATCATTTTCATTCTCATTATGTTTATTAGTAGTAATGATGGCCTACCAACATCAAATATCATATGCCTCATGGTGAGCTAAAGCATACACATAGACTTCAGTAGCTCTATGTTGGAAGATAGTAGTCTCAAAGTTAAATTAATTGCTAGCATATTAACATTGATTTATTCACATATTATGATTTGGTCATGCATGAATACCTGTGACTTGTATTGTTGGGTGTTGGATTACTACACCACTCATCATTGGCATCGTTGTCAGGAATAAGTCAATGTATGCTAACTAATTGATTTCATAAAGTTTCTTGTATTAGGAACCCAAAGTTAGATTCATAACCTCTTAATAATTCTAAACTATTAAGCATACTTAACTAAACATCTAAAAAAACAACATAGCTTCACCAAATAATCAATCCCCACCTACCAAAGAACTACCAAGAGGTAATGAAGAAGAATGGGGGATGCCTATACAAACTAGAATCACATACTCATACTAATCCTTATCATCTAGATTATACTTTCACCTTTCATAATAACCATCAAATGAGGTGGAGAGACATACAAGGTAACATAGTCCTACCTCCAGATAGAGTAGCACTTAACATTCTTCAAACTACCTTAAGAAAATGAACTTGAACTAGATCCAAGAAGGGTACCATGTGACTAAGCATATGAAAAGGTCCTATGAACCAAAAAAGAAGTAAATGAGGATAGATGCTACCATGTAAATCAAGCATGTACATAGCAAGGGAAAGCATGTTAACACTTTATTTGTCTTAGAAGAACTATATGGTAATGCATTTATTGCAAAATAACTCCACCAAAATCATGAGGATCCTTCTAAAACACCTACCATTAGACTTGAAGAACCTATCAAACTTCAATTAGATTCAATTCTAGTAGAGATCCCACAAAGTAAGACAATGAACTACAAGTATAGGTGGAACTCAAGGCCAAGAGTTTCTACTAAACATCATAAGAAGTAGCAGAGTTATCAAAGTAGGATAAGCTAGCATCATTCTCCTACTACCTGATCCACATCTTCATGATCATCTATGCACTCTAATAGGAGGAGACAAAGGTACCAAGACCATGATAGGGAGGAAATAAGGGCTCATGATCCTCATGACCATTATCCAAGGCACTGTGATAAAGAGGATGAAGACTATGAATAAAGAAGACACAAAGATCGAATAGAGGATCAAGAAAGGTATGAACACAGAAGGAAAAATCACTACAACAAAGCTCATGAACTTGATCATGATGATAAACCCCTGATGACAACCTATAGTATGATTAATATCTAGAAATTTGTACATATACTAACTAGGAATATAAGGTATGATGGTATCAAATAGCTTGACAAGAATAACATGCCTAGATTTGATGGTGGTTATAATATTGATTGACAACACCACCTCTAAGCATTCCATGATGCCTATGCCATAAAAAATATTGAAAGTGATTGACAAAAATTGAGGTTGTTCCCATAGACACTTGTGAAAGAACCTAAGAGCTAGTACAAATTACTTGAACTAGAATCAAACAAAGATGGAGTACCATGTTAGAGATCTTCAATGACAAATATCAAACTTATTCATGGGCTTCCAATATAAGAAAAAAGATCCAAGGATGGAAGCAAGGGATCCATGAATCCCTTGATGCACTAATGGATAGGTATTACTCACTATTGGATAGATGCCCAAGCCATGAATTCTCTCGATGGGAATAGCTAAGGCACATTGTTGATGGCTTATGAATCAAGACTAGAGAGACCCTTCAGGTTTATGCCCAAGGTCGATTATCCAAAATGATTGCCCATCGAATATAGAGATTAATTGACCAAGTGGTGAAGGAAGAACATGAGTTAAGGAAAAGAGAATTAGTAGAAGAATATAATAGAGACTCATTTATCAAAAAAAATAATGTAAGAGTTTGTGACACATTAGAAGAAGCCACCTTGGATCAGAAAATTTAGAAGAAAAATCTACCTATCTAGAAATCTATCCTTAATATAGCAATAAGGCTAGAGAAGATGTGGGACTTAGTTGATGAGATATGTACACTAGTGTTAAAGATTGTGGAGGAATGAATAGAAAAATCTTTCAGTAAAGGAAAGGATAAGAAAAAGAAGAGAGATTTTGGGTGAGGGAAAAATGGCTCTAGTGGCTAAACATTCAAACACAAGCTCTGAAGATGAGAAAGGATGTGTTGTATGCCAATATGAACATCCCATGGGATGTTGCCTAGTAATGGCACACTTACAATAAATAGGAGCATATGCACTTAACCCCAGATTTATCAACAAACAGATGCCCAAAAGATTACCTTACCCTCAAAGTAACTATAGGCAAAACTTTCAACCAACGTACTATCCCAATGGAGCTTTACCATAGCCATAAGAGTAGTATTATTAGTAGTGACAACAATCCCAATCATGGGTCATGCCACCACCATGCCAAAAATATCCATATCGGTAGCTAGATCCATATGGATACTTTGTGTAATGTCAAATATTTCTTGATAATGCTATTGTTCAAACTCCACAATACTATCCAATCAAGTATCACAAACCAACACTGCCAAGGAGAGATCCAGACTTGTATATGAATCCATTAGCAATAGTTCTTCAAACTAACATCCAAATCCTTTATCATCAGTGCCACCTCCAATCATGTAGGGGGAACTACCATCTTAACCACAACAAAAAAGTGCAATAAGAATGGTTAACATAAGTGAGGAAGTAATCACACATGAACCACAAATTAGGAAACAACTGTTCTTCCAAATGAGTCTAGAGAAGGTTCGAAGAATCAGGAGCACATCTAATTTAGCTCCATTTACATCCAATCCTCCTAGAAATCATAAGCTTTCATCATCATCACATGCCAATATAGCAACTATCATGCTAATAGAAATAGTATCATACTAGATAAAGGCAAGAGAACTCCCTAAGAAATGAATCGATCTAGGAATTCAATTGATTTATTTACAAGTAGCTAGAAATTTTCCATGCAAAGCTCTATTAGACTTAGGTTCCAGGGTAAATTTGATCTCTCATAAAACATATCAAGCATGGAACCTACCACCCTTGATGAAGTGCAATATAAGGTTGGAGCTTGCAAATTAGTTTGTCATCATTCCTTTGAGACAAATAGAGGATGTGGTGAACACCATCAATAGATGATCTTATCTAGTAGACTTTCTTATAATCGATGTGAAAAATGAGGAGAAGGAGTTTCCTATTATTACGAGGAGAGCATGGCTTAGCACACTTAATGCTAAGATAAGCATGAGAGATTTATATGTGGATATCTATAATAAAGAAATGCATAAATTCATATATACATAATCAATTCCCTACATTACTATTGATGAAAAAGGTTGTAGTTGTGGACCAACCTTCCAAAATGTTAAGATAGTCATTACACCAATCCATAACAAATGTGAAAAATGAGTGTATGTATAAGAAAGAGTAGGGGCCACTTATCCAAAAGACATCCTATCATCAACAACTAAGAACTTTCAATTGTTTAGAACATGCATGCAACAATCTAAACCACTTATTAATTCTCATTCTAAGAAAATGATCCCAACTAAAAACTTACAAATGAATATATCAAATCAAAATCATACACCCATAGAAATAAGAACTAAGGAATTCAATGATAAAAATTCCATTACCATCACAATTATATGGGATGATAATAGAAAATCTAAATCATTAAGCATGGTAAGTATAAAACCTCAAGTATATGATCTAAGGGAATTATGGTGCATTTTTCAAACACTTGCCCATGAGTTCAATCATGGGGGAGATGACTTATCTTGATTGAAGAATTAATAAGTGTTTTTTGATTTTTTTTGTTATAATTCTTTCTGATATCTAATTTCTTGATATAGCTTTTTGCATTTTTTGATACATTTGTAATTCTTTTATACTTTTCAATTTCTTAAAAATTTCTTAATTCTTTAACATTTTTCAATTTTTTAATGATTTTTCATACTTTTACATTTTTCTATTCGTACTATGTTTTTTCATCTTTTCATACTCTATTTTCATTTTCCTTAAAAATATTTTTTATTACTAATAATAGACACTAGGCATAAGGCAATATGTAGTCCAATAAAGTGAAAATTTCCCTATGTAATCAAGTCATAAGGGACTGATTATTTATACAATGAGACCACAACATCCATTCATCCATTTCATTAATAAGAGGTTCTAAACATAGCCATAATGATATTCTTTTCATCATCAAATTAAGAAAAATCATGTGATCATTATGCCTACACCAAAAAGTGAAGAACCAAGTGGAAATGTAAAGGGTGTGACATCAAGGGAATTTGTGGATTCTCTTGGATTACTACTATGAATTCTATCCTATTGCTTAGGTTGTATTATATCTTTGTAGATCTAATAAAAAATGGAAGTAAGAGTATAATAAGTGTTGCCTTGCCATGTCATTAGAAAGACATGTTACCCATGCCTTAAGGTAGTCCTTTGATAAGGTTGACATAGTTAAAAAATAAAATAAATGCACAAGAATAAATTTTTATGAGTCCCACTAGAAATACATGTTACCCATTTCTAAAGGTAGTTGGCTTCTTAGGAATCTAAAAAATTCAAAAGTGCAATGAATAAACTTCTTCCTTGGATAATACAATAAGTGGTAATACTCCTTGCAATAGTGGTAGTCTTACAGTTGTAATTCCAAGAGATGAAACAATGCGATATCACTTGAATGTCATTTGGACTTGGTTTGAATCTTGGATAGAAAGGCTAATGATTATTATAACCACTAATAAAACACAAGAATTCATTATGCCTATGGTAAGATGCCTCACATCTCAATTTCTACAATCCCTTCTAAGTCCATCTCATCTCATTATATGAATAATTATAATTTGTGGTTTTGAGTACCATAGTATAATTTTTCAACCTATTGACACTAACATGTGTGTTTTGCTAAATAGGTATGTATTACATTCAACTCCTTGAGTTCCTATGGACACTTTTATGTGTGGCTATACAAGGGCATTAAGGGTTGGAGCCTACCTCGGGTAGGATCCACTTATGTAATTATTGTATCTTATATCAAGCAAGAAATTCCACATCATCTTCTATCTTGTAGAACCAATAAATATTAATAAATATTTCCCATAACATCTAACAATTTTTTTCCAACACCAGCAATTCATTACCCATCTCACCCATCTTATAAACACTTATTGAACTTTCATAGCTCAAGATTCCTTATTCATATACTTTATATGTCAAATTCTTGAAAAATATACATCATTAATTGTCCAAGACCATCTAAACATGCTTCATACCTTCCTGACATTTGATTTAACTCCTTTTTCCCAAAAATTCTAGAAATTTTTTTGACATTTTACAAAGTGATATTGTAGCTATGATATGAGATCGCCTCCAATATTGTATGTATAATATATGATCTATGATATTGTGCATATAAAATAGTATATATAGGACCAGCAGTTACTGAAATTTTTCACTTTACTTATTCACATAGAGCTGATTTTTTACCATTTTTTTCCTATAGAGCTCTAACACACTAGCTTCCAAAGGCCATAACTTCATCCTTGTAGCCCTGATTTTTGAACTTCTTGAATCTTGTTGATCTTGAAGCTCTTAACTTAGTCATGAAGGATGCTTAGCTTGGTATCATTAAAATTTGAGTTAGAATTTTCTAACACTCCGAATATATTTAAACTTCTTGAATCTTGTTGATCTTGAAGCTCTCAACTTAGTCATGAAGGATGCTTAGCTTGGTATCATTAAACTTTGAGTTAGAATTTTCTAACACTCCAAAGATATTATAAGGGTAATTATAAATAGAAAACAAATATTTTAACAATAATCAATCACCCTAAAGCTAGAAAAACTTAAAATAATCTTCCTAATATACCATATCAACTATTATAAGCCATAAATATGAGAAAACATGATAACTATGAAGGGTTATAAGGAAACTAACACCTAAGGGGTTTCTTTTTGAAAATTTTTCTAACTCTACAATTATGATAAGCTAAGAACTTGATCTAGCTAAGGGTACTAGTAAGGAAAAGAGTTATTAAGAATTGAAATAAACATTTTAATAATTTTCAAACCCTTGATGATTGTAGGTGGCTCGAAAAAGAGGAGCAATAGAAGGAATCTTAGAGCCAAGTAAAAGACTAAGAGGTAATGGAAGAGGATAAATAGGAAAACAAGTCCCACAAGCAAAACATGCAAAATAAGAGGCTTAATCCTTCAACATTCATTAGGAAACTCTTGCTATAGAGCATTCATCCTAGGTGGAGGTAGAAGATCCACAAGAACTAGCACAAGGACAATGCCTCACCCTATTACCAAACTATCTCCAAATCATCTAGGAGAAACAAATCATGTCTACAGTGATTGTGGAGCTCATAGCATGTTCTCTGGAATGGTGAAGATGTAACGCCAACTGTCACCATTATGGCCTACACTCACAAGCAATAAAGAATGGTATTTAAGGAAGACATATCAGTTCTGGCATAATAAAGCATTAGATGCAACAGTCAAAATCAAGGGAGTCTCAATATCCTATTCAATTAAGGTGATTGCTAAAGTAGTTAATGTGCCTAATGAAGAGGCGAAGGTAGCACATCTTCCCACTAGATCAACTAGTGTGGTTGGAGAGAGCATGTGGAAAAGATGATATGAATTACAGTGATGTAACTCTTGAAGAGAGAATCTATTTCAAAATTAGCACATACCACCTATTTCTAACAAAAAGATTAAATAGAATATCAACATATGTAGCTAGAGGAAGTGCAATATTATTGAAAAACTTAATGCAAACATTGCACACCTCTAATTCAAGGAAATTCAAAGGAAATTTGAGGAGAAAAAGGTAGGAAATTTAACACTTCTATTCTCTTGCCTTATTAGGAAACTATATAGATACACTGGAATCCTACAATACACTAATCACATCCCTAGAAAAGCTCAAGATTCTTCTTATGCTAAAATGTTCAAACTAGTACCACCAAAGAAGAACTAGGTAAAGAAATAAATAAACACGAGGGAAACCACTCAAACTACTAGGCAACAATAACAAGCAGGACCCAATGGCCAATAGCAGTAGCAACAAGAGTAGCATTAGCAATAGGAGCAATAGTAGCAATAAGTTCTACCACCACTGCCATAAAGATGTAGGCTATCATTGAGTCATCTATAGTAGATTACATAGACTATCAGTTGGGGAAGATATGAGGAGGAAAATCTATACAAATTTATTGACATTTCCATTCAATCCATAGTTTCCATAGATCCTGCTAGTCAAAAATATCATTGCAATTACAAGGATGGGACCAATGCTCACAACAAATGTTTTTGAATGCTACATCATTCCAAGTGGTGCTCAAAACTAGAGAAGGAGCTACAATTATGGTTATGTAGTACCAAGATGTAGTGGAAGCCAAAGAAGTGATTACAAATCACATAAAAAAGTCATTTAACATACTTGTTATTGCATTAGCTTCTCTTTCTAGAGCTAGCGATACTCAAATGTTAGCTAGCACCTCAATGAATTCTGCTGATCATGAAGATATATTAGATAGATTGCTATAGATGGGATAGGTTATGCAAAATCTTATTAACATCGCAAGTGGTATTACTGTAGTTCAATTAGAATTAATAACAATCAAGGATGAGCTTGTCATGATAGAAACTAGGAAAAAGCATGCAAAAAATGAAATTCACAAATTACAAGAAGAGCTTGTGACCTTGACAGTTGAATGAAGATATCCAAAACAATACATTGCACTTGAATAGCTAGAGTTATTTAGAATAAAATAAATTAATCACATCATGGAGCATAACAAGAAGATGGAAAATGAGAAAGAGAAAGTGGTGTGAAATGCCTCAATAGTAAAAGCACAACCATATGCACATGTTAAGGCACTCAATGTATTATAAGAGGAAAACATGGAAATCATTGCAGATAATGCCAAGTTGACCAACATAGAGAAGTAGAAGAATGTCGTTGAAGAGAGTACCCATCAATTAAGAGAAAAATTATTGAGGATAAACCAAGATATGAGTTGATTATAATGAGAGAACAAAACCCTCTCAATGGAAGAGGTACTCACAATAAGACAAAAATCAAGTATTAAAATAACTACATGGCAAAATGAAGTAAAGAAGCATGAAAGGCTCAAAGAACACTTTTGTGATTAGGTGTGCATGTATAAATAAATTAATGATAAGGAAATCTAGATGGAAAAAGCCTAGATCAATTCCATTTTAGTATAGAATCTAGATTAGTAGTCCATCTTGGATAGCTATGCTCTTGTCCACCAAGTAGACATCCAAAACAAAGACCTGCATATAGAAGATTTAATAGGATGCATAGGGCTAGCAAACCTATGATATGCTAACTTGGCCATGTTGATAGCAAGCATGCCTAGAAATGAGCTAGAATAGCAAGTAGTGGCCATGTATGGATTGTATGAGAAGGAATTTGCTAATCAGAAAGATGCTTTGCAAAAGCTTCATTTGGAAAAGTCTTAGCTAGATGTTGTAAAGGACAATTATTAAGGATAGAAAGATGTTGCAATGAACCTAGCCAAAAGAATGTTAGATTATCAAGAGTCACACAAAATGGCTAGAGCATTTGAGAAGGAAAGGAGATAGTTTATAGCATGGAATTTCAAGGCAAATAAAATGTTTCCACAACTACCTTATTCATGGAATGCACTAACTCCATTATACATTTCACAACAAGCATGGATGGTATATGATCCTAGAATGGAGGAGGAAAAACTTCAGGTAATACTTAAAAAATATAAATTTTAGAAGCCTGATGACAAGGGGAAGTAACTGATGGAAGAGCCACCACCACTAGGCACTACTTTGGCTACACCAAGCTTCATTAGTTTTTTTTATTTTGGTTTGGTTTTTCTTTTTATAACTTATGTTAAATTTTGTAAAAAAATACCACTACAAAAAATAGTCTCATATAAATCAACCACCCATTTTTGTAGGGGACTCTATTCTCATATTATTTTTACTTAAGGACTAGGTTTTAGTTAGTCATGGGGGTATGATAAAGTTAATTTTTTTCCATAAATGATATTATGACAATGATATTGCATCAACGATGTTGTAAATTCAATAGCATAGCACATGCTATGTTATCATTGATACAATATCTTAGAATGTGTGTAGCCCCAAAAATATGACACTTGGATACATTGATCTACATAATTTTCATTCCACTAGTAACTAGACTCTGTTAGTTTTTTTTGGTAATCGAGCTCTTTGTATTGTGAATGCTCACAGTGTAGTATGAATTAGTGAACCATATCTTTATTCAAACATCTTGTACTTGGGAACAAGTGTGACCAGAAATAAAGAACAAGCTATTTCTCATTATTGTAGCATTCTCCTAGTTTATCGTCTTAGAATAATGTTTATAGCTTTGACTTAGCTTAATAATTACTATTTTCCTAGTTAATGTTTCATTGTTCTATGAACATTACTATTACTATTATCAATAACTAAAATGAGTACAACTAATCTCTATCACTTAAGTATAATTTTTTAGTAACCTAGTAGTGTTATTGCTTAGTACGCCTAGTAATGGTACACTTGGTATCCCAATAGTAATTACACAAAGCCCAAGGTATGTATAGAAGATCAGGAATGAACGCTCATTGCCATAGTCTAAAATAGATTCATTTACCTATTTTACTTATATTTAAAAACCATTTTCATTCTCATTATGTTTTCTAGGAGTAACGATGGCCTACCAACATCAAATATCATATGCCTCACAATGAGCTAAACCATACATACAGACTTCACTAGCTTTATGTGGGAAGACAATGATCTCAAACTTAAACCAATTACTAGCATATTAACATTGTCTTATCCATGGATTATAATATGGTTGTGTGTGAATGCCTTTGACTTGTATGGTTGGGTGTTGGATTACTTCATCACTCATCAACTATGTTGAAAGAAGAAGATTTAAAAAATCGAACATGCTTGCCCATCTATGAAGATGTTCATGTCATCGATTATGTGAGTGTCTAGGAAAGGTTTTATTTATTGGATTTTAACTAGTAGTTTTTCCTTTGGGCTTGAAGGGTGGTAAATTGTCACGGCCATAGAAAAAAAATTTATATGAATGATATAAGGTCCTTTCCATAGCATTTGAAATTTGGTTCATCATGGTAGATGCATGGGGTTCCAGTAAAGAACCATATCTCCTAGTTGGAATTTAACTTTCCTTATGCATGAGTCATTGTGTTCTTTGACATGTGCCTTGTGCATCTCATTCATTAATAGGGCTACCTATTGGTTTTCATCTAGCACATTTAATGTTATCAAATGTACCCTTTTTGCTAGACTCAAACTAAGATCAATTTCACAAGTCACTGAAAGTGTATGGATCTTTGCTTGGATTAGAAGGATTGGTAATTTTTCGTACATTAACTCATAGGAAGAATAACCAATAGGAAGTTTCTAGGTGGATCGATAAGCTTATAGAGCATCACTGAGTTTTGTATTCTAATCTTTCCTATATTTACTAAAGATGCATGTTAGTATTCTAGTTATTTCCCTATTAGTGACTTTAGCTTGATCAATAGCTTGGGGATGATAAGGGGTTGTTAATTTATGTTTCACCATTTAAGTGTTACATTAGTTTTTGAAAGGTAGCACTTATGAAGTGAGTTCCATTATCAAAAATAAGTACCATTGGCATGCCAAACCTATTTGCCACACTTTTCTAAACAAACCATGCTATAGTAGAATATGGAAAATTAGTGATGGCTACAGCTTTGAACCACTTTGTGTAGTAGTCAATAGCTAAAATGATGTATTCCTTTCCATTGTACATGGAGTTGAGGGGCCTCATTAAGTTAATTCTCCAAAGGTTGAAAGTTTCTAGTGATTGGATTCACTATTGGGGTCCTTCCATCCATACAATTATTCCTTCATCTCACTAGCAACACTTGCAGAAATGTCAAAAATGATGAGCATCCTTGATGATTGTTGGTCAATAGTATCTTGCTATTAGAATTTTTATGGCTATCCTTCTTCTCAAATAATTATCCCCACAAGGACCCTCATAAGCATCCCAAAGGATCTACAATCGATCAACATTAGTCATGTAGCATCATACTAAGCCATTAGCATAAATCTTGTAAAGGTTATCCCTAGTTTTCATGCAATGTTTGGCTTAGTGAAGAAATTGTTTTCTCTTGTCCCATTATTAAGGAAATTTTTGAGTGAGTAGGTAGAAAAGGAATTCTTTTTACTAATTAGGACCTTCTAGATTCTGCACTTCAACACCTTTTGCAAAGATGAGTTCATTTGAAAATTGATCGAATAAAGGTTCCTCACCCTCCTTGTTGTTCCATCATAACCAAGATAAGTGATCAGTGACCACGTTCTCAGTTATCTTTTTGTGCATCATTATGAGATTGAACTCTTGTAGAATTACCTACATCATATGACATGAGAACTCATTACTAGTTTGTTCATGAGGAACCTAATGGCACTATGGTCCATGTGCATAAAGATCTGAGATCCAAGCACATAGTTCTTGAACTTCTCTAATATCTACACCACTACTATGAGCTCCTTCTCTATGGTGATGTAGTTTAACTATGTCCCTACAATGCTTCTACTTGCACAATGGATGTAGTAAGGACATTTCTAGTCATCCAATTATGTAAGCATATCCCCCAAGGCATAATTGGATGCATCTATTATAATGTGGAAGGACTTGAACCAATCTAGAGCATGTATAATTATAGTCTCTATGATCTTTTTCTTTAAATACTAGAATTCTAACTCACATTCCTTGTTCTAGTTGAAGGGTGCATCCTTCTTTGTGAGCTCAACCAATATTCTAGAAATTTTTAAGAAATTCTCAATGAAGCATTGATGATAACTAGTATGGCCAATAACTAGTATGGCCAAGAAATGATCTTACATCTTTCATTTTTTTTTTGGCTTCTTGATGATTCCTTGGATGACCTATACTTTTTCTAGGTCCATCTTGATTCTTTTTTATAGAAATTCTATGACCCCAACACTATGCCTTCTTGGACCATTAGATGGATCTTTTGTTAGTTAATCTTTAGGTTAGTCTCCATGCATCATTGAAGCACTTGCTCAAGATGGTTGAAAGTTTACACAAATGTGGTATCATAGGTAGAGAAGTCATCCACGAAGATTTCTACCCAACTACCAATCTACTATTGAAAGATGTTGAGAACCAAACTTTGGAAGATTGTAGGAGCATTAAATAGGTCAAAGGACATCTTTTGGTATGCAAAAGTCCCCCAAGGACTTGTGAACATGGTCCTGGCTCAGTCCTCTAGTACAATCTAAATTTCGTTGTAGTCACTATAACCATCAAGGAAGCTTTAATAGAAATGTCCCACTATGGTATCAAACACTTGATTAATAAATGACAATAGAAAATGAAAATTAAAAGTTACCATGTTCAACAACAAGAAATCTATGCAGACTTTCCACTTTCCTTCTTTCTTGGGCATAATCATGAGTGATCAAACCCATTCGCTATCTGTAATCAAATAGATGAACCGAACCTTAAGAAGTTGTTCTACTTCTTCTTTAACAACTTTCTTTAGTTTTTGGTTCAACATTCACTGTGACTACTTTTTAGGCTTGATTGAAGGGTCTGCATAGTTGTAGTGATGGCACATCCAAAGATCTATTCTAGTAATTTCATGATATAACCAAGAAAAGGATATTAGCCACTTGTTTACCATCCTTAATAGCTTCTATTTTTTATCTAGAGAAAGGTTGGCATTGATGATTACTAGCTTGCCATTGTTGAGAAAAGCATATTCCAAAGTTATGAATAAAGATTTTAGTTTAAAGGGCTTCTTCTTAAAGTGATCAGGGATATTCAACTCCCCCAATCCATTTCACTTTGTATGTGAAAGAGTTAATGATGGAGTTGCTCCATTTCATCCATGTTCTTAATGTAAGCACTAGTGAGGCTTTTAAATGGTTCCATGCATATAGTGGATTTAGATTATTGATATATTATCAGTTAGTAGGTACCTTCTTGTTCTATTATTCTTAAATACAAGCACTAAATAATTTTTGTTTTGGAACATTGATTGTATGCTTGGATTGATGTATCCTTTAGCATCCATATTCTTTGCATGCAATGGTATCCTATGTTGTTGTATGTGATGCATGGAATACTTTTCTTCTCTATTTTTCCAAATTCATTTTTCTTGATGATTTTCAAGTAAAGGTCTTGAATCTCCATTTTGGAATCTATAGTACTTAGCCATGACTTTTCCATAATGATAGGAAAGTCCCCTTTACAATTATTCACATGAACAACAAGGAAATCTATAGGATATGACTACCCACAAATAGTGGTTACAATGTCCTCCTCTAGTCTAAAGGAATAGTGATGGACTAATCTACCAACTCAAGTTTGATATTGCTCTTTGTGAGAGGAGACAAGTTCTAGATCTTATACATTTCTTAGGATATTAATTTCATCCTAGAACCTAAATTCAATAGATCCTTGCATGGATCATTCCGTGAAATTTGCAAATAAATGAGGGGACTCCTAGGATCAACTCATCTCTTGGAAAGGTAAATAATCATGGGTTAACATGATAGAATGGATATGAGAGGTCTATTGGTTTGAAGGTGGCTTGAAGGTACTTTTAAATTTAGAATAGGTAGGGTTAATATCCATAGGTATCTATGAGGGTTTCATGGGGCTATTTGTTCTAAAGAATGATGTCTTATGAGGCTTTCATTCAGAGCCACTTGGATGAATATCCTTCCATAAATTCCCTACCCTCACAATGTTTAATTGCTATTGTTGTGATGGATTTTTCCCTACATAGGTGAAGCAACTACCAAGGGTGTGGTCGTGGATGGTGCAATACCTGTTAAGGGATATGGAGGATGGAAAGAAAAAGGAGAATCCCCTCTTAGAGAAGGTGCTCTATAATATTTTAGATGATAGTAGTGGTTGTTAACCTTTTGAGATATTAAAACCTTAAGAAAAATGGAGAATATAGAATGTTTTGGAGTATGATGCCTTTGCAAGGCATGAAGAAGAGATTAAGAGATTACATCTACAAAGAGATGAGATGAAATCTACAAAGAGATGTTAATGTGTAGATAATAAGGAATCAAGGAAGCAACTCAAGGAAGCATGGATGAGTACACAAGTATCTAGGTAAAGACTACAAGGAGTCAATGGAGCATGGATAAGTAATGAAGACTTCAAGTCAAAACAAGATGCTTCAGTGATCAAGAGGAAGCCTTGGAATCAAGAGTTCAAATGCAACGAAGACATCTCCTAGAAATAATAAATGTTTCCTATCAAGAGAATACATCTCCCTAATGAAAAAGATGTCTTAGCTAAAATGAAGGATGACAAAAAGAAGATGTCTCCCATAAATAGGAGATGTCTCCTTATAGGAGAATACATCTCCTGAGAGACGTCTTTCCTGAATGGAAATCTGGTGTAGAGAGACATCACAATCACAAAATGATGTCTCCCCTAGCCATTAGATACATGAATTCCAAAGTGATTTTGGAAACTTCAAGGCTATAAGAAGACTTCATTTTCTTAGGTGTTGTGCAAGAATAATGCATGAATAGTCACTATAAAAGTAATCATTGCACATTGTACTTTTGTATCAAATTTATCATATCATTTTCTTATGTATTATACTTCATTTTCATATCATTTGTGTTGTTGTATTTAGTGCTATTGTATTGTGCCCCAAAATCAAGGAGATGTCTACTCCTCAAAGGAGACGTCCATTTGGGTTTTCAAAGCATGACATAAACATCTTTCTTTCAAAGTAAACATCTATCTTTTCATTTAAAACTCTCATTTAGAACTATTATAAAAATCAAATCCCTCATTTTTTTTCAATCATTCACACATAAACATCCAAGGAAAGATGACCAAGGTTTTACCAGCAACTATGATATGTGTGAATTCTTCAACAACCATGGCCCATAAGAAGGTACCAACATCAAGAGCATCACCTAAGAGGACTAACAAGACAAAAGAAGCTTCTACTAGCACTACAAATACCTAGAATCCTTAATTTAGATCAGTGAGCACCCAACACTTGTTTAAGGTACCTTAAACCATTTCCATCATTTCTAAGCAATCTCAATATTTTTCTCAACATAGACAAAAGGAATTAATGAGTTTCTTCCAAGTATTGAATTGATATGCCTTCATATCTATGAATTTTTATGTGCCCAAAATTCTTATCAAATGATTCTACTATAACATTATTATAAAAAATGCATTTGTTAGGGCTTTCACTACTATTGTTGGGGGTCTACTAATTGAAGTGTCTCCTCAAGTCATAAATGTATTACATGGCATTTCTAATGTTCATATGTTTAGAGTTTCCATTAATTCCATGAGTGATATTTTTATGAATGGTGTAATTCCAATTTTTCAAGATGAATTTTGTGATGCATTGTTTGTGAAGTTAGTCTCTCTTCATAGTGGAAGGATTTATAGAATTCAAATGATCACTGGTGCTTCCATCCTATCACTCATTTATTTGTATAACATCATTGTAAAATGGAGAAGCTATAATTATCTATTTCCTACCTAATCATTTGTTTTGTACTACCTTCTTACAAGATAATCACTGAACATGGGTCATACTCTTTGCCATGACATGTTGGATTTTTTCACCAAGGAGAGAAGCCTTTGGCACCCTTATCTCATCATCTTGTTGATTTGACAGAGGGATGTGCCCATTATTGACATACCTTTGCTTAAAGGCAAGAGGATCCTTAGTGAGTATGTAAAGAAGAGGAGCTCCATCCATGTTAAGGAAGAAAAAACTAGCACCAAGTCTTCAAAGTCCCAAAAGAAGAAATCTTCATCAACATCTTAGGCCTCTCCTTAATTGAGAAGGCATAAATCAGCTAGCAATCAGGTGCGATCTTCACTTAAGAAGTTGCTTTAGCCATTTACTCATACCATGGGAATGATTGGTAGGAATCTCTCTTACCTTTGTAAATAATGAACATTGTTGACATACCTCTTCCTCCTAATGGATAGTAGTTTTAGAAGATCACCACTTCTTCCATTTAAAATAGTGGGAAGGATCATCCTACCCAACCTAGACATTTAGAAACAACTGGGCCTTCCTAGACATATGATTTAGGCAATGCCTTAGATTCAGATGAGTAATGCACCACCAACACATGTCTTAGGGAAGCTTCCTAATCTTATGTAGGATAGACCTAGTTCCCACCATTCAGATAATGCTCTAATGAAATTTTAGTAGTAGGCTATGAAGAGCATCTTTGGGAGTACCTATCAATGAAGACCTATCGATCCCATCACCTATCAGATGAAGGATGCTTCCTCTTTCTCTCAGTAGGCTTCATCCCAACAAGATCCACCAGCTTCATCTCACTTTCAAGTAAAGCTTCATCCATGGAGAGCTCTAGTACAACTACCTATTTCAAATGATGATTGTGAGTAGAATGTCTCTAGATCTAGCACCAACTGTGATGATGATGATGAGGAGACATATAAACCTTCTCGTGCTATGATTTCTTTTGATGTAGATTTAGATGATGCAACTAAGATCAACGGTTAGGATTTTGTGATCCCTCCTTTTTGCTAATGTTAAAAAGGGGGAGAATTTCTCATGTGGACTCCTACTTATATATTTTCATTATAATATTATGAGGAAATGTCATTTTTTTCTTGGATAGTATATAGTATCTTGGAAACCTTTTTCATCTTTGTGAATTGAACTATAGAGTCCTATCCCAATGATCACTTTGGTTGCCATTGGAATTTATGTCTTAAAGTATTTTTATCAATTATTATCATTGCATAATTACTCATCCTTTTTCTTAAGTTCTGGACATCACCAAAAAGGGGAAGATTACTAATCTTCTGATATGTCAAAACCTTAAGAAGACTAAAGAACATAGGATGTTTGTATTTGCATTAATCTTGCAAGCCATAAATGAAACTCAAGGAAATGAAATCTACAACAAAGTATTAAAATGGAGACTACATAGGCAAGATGAGAACATGGACAAGTATAAAAGAAAAAAAGAATACAATCTAAATAAAGAAGCTTTAGGATCTGAGTAGAAGGCAAACTAATGGAAGAAAGCCTTAGAATTTAAGGAACCAAAAGTTGAAGAAGACATCTACTATTTTTAGGAGACATCTCTATTTTAAAGAAGATGTCTCAAAATAGATGTCCCATTCTTTAAGGAGACATCACTCTAGAATTAAGGCTAAACTCAGGTAGGCATCCCAACTTTCAAGGAGACATCTATACTAGGCATTGGGTGTATGTTTCATAAATTCTAAGGTGTTCTTGGAAACTCCAATGCTATAAGAAGACTTCCAATTCTTTGGAATTTTGCAAGTATTTTCAACATCAAAGCTATCATTATCTATTCTATGATATTATATGTGTATAATTAATTTGTTACATCATTTGATTGTTTGTTTGTACTATGCTTCAAAGTACAAGGAATTGTAATTTGAGTTACACTTTTTCCTTTTTTTTTTCTTTTTCTTTTTTCTTCTTTGTTGCCTTTCGAGCTTGATGTGTGAAACACCACCAAGCAAATACATGTTGTAACTTCTAACCTTTACCACCCAACTTGAGGCAAGATCTTATTGTAAACATAGGATTTGTAGTCCATGAAATAAAATCTTGCATACTTTAACTTTTTAGGGCTAAAAAAGGCCTCATAAATGCTACTTCCTCATTTCCCAAGTGGAAAACATCACCTCGTGTCTATATTTGGGCTAGGAAAGGCCGAAAATGCCTTGGGAATTGCCAAATTTGGCATTTTTATGGGTTTTTGTGGGGGTATAGCCTTAACTACGCTAGAACCACCTACCCCCATCATAGATGGTGTTGGATTTTCATTTTTCCAGCAAAACCCAGCATAGTTACCACAAAACCCAATGTAGCTACATACATCCAATGGTGAAGTTGTTGGATTTTTCATTTTCTCAAACAATGGCTAGCATAGTCACTACATTTCCCAACAAATTCCAACAATGCAAGCATACCTCTCCAAGACCAATGTAGTTAAGGTGAAGCTAGTATAGTCACAAAACTTGGTTATTATTTTTAGTATGTAGAGGGCTTTTGATGACTTTGGTGTATCGAAACTTGCAATAAATGGTTAACTACACTGGGATAACAACATGCTACACCTGCAATCAACATCAATTTGTCAGCAGTCATGGTAGAGATTTGAAGTCCAAAATTAGCAACCTAAAGCCTATAAAAGCTAAACATAAACACATTATTAAGGTTAGGCTTTTTGAACAATCTAAAATGAACATTTTTGAAACTCATAGTCTTTTGAGCACTTTTGAGAGAAAGTTGGTATCTATGTTGGACACCAGAGACTTCCAACATAATACAATTACATCAAAAGTGGAACACTACTTGTAACCATAGTTGTATATTTGACCAGAAACCAGTAAGAAGCTCTTAATGATTGGGGTTGGGAAGTACTTGGATTATCAAGTTTAACTTCCAAACACAACCTACCATCTATAACAAGCTTCAAGCTCTATCTAAACAAGCTTCTTGTGCATTTAAGCACACAATCTGTACTTTTTTGAACTCTAAAATTTGAGCAGTTTTGCTATTTTAATAAAGTTCTCTAGTTCATAGTGCATATTTATTTCAAGTTTAATTTCTATGTTTATTTTTGTTTGAATCTACAATTTTGTTCCCATTTTTATTTCTGCTTATATTTTTCAACTCCCTAGATGATCAACCAGATCATCCAGGGTACCTTGGATCTTTTTTTTCAAAGGCCCTTGTGATCCAAGGTTAAGTTGTTCTACACATGGATTCTTGATTCTTCCAGTGACCAAATTTTCTTGGTGATATAGTTTCTAGTGCTAGAATGAGGGCCTCCATCCAAATTCTCAGTCCAAAAAAATTTTCAAAATCTTTTTCAAAAACATTTTCTAAAAAACTTTCTAACCTATTTCCAAATACCAAGCCTTTTACATTTTGTACTAGAAAACCTACAAATGTTTAACATAAAAAATTATCGTTGGTCTCCAGTCCTCCACAACCAACAACTAGTGTAATTGTTATGGATGAGTTGGGTTTTTTACATCAGTTTCATTACTATTTCTAGACTTTCTAAGTCTAGTATTGTAAACACTTGAAACATGAGTTTTTACCCACCAAATCCTATGTTCAGGATATCTTGAAAGCTAGCATAGATCCTTACAAAAATTGAAATATACTTGCTATGAAAGTTTTGTAATAGAGCCAATGTAGACACTACAAGGACTCTTGTGTAGTCCTTGGAAAAGTCAAAATTTTAATATTTAATCTCTTAAAAGAAATATACTTTCTTCAAGTGGAGAAATTCCTAGCCTAGATTTCCAAAGTCAAAATCCATTTTCCACCACCTAGCGCATCATAGTTGGCTAGATAATAGAGTGCTCTACTGCACACCCTCTAGCATAAACACTATTGGGAAAGCCAATGTAGTTGATGTTACCTACCTCAAATACTATCACATCATTTTCATTATAACTTACATTGTACCTACAACATCAATTTCAACTACTTTTCTAGTTATAATCCCTTTTGCATCTTGAAAAATTCCACTTGCTCAAATTTTGATTTAAAATATTAATTTTAAAACTTACTAAATCATTTTAAAACCATCAAACATGTCATTCATCCAATCCATCATCTTGCCCCTCAACCTAATTGATATGACATCTAACCAAGATACTTTGAATGTCTATGATCTTAAAGATCCTTCTGTGGCTAAATGTAGATAATCACTTAGGTTGAGAGGGTAGAGCCTAGATTTTGCAAACATTCATGAAAATTATTATAATTTCATTTGTGGCATGATCTTGGTAGGTCTACTCATCCCACAACCAAATGTGAAGCCCAAACATGAATATAAATTTATTCACTATAATGGAAAGAAATACATTCTTTTCTCATATGATAAGATACCATTGTGTTACACCCATTCATGCATTTTCTCTTATCTAATCAATATGGATGAGCAAGATGGGATGTTAAGATTTGAGGGCTAGCATGAAGAGCATGATGAGTTCAAGGTAGAGCCTAAACTAGACAACTTCATAGGAAGCCTATTCCAACAATCAGCTTCTCAAGCCACTATGCTTACATTGGTCTCTCCTACCTCTTCCATGGGGCAAGTCTGTCAACCTTCTTCACCTATTTATCGTACCATGTTTGGGCCAACCCCTATTCTATTTGTTCATTAAGGTGCAATTGATGCCCCAAACCACATCCATTTTCTCGTACATGTTGTTTGCCACACAACCATGGTCGACTTAGCCATCATCGATGGTTATCACCATCATTCATTCCTTCTTCATAATAGTGGGTACTACAATGGTATCCCAAATAACCCAAGGGTCATAAACACATTTTTCTTCCTTCATATCACAAGTCCCAACTTAGACCTTTTTCTCCTTGTTTAACCCACCTACCATGGTGGTCACATGACCTCTTCCTTCTATGCCAACATCATTTGTATAACCTCAAGCTTCATAACTTCATCCTCAACCATCAAGAAAAAGACCACAACCCATGGGGATACCCCAAGGCATGGATCAATCCTTTCAAATGATTCAAGACCTTATCGAAGAGCTGCAAAAACTCAAGGCTAGTACAACTCAAGTGGTTAAGGTTTTAGACTTTTACCATGGCGATCCTATAAGCCTTATTGTGTCCCAAATGAGCTTACCTATGTATATGCCTATACCAAACTTCACCAAATACAATGATAAAGGAGATCCCAATTCATACTTGGTTACATTTTGATCTGGCTGCCTCTTTTTGCAAGCTTGGTCTCATATGATACTATGTATTTTTCCTATCTCCCTTAAAGTTAAGGATCTAGATTGCTATCAAACCTTTCTTAGAGGTTCTACCTCTTTCCTTAAGGACCTAATAAACCAATTTGTCAACTAATTCAAATACAAATTGAAGTTGGATATCATCCTAGATCAACTAATGAAGGTAAATCAAGGGCCACTTAAAACAATCAAAAGGTTCATTCAAAGGTAGAACTTAATAATCAATGAGATTCCCGAGCCTATTAGTGAAACCTAGCTCTTGGTCATCTACAAGGGAGTATTAAATAATTTTATCAAATTAAACCTTTACTACCTAGAGCCCTGGTCACTAAGCCAAGCCTTCTTGCAAACTAAGAATGTCAAGAAGGTAGTTGAGGTAAGCAATGATCTAACCTATGTGGCCTATAAAAATCAACATGCAAGAAGGGATAGTAGTAAAATCAAGCAAGAGCATAAAACTATGGCTTCAATGGCAAAAGAGACAAAAAAGAGAGAGAGAGGTTGGGATCACTACCTCACAACACATCTTCTGACTCATCACAACCATCCACTTCTTATGTACCAAATCAACCAAGACCAAAATTTGGATGGAAGGATAGATCTATGTACATACGGTTGTCTATGAAGCTCTCAAAGCTTTTAGAATAGTTTCTTAAAGACAACCGTATACAACATAAGCAGCTATCTAAGGAACCTCGTAAGAGGTATGATCATTGATGAGTAGCAAGTAGAATACCTTCATCATAGGTCATTATTAGATTGGATATCAATGAAGTTGAAAATAGAAACATCATTTTCATCCTTATCGTCTACTAACTTAGTATCTTGATGCTTATGTTTTTTATTTTCCTTTTCCTCTATTTTAACTTTTGCCAAAGATTTTTCTAGTTTCACTACTTTGCTGCATAAGTCTCTTATTAATTGACCATTTCTAGATCCTCTACTTTCTAACTCTTGCTCTGTCTTAATATGAAATGTTCCTAGTAATGCTTTAAGTTGGGCAAAATCTTCTGCAAGAATCATAATTTTCCCTTCTATTTTATGAGTTGTAATAATTTCTTTATTGTTTAAGTTCAACTACTCTTCTAACTATATAGCTTCACTAAATCAGTCATTTAGTATTAGCAAGTTTGGAGTTTTCCTTAACTAGATTAAAATATTTGTATTCATAGCCTTAAGATAAGTGTCTTTAAGCATTTCATCTAATGGTCTATACTATCCTTGAAAGAGCCCACAAATTTGTTGAAATCTCTAATTAACTCTTTAACTTCTTTCTTAGCATTTATTAGCTCATAGTACAATTGTTGTTGATCTAATTGATTGCAAAATTGGTCCAAGAAAAGGCTTTTCACATCATCCCAACTAGTGATACTATTGCTTGGCAAGTTTGAATACCAAATTTGTGCCATGTCCTTTAAATTTGCTACAAATGGCCTACAAGCTTAATCTTGGTTTTGAATATTTGTATGAGCTAAAGCTAACTCAAATAGGTGAATGTACTCTTCAACCATGTAAGCTTTTCTAGGAATAAAAGATTTAGGCAAATGTTTATAAATTTCCTTAGGAATATCACTGTATTTTTAAAACCCTAATGGTCTAACTCTTGCCAAGGATTCATTAGTTGTGGATTTTCCATTCTATTAGGATTTCTTTTAGTAGATGAACTCTTATTTTTCTTTAACCTTCTCCTATAGACTAAAAAACTAGACACAAGAGGTGAACTTCTTATCCTTCTAGTTTTTACTCCACTAGTTATCCCAAACATAAAAACCTTTTTCTATTCTTCTTCTAATAAATAATTAGTCTTATAATCAAAAAATTCTATAGGACTTTCAAAATATTTTAAAATACTAATTTGTTTGGTCATTAACACAAAATAATAGCTAATTTTTTTTTCAAGCCCTTCTTCTAGCATCAAAAAGAATTATTGGTGACCATTTGGGACTACCAACGCTTCCTTTGGTCTCATGATTAAGATCACAAGAAACGAAGATGTTCTTTAAAACTTTATTTTAGGTGTTTATTGGTTTCTAGAAATACTAAGGCCTAGATACCCCTAAATAAACTCAATGATAATAAAGCAAACTAAGTGTAAATGTGTGCTTGCTATTATGAATGCTAAAAATGCTTGGGTTTGTGTATGAAATTGTAACTAGGTAATATAATAGAAATTCAACTAACCTTGTTGAATACTATAGTCATTAAAGATTCCTATTTTATCAAGTCACTTAGTTGATATAGTCCCTATAGTACAGTGCTTAAAACAAATAAAATATCACCAAAATGCTCAACCATAATTTTGTAGAAATCTACTCCTAGTTTTCCTTAGAAATAAAGATCGATAAGAAAACTAAAAATATAGCAAGATTCAATGGATTTTAAAAGAGAAAGAGAAAGAAAGTATATTTTTTTGAAATATCAAACATTTAAGTGAGATAAATTAAACATAAGGAAATACTTTGAAATAAAGTTATTCCAGTTCAACCTAAAGTCTTACAAATTATCCAAATACTCTAAGCTCAACAAGCAATTTTGTAAAAGACACTCCTATTAAACTACAAAAATTCTTTGTAAATGAAAAACTACAAGCTATTATATTCCTAGTTAATATTTGTCAATGATTTCAATAATAGAGCTATCAGAAAAGCCATGACAATTTCAAGATTGAATATGAAGGAAAAAATTTAAAATTGAAGCTATTTCAAGTCAACTCAAAATATCAAAAATTTTCTAGACCCTTTGTACTTGAATAGGAAATTTCATATAGACAATACTATAAATAGTTCAAGATGCTTTTTAAAAGACAACATAAGCTCTTACATGGCAAAAAATAAGAAGTCTAATATTACACAAAAATAGATCTATAAGAGCAATCACAATACTATCTAAAATATTAGATAAGAAACTAAGGAAAAATGAGAAGAAAAGAATTCATAGGATTTAAATAAAGTAGTTGAATTGATGATGCAATTAGTAAGTTATTTTTACAAGTAATCTTCAATACTTCTTTCAAGTTCCTTTCCTAATTTTTTTTTCATTCACCCCTTGAAGCTCTTTTTATATTAGCTTCTCGATAGTTACAAAGATCATGAGAAATTCAGGTTAGTTACAAACATAATGGGAATTTAGTTATAACCACCATAGGAAGTTATAACTTCTTTGGGAAGTTACTATTACTATAGAAATACAAGCTATAGTTGCCAAGTATTCTATTCATGTAGGATGTTGGATAACTATCACATGAATTCCTTTTCTTATTGAATAATAATCTCCCACTTTTTTTGAAATACAAATGTTTTTTTAATTTCTCCATTTCTTTCCCGTTCTTCTTTAACACTTCTGATTCTATTTGATATATTATCTTTCCCTCACTCAATCCAGCATTTGAATGCACATGCAATCTTCCCTTTTAACTTGTTTTGTTATGGGATCAATTGAGATCCATCATCATGCTAAAGACAATATCAGATATCATTGAAAATTTTTGACATCCATATTTAGTTAGCCCAAAACTTAGAGTAGTATTTCCAATAAGAATGGTTGGAGATTCTTGGCATAGAGTCAATCGAATGTACCT
Organism: Gnetum montanum; assembly: GCA_015680685.1. Lineage (NCBI taxonomy): Eukaryota > Viridiplantae > Streptophyta > Gnetopsida > Gnetales > Gnetaceae > Gnetum > Gnetum montanum. The sequence continues at coordinate 158,145 of MNCI01023604.1, read as the reverse complement.
TCCCATGTAGTACAATAGTCATCAATTTCTACTTGGAAATTTTGCCAATCCTTCAACTCTGCATTGGGATTTAATCTTTCCATTAAATTAATGAAATGTTCCAATCTGGTATGCTAATGGAAGAAAACTTCATTATTATGTGTACTATATTTGAAATCCTCATAATAGAGATCAAAAGCATTTCCAAGTATTCTAACCTTGATATGTTATCTACATAGCTTATATGAACATTTTCCAAGTGCAGCTCTATAGATGTCAATCCATGATACTGTAGATAATTTACTCCAATCAAAAAATCTCTACGAAACATTTGAATAATTCTTGTTTTCCTAGACATGGCAACATCACTAGTGGTATCATCTCCCACTCTCCTTAAGTAATCTACGTCCAAAGTAAGTTTTTTTTCTAATGCTAATAACCAGTCACTATGAAGTAGGTAGTGGTGTAAAGAGTAGCTTCCATGGTACCCATGCATTATCATTAATGAACCATCATCATCAGATGATGAGTGAAACACCACAAAAATTTGCATGTTATAACCAATCTTCACCATGTAGTTTTCTCCCCATGAAACCCAAGGCAAAACTTCATTATAAATGTAAAACTTGTAACCCACAATGAGAAACTTCAATACTTTATACTTTTGGACTGAAATTGCCTCATAAGTAGTCAAAGTTTTATTCCCTAAGTGAAAAACGTTACCTACTCTTTATATCTAGTCTTGGGAAGGTCAAAAAAATCTTTTGGAATGCCAAAAATGAAATTTCTTATGGGGGTATACATTTTTGTATGCTGGAAACACATGTAGGGGGTAGATCTCACCTACCATGATCATGGAAGTATGGGAATTTTGGAAAATTTCACCCTTCAATCATGGAGACCAAATGCACAGCCTAAAAAATTTTCCCGTAATCTAGAAACTTTTTCCCCTCAACTTGGAAAGTTTTCCCCTAGCATGGAAGCTCCCCCTAGCTTGGAAACATTCCCCTGTCATCATGGAAGTTATCCCCTAGCATGGAGTCTTCATCCCTAGTGTGAAAAATTCAATCCCTCAGTGTGGAAGCCACAAAAGTAAAAAAATTCACTTCATGTACTTCAATGTTGACTAGCCACTTCAACAAGCATGGTGGAGAGCTCAACATGAAATATTCATCTTTAGCATGGAAGGTGTACCTTAGTTACTATTTATAGTAAATAGAATGGCCATCTAGGAAGCACTTACTATATATGGTAGACCCTCAAATTTGGACACCCATCTCACCTAAATTTGGTAGCAAATTTACATCAAATTTTCAACCATTTTGTAGCCAATTTGTAGTTGTTTCATAGCCAATTTGTAGCCATTTTTGCTACCAAATCATTACTAATTTGCAGCCTCATTCATGGCCCAAAAAACCCTATAAAAGCCAACCTCAAACATCATTTATAGCTTCAACAACTTTTGGCATACAAGCACTTTGGAAGTTCCAAAATTTTGAGCAATGGTAGCATTATCAAGCAATTTGAATACATACAATTTTTCACAACAACACACTTGGAAAATTTTCAAGCATTCAAGAGATCTTACAATTTCCCATGCTTGCATTCTCTTGAACCCTAGTGTGGAAGCATTGTAGCCTTGAGATTTGTGAATTTTGGATTTCAACATTACATCTCTAGGATTTCTAGTCCCTAGCCTGAAGCAATTTGGCATCCAAATTTTTCACTTTTCTCACACCCCAGCAGTGACCCAACTTGCAGATCTAAGGTTGTAGTAATGAAAGAAGGTTCAATAGCATTAAGAGTGGCTTAGCACTTGAATCATGGAGCAAATCACATTGATGGGCTTTGAACTCTTGCATAAGTGAACCCCCTTTTTGCTCATTGAGGCACCAATTTGTACACATTTCTCTAACTTAGTCTTTATTCTTTCTCAATAAAGTTTTAAGTTTTCAGTTTTTTGTTCAAAAATAAATTTTATTTTCTATGAACGATTCAAATCTATTTATATTCCCACATTTTGCATCTTATAAGTCCCAAGTTGATCTGTTGGACCAACCAGGGTACTTGAAATCCCATTTCTCTCATGGAGGCTTTGAGGATTCTAGATTGGAGAACCACATGCATTGAGAATCCTTGGTTTTCTTCAAGCAATTAAGGTTTTTGATAGCAACAAATTTTTTTAAAGCTAGAAGGGGACCTTCACCTAACTTATATAATTAGATCTATTATTTTCATTGCCATTTGCAAGCTTTTCCTTGATTTTTGTAGCCAAAACCTTTGAAGAATCAATGCTCATGTTTGCCCCTCTATGACTAAAACTAAAGCATGAAAGTTGCAAGTAGTTGGGTTTTATCTTTTCATAGCATTTACTATGAATTTCAGAGCCCAATGCTAGTGTTGATATATCTACCCCATTGTTCCTTTTTATTGTCAAAACTTTATTCTTTGGTTTCTAAATTAGATGGTTCAACTTTTTCATGAGTTGGCTTTCTCTCCACTTTTCCAAGCTGAGAAAATTGGCAACTAGCTAAACCAGTTTTAGTGGAAAAACATCAACTTTCCACTTTGGTTTTCAACCTTCTCCACATCAACATTAAGGTAGGAGGTGTAACATTCCTGTCATCTCACACCCCTTCTTTCCCCTCTTTGCCCTACCTAGCATGGAAGTAGTTGGGAGGCTAGCATTGGTGAGGTTTGAAACCAATTTAATGACTAGATTTTCTTTTATTACAAGTTGATAGTCATTTTCTAGTTTTTAAGGCCAAAAATCCCCAAGAATCCAATGTTTNACACAAGTAGAAACCTTAATGTGGAAGCTACAACTGCTTTCGATGCTAAAATTTCACAACATCTACTATGAAATTTCTAGAGAAAAGCCATCATGGAGGCCCTAATAACCATTTAAATTTTTTTGCCACTTTTTTTTCCACCAAACTAATGTTGGTTTCCATACTATCCAAGCCTAATTTTCTCTCCTTTGTGGTAAAAGTTGACAACTTGCCAAAACCATCTTTGGAAATTGCCAAGTTTTCATTATGTTCTTCAAACTTTCTACCCTCTCCAACATTGAAATAAGAAGGTGTGAGATTTCTACTATCTCAACCCCCCCTCCCCCTACCACACCCAACATAGAGGTAGTTGGGAGGCCAACTTGGGTAAATCCACCAACTTGTCCTTCACCCTCATTGGCAAAGATCATAGCCAACAAGCTATGAGGGTGTATGATCCCAAAGACCCTACCATCATTGGATGTAGGAAATATTTAAGGGTTAGAGGGGTCAATCCTAATTTTTCAGCCATAAATGAAGATCATTACAACTTCATTTGTGCCAAAATATAGGCAGGCATGCTAATTCCATGAATTGAAGTTGAGGCCAAAAGGGAGTTTGAGCTCATACACAAGGGTGGAAAAGAGTACATCCCTTTCCTATATGAAGAAATTTTTCTTAATGATGTCTATTCTAGCATCCTAACCCAATTTATTATCATGTAATAGGAAGATGAAAAACCTGCCTTTGGGGAAAAATAGGAAGAGGAGGATGAATTTAAGGTATAATTTGAGCCTAAAAACATCCTTGGAGAAGTGTTCCAACAAACATCCTCCAAAGTCATAGAACCTTTCCTTAATGCTTTTTTTTCTCCATGGGCATGGTTCCACCATCTTCCACTCCTTCCTACCCTACTATGGTAGATCCCACACTAGTTATAGTGACAAATCACACTCAAAAAATGCCACGAACAACCAACTATTGCACATCAATGTCATTTGCAACACAACCTCGATACATAAAACCATCAATGGTTTTCTCCATGGGCATGGTTCCACCATCTTCCACTCCTTCCTACCCTACTATGACAAATCTCACACTAGTTATAGTAATAAATCACACTCAAACAATGCCACAAAGAACCAATTATTACACATCAATGCCATTTGCAACACAACCTCAATACATCAAACCATCAATGGTGGTTTTTACCATCACAAATCTGTTAACTATTCATGTGGGGGCTACCATGGGACCCTAAGCAACACAAGGGTCATACACCCCATTTGTCCCATTTGTACCACAAGTACTAGCATAAACATCTTTTTCTCTATTTGGCCCATAAGACACTCTGATAACCCAACCTTTTCCTTCTATCATGCAATTCATAACAAGGCCAGAAGCCTCATAATAAACACCAAAACCTTTTGTACAAACCATGCAACCTATGGGGTCATTGCAAAGCTTGGATCAAGCCTTTCAAATGATCCAAGACCAAAAAAAGGAGTTGAAGAGGCTTAAAACCTCTACCACACAAACTATCAAGATTATGGACTTCTACAAGGACAATCTCATAAGTCCTGTAGTCCCATCCTTGAAACTTCCTCTTGGTGTTTCCATTTCCCAATTTAGAAAATATAATGTAGAAGGAGATCCTAATGCTCACTTTATTACCTTTCGATTTGAATGTTTACTCTTGTAGCCATGGCCTCATATCATCATGAAGATTTTCCCTATGTCTTTAATTGGGAAAGCACTTTATTGGTAATGTGCATTGTCTAGAGGATCCATATCCTCTTTGGAGGACTTAGTAGCCTAGTTTTTTTGACTACTTTAAGTATAACTTGAAGCCTGACACAATGCTTGACCAACTCATGAAGGTCAAGTAGAGGCCCTTACAAAAATTCATTCAGTAATGGAATGGACTGCTAAATAAAATACCATAGCTGAAGCCCACTTGTTAGCCATATTCATGGGAGCAATTAATGACTTCATCAAAACTAAACTCTACTACCTTGATCCACAATCTCTTAGCCAAGTGATCTCACAAACTAAAAATATATAGGATTCCACAGAGGCTATTCATGATCTGACCTATATATCATATAAAAATCAACATATTTGAAGAGACAAAGAAAAGAGCAAATAAAAGAACACAACCATAGAAACTATAACCAAGGAAACCAAGACCACAAACCAAGTGTTGAAGGTCAACCCGCCTAAGGCTCTTACCAATGACTACAATAATCAACCATCAACCTCTAGGTCCACTACATCAAAACAAATAGACCTAACTTCAAAAGGAAGGACAGGTCTAAATACATTACCTTGCTATTAAAACCATTTGATTTCCTAGACCAACTATTAAGAAGTTGGCACATACAACATAAAAAAATGACCAAAGCCACTTAAAAGAATCATAAGTAACTATGCAAAATAACCAAAGATCCCACTCAGGAAATGAAGGATGATCCTCAATTTCCTAAATACTTCAAGTTAAACTACTTCTGCCATTATCATCAATTACCTGGTCATGATATAGACTTCTACCTTGCATTGAAGGATGACCTACAATGGATGATAGATAGAAAGGGGGGGCAGTGGGCTAGCCAATGCTATTATCTCTTTGTTATAGCCAACAACTAACAACCATAAAACTTTAGAAAAACAAAGAAAAAGCATAAGTAAAAGCCCACCAAAGAGAGATAGGTAGATGGAGGCATGAAAGGAAGTGGACCCACCAAAGCCCACTTCCATTTTGGCTATACCGATGACCTCCTCTACCCCAACCTCTTTAACCAACAACCCACAAGAGGACATCAAAGCCCACAACCAAGACAACAAGGAAGAGCCACAATAGCCAAAGCCTAAAGCTGAATTCCACATTTTGGGATGCATGGAGGAAGTAAAGCATAACCATAGTGACAAGCCCATGTCCAATGAAAAAAACTTCCTTAATGCAATGCACCAATTCAGGAAATCCCTCAAGTAGAAAGACATAACCCTAAGCTTATATGACCTAATCATGACTTCTACCACACATCATGAGGTGCTAGTTATAATTTTTACCTTCATACCCATTAATGAGGATATTCCTACTAACTAGGAAGCAATCCATGTAGTGATGATTCCTCCATCACTAGGGGAGGAGAAATCAACACCTGTAAAATTTCATGATTACAAAATTAAGGTTAATCCCTAGAATGGCAAAGTGACAATAGCCCCTTTATTCATAACCATATACATAGGAAAATTTAAAATACATCAGGTGCATGTTGATGATGGGGAGGCAACCAACATCATCCCATGCATCATGATTGAATGGTTGGGCTTAACTAAGCAAGTATAACCTACAACCACCACAACTCTTAAGTCCTTCAATACGTCAAGAGTTTCCATCAAGGGGTGTATCTTCTAAGATTTTATAGCTAGAGAACAATTCCATACAACCGCAAACTTTTTAGTGGTGGAAGAGACACTAGAATTCAACCTGATCGTAGGAAGACCTTGGTTGGCTTAGTTACAAGCTATGTCCTCATCCATCCATCAAGAAATTCTCCTTCCTTAATAGGAAGGTGAAATCATCATTCATGATGACAATGTGGCTTCCCTAGCTGTCCACAATGTAGACATAGAATAAGGGTCCAAAGTGGAGCTTCAAGAGGAAGCTCCTAGCCATGAAGACCAAAAACCCAAGATAGCCAATGATGATGATGATGAAAGACAATGAGATACATTATGGGATGAAATCCATTTTAACATCATAAGTAAAGGAGATGATGAATACAAGTTGGCACAAAGTAGGCCTTACTCACTCCCTAATCTTGCAAAGATTAGGAAAAATCTACACAAGTGAAGTTTGCCTTAACCTTCCCCTACCTTTATGACCAAATGCACTGAAAGCCATATAGTCTTACTTTTCATTTGTTATTTTACTTTTTATGCACATAGTCTAAATTTGTTTTTATTTTTACCTATTTTCTACAACCTTTCTTTATTTTTACCTATGTTTTAAACATTGTAAAAAGCATCTCTTCCAGACAACGTCTGCTAAGACATTAAATTGGCACTACCATCCACTAAGATGTTAAACTAGTACTATAGTCCACTAAGACTCTAAATTGGTGATATGGCCTACCATGGCCTTAAATTGGAAAAACCTATATGACCTATGCCTGCAATGGCCTAAAACTAGCAAACATCCCTTTTATTACTATATCTCTCTTTTCTTATTCCATTATCACATCGATTAGCCATTTGATTTTATAACCAAAAACTTCAACATAGTTGATTTCAAGGTTTATAACATTTACAGTATTCACTACTACTATAAATGCATATAGCTAAAATAAAACCAATAATTAAATTTAAAATTAAAATGACCATAACATATATAGCCATGTCAACACTATGTGGCAAAAATATCAAAGAACAACAACCATCTATAACATAGTCTAGCCATTAACATGAAAACAAAAATAAATAATCAGCAAGCTAAACTAAAGGAGGCTATTGAGTGACATCTAGAGGAGAAAGTGGTGGGTCATTCCCACCCTCACTACCAAGGCTGCTAATATCTCTTGAAGCCTAAAATGGAACAACATATATCTAGTTAGTAACCCATATCCAAAATCATGACTTAAAACAAAGACTAAAACATGAAATATATCAAACCTTTAGAAATTCTGACTCCATTACTACTAGGGATAGATGGGGAAGGCCTTTCTCTAAAAAATGGAGGATCTGGTCCTTTTTCATGTAGATTAAGTTAACATCCTCAAGATCAATGCTAAAAAGAATGTCAAACCTATCTATAGGAGTCCAAGCAGGAGGCCCATGAATAGCAATAGCTATAGAGGTCTCACCTGCAACCATGGTGATCTAAAGAGTATAGGATTTATTTACCTTTAGAGTACTTTCAAAAACTTGATAAGCACTCTCCACCTGGAATCCTTGAATGAATAGCTCTCTTTTGCACCATTCAACCAACTCCTCATTAAGTCCCTTTATGTAGGCCACATGATTGGCCTTATATTTATTCTTGTGGTTCTTTTGTGTCCTTCCCCACTCTATGATCCAAGTGTAGTGATCCTTCTAGTCCTCAATCTTTTGGAAGATGAGGTCCATCTACATACCTCATTCCACCATCTCTCATAGGACCACTACTTTATCCTAAGCAATATGCTAGTAGTGGGTCCATGTGATCTTCTTAGTTTTTAACTTCCCTATGTTAGCCACTTGGGCTTTCACAAAGGCCTTATAGTCTCATAGATCTCTAATTATGTCCTCCTACCTTTGATTCCTTTTTCTTAAGGCTACAACTTCCTCTCATGGTGATTTGTTGGACCTCTTTAGCTCCCATGAATTTTTTGCACAGGACATCACTAAATTTGTAGCAATCCTGTACAACTTCACAAGTACACTTGACACATCAAAGCGAAGCTTTGGTAAGAAGTCAATCTTCATGTCTTTATTGGGATCCCACATCATGAAGGGTACTACACAAGCACAAAATACAATCATAGAATAGAACATAAGATAGAAATAATGTAAGAATAACTCACAACTAAGACACATAAAATAAATCCTTACCTATCTCAAGTCCAACCTAATGTAATGGATCGATGATGTTCTTATCCATCCCATGTAGAAACTCTACTTTCTCTAGAGTCTCTACCCATGGCTTCACATGAAACTTAGGAATGGATGCTTGTGTTGGTGGTTTATGAACTACTATATGCATAGCAATCATCGAAAGATTAAGATGACAACCAAAAGATAACCAATGAGATATAAAAAAAATATTAAGGCATAGCTATACCTGGCTCCTCCTCCTCTCCCTCCTCTAGGATGATGATGGGAGAGGTACCTAGTACCACCTCATCAAACAAGGCATCTAGATCATTGATACCTACATTAGCAAGTCCTTCAACCATAGGTTACTTTAGGAGTGTCTCTTATGCATGCCTTTGTTCTGCCTCTATAGTAGCTTGGGCTACTATAACCGTATGCTTATCTAAAACCATAACACATAGAAACTCGGTTAATGCATGAAACCATAAAATAGCCATAAACTTTAGAACATGAAATAGCCAGATTTAAAAGTAGTCTTACAACTACCTACTATGAGAGCTTAAGCTTAAACTTAAGCTTCTTTGAGATAGGTTGATCTAATGCTAGGGGTGTCTCTTTCATAGGCCTCTTGAGTTTCTACCTAGCTACCCCTTCAGCCTCCATGTGCCATTGTCTCACATCCTAAACACTAGCAAGAAATGAGAGGGGCTCATTATCATTAATACTATTAAAAGACTCATATTGCCTAACATCCAGATTCTTAATGGTGATGGATAACATATCATCCATTCCCTCTAATGGGTTCTACATCTACATTCTTGGATAGATGTGCCTTATCCAAGGCCTAGAAAGTTGGCTTGGATCTTGGAAAATACATCGTCCATTCCTATACACCATAGAAACTCTACAAACCTCTTTAAATAACCTATAAAAAATGTGAAGTGACTATGGATTATTGTAGAGGTGTCAAGATGGAGTCTAAGGAACTTCTCTTGAAGCCTAGTAACCAAAGTAGTTGTCCAATCAAATTTGATGACCTCCATTAAGACCTTCTTAAAGGTTCACCCCTATGCTAGTCTGATTACCTTCTTTTGTAATAGTAGTTTGTGGAATGCATAATACCTAAACAAATGATATGATTCCTTTGCATCAAGGTTCATGAACCTATCCATTGAAATTCCAAAGTGGCCCATGTTGGCACCAAGCCAGTCTAGAACTTCTTTGAAATGGTTCAATTTTATTAATAGCTTGGTAGGAACCTTTACCCTATTAGCAAAGATACCAAACAAGTCATAAAAGAGGCTAGTGGGACATTTGAAAATGTTAGTGGCTAGAACACCAAGAGGTTATCGGGCGTATAGCCTAACCCTGAATCTGTGCAAGGCCGTGTTAGAGAAAATGGAAATGAGATGCCTTGAACAATTTGGTCAATTAGATAGGTACTTACAAGGTGTCAAATAATGTTTTGAGAGTAGTAACTTTAAAATGTAACACATGATGGTTGAAATGAAAGAAATCGTGGGATGTGCAATAGTAGAAATGTATCAAAGCAGGTAACTAGGACAATAGACACAATCAAACACTTGATAATGTAAAGTAAATGCTGTAATAAGACAAAAATAGAGTTTGAGTAAGAAGATGCACCATCCCAAAAGAGGGGGCGTAGCTAATTCACAAAGGTATACATAGTGTACAATAGGTGCAGTGGGAGCGCAGTCACAGCCTTGGTGATGTCAGGCCGTGAAGTCTAGTGCTCACTGTTTTGAACTATGCCTACCGGGTTGGTGGCCATGGTGTACCATGTGAGGTTCTACTAGGTTGTAATGGGGCTACAGTGTACCATGCAGTGTAGTTGTGCCTCTCTGCTAGTGTGGGGTGCTCTAGGTCTCATTCATCCATGGAGCTAAGTGCCAAGATGCCAAAGTGCCAAATGCCAAATGGAAGTGCAAACTACCTTCTCGATAAAAAATGAATACCAACCTTCCTTTCCTCCCCTTCCTAAGAGGGCGCAAGGGTATTTATAGGGCTAGGGTTAGCCAAAAATGTGGATCAAGTGCCACGTGGTAGTGTAGTGGGTGGGACCACACTCATCCATGTTACATGCAGGACATAGGACACTAGCTGCAACATTGGATAGGATTTTATGTTGCAGTATACAAGGTGCTATGCTGCAGTATATGGGGTACTACGCTGCAGTATATGTGGTGCTATGCCACAGTAGACATGGGTGCTATGCTGCAGTAGGTGTGGTTTCTACATTGCAGTAGACAAGGTGCTACACCATTGTAGACATGGGTGCTACGTTGTTGTAGACATGGGTGCTACGCTGCAGTAGATGTGGTTGCTATGTTGTAGTAGATAATGTGCTACACTACAGTAGACATGGGTGCCATGTTGCAGTAGACATGGGTGCTACGCTGCAGTAGACGTGGTTGCTACGCTATAGTAGAGAAGGTGCTATGTTGCAGTAGACATGGATGCTACGTTATAGTAGACATGGTGCTATGCTACATAGCATGACAAGATGCTATGTTGTGCTATGCTACATAGCGTAACAGGGCACTATGCTATGTAGAGTAATAGGGTGCTACGCTGCACTATGCTACACAGCGTAACAGTGTGCTACACTATGCAGTGTAATAGTGTGCTATGCTATGCAGCATAACAGGGTGGAGAAAGTGCCATCATTCTGACACTTGGAAAAATTTTGCAAATCAGGAAGTTTGGAGCTGACTATACTCAACACTTGGAAAGATATGGCCAAATTTTCACCATTTTCACACTTACCCAAATTTGTAGTCGAGATGCTGAGACCCAAAATTTTGTGGTGTTTCAGCTAGCACCTACTTCCATGTTCACCTTCACACCTTCAATGATGGTGTTAAAATAGCCAACCTTCTCATTGAAGGAGTCGATAACATACAACATCTCTGTAGTAAGAATGGAAGGGATAGGTGCCATAAATAGATTCAGAAAACCTACATGTTGGATGTTTGCTTGAACGTATCTAGGCACCTACCCCTTTAGTCACTCTTATGCTAATGTCATATCACTAAACATTAGGATGAGGGTATCCTCATGATGTGAACGTGAATGTGGTATAGTAACATCAACTAAGGTGGAAGGTCCTACGAAGCAATAACTAAAGGTTAGCATCAATATTAGTGTTTTTAATAACCAAGAAAAGCAATGAAACACTTAGATCCATAGAACACTAGAAGCTATATGTTCACCTTTACTTTTCTTCTATGGTGTTGAGGTTTGAGCTACAAGAGTTTGATCTATTGCTATTAGCATCTGCCCATCAACTGTGCATCATCCCAAAATCCTTACACTTTTTGTATAAGAGGTTAAACCTAGTAGTATATTCATTAAAGTTCCCTCTTAAATTTTGTTACATAGCAGTTCTAATTTGAGAACTTAGTGAATTCATCCAAAGTAGTTTGAGTCACTGCCAAGATTTGATCATTGATGATCAAGCCCTGATCATTGATCTTATACTGCAAGAAGTTGCAAAATCATTGAAGCTAGAGAAGGTAATCAAACCAAAAGCATAAAAGCATGACAATAACCATGTTTACCCTTGTAGATGATACACAATGCCGGTGGATTCTAAAATAATGTGTGGGCTCTATGTGCCATCATCAGAGTATTGTTAGTATTATACTAACTATACTCTAACATTGTCGAGATCTCTGAAAGGTAACATTGACTTATGGCATCTATTGGCCCCCCTACAATCTTAGGAAGTAACCTATCAGTAATGTATCTAGCAATCAAGACAAATGCTTGAGATAATAGGCTCTCTACGATAACCACAGCTACATCCATAGACAAGTGTGACCACAACATCACACTAAAGTACCTAAGGAGGTAGGCAAGGAATTCCCTTGCCATAGGCTAAAACCACAACAATAGCTTTTTGAAAGATACGTCATCTGGTGGGGTGATGGTCTTAGGATGACAAATAGAGCACAAGATACCAACTAGCTCCATTGTGATGATGGTAGGCCTTAAAAAGACCCTGCATTAAGCAAAGCACAAAAAAACGTTACCAATGGAAATTACTTAACAAATTTGGACAAACCATCTAGTCAGAGGTGAAATTAGCCTCTGTAAAAATCTCTGAGGTGTTTATCTAAATTAGTTTTAAGTAATTCCATAAGAAACATTATGACAGCCTTGTGTAACCTTGCATCATGAGCAATTGGAAATTCTTAACAAATTTAGAGTTAGAGGTAAAATTAACCTCTATAGAAAGCTCTTAGATATTCATCTAAATTAGCTAGAGAAATTCAATAAAAGCATTGTTATGATATTTTATAGCCTTTATAGCCAAAACGTTACAGCTAAAACTAAGTCTTAGCCTAAATTATGGATAAATCTAGAAAATGCATCTAAGTTATGCATGAACTTAAAAAAAATACAATTTGTATATAAATTTAGAAAATGGCATCTACATTATGAAAACATAAGTTTAGAAAAAACATATAAGTTATGAAAAGCATGCTTGAATTTGGAAAAAAACATCTAAACTATGCACAAAGAATAGGGGAAAAAATCTAAATTATGCAAAGCATGCATAAATTTTGAAAAAAAAATCATCTAAGCTATGCACAAATTTAGGAAAAAGGATGATAAACTTAGAAAAAGCTATGTACCCATAGTAAAAGCTTATTTCAAATAGAAAAATCTTTTACTCTTCCTAAAAAAGAAAAATTAAGCATTGATTTTACATTATAACTTATGTTTTCCTCCAATGCACTATTACTATAGAATGATAATTGTGATCAAAGCCTGCAAAATTGAACATATAAAACCCATCTAAAACCTAATCGCACACCTTGAAACCCCAACTACCAATGTAGTGCACCATAGTTAAAAGTGAACTAAAGTGCAAGGGGGAAAGTTTAGTATACAATAGTTTTAAGTGGGAATAACTCACTTTTCAAAATTTTAAATTTTTGGATTATGGGCCTCACCCTATGCCTTCACTCTTGACGAAAACTTGCATCAACATTAAGATTCTTACCAATTTTCACACTTAAAAAGTTATGGAAACCTGAACCCCATGCATCCACACTAAACATACCATACCCAATGTGGAAACATGCCTAAATTCATTAAAATTACCAACATTTTTGTAATTTTGATAACCCAAACCTACATTTTTCAACCCTAGGTCTCCAAAAGTTGGTAAGACATGAGCAAGGCTACACACCACATTAGGACACGAATGCCCAGCATGGAAGAAGGTGGTAACACTCACTCTTACCTTCCAACACTCATCTAACAATATTTTGATTCCAAAGTGGGCCCCATGAGACCTAGAATCCCTCCAAACATCTTTGGTAGCCTTGGAATCTCACTAGACCTAGTCAAAACTAGTCAAAAATTAGGATTTGGTGTTTTCCACACTAGGAGAAACTTCTTACATGCTGAGCCTCACACCTTTGGTGTGGATAGATGGGGGAAAGCAAAAATGACCTAAATCAATGGCCTAATGACAATTTCTTGATGCCTAGTAACCCCTAAACCTCGCCGAAACCCTCTAGAAATTTTGAAAACCTCAAAATAGGCCAAATATGGCACAAAAATACTCTCCCCCTCTCATCCACACTAGGGCCACCATGATCAACATGAAAAAATGGTAAATATTACATGGGGGAAAGCAAAAATGACCTAAATCAATGGCCTAATGACAATTTCTTAATGCCTAGTAACACCTAGATCCTGCCAAAACCCTCTAGAAATTTTGAAAACCTCAAAATAGGCCAAATATGGCACAAAATTACTATCCCCCTCTCATCCACACTAGGGCCACCATGCCAAAAAATGGTAAATATTTCATGAGGTACTTAGAAGTCTCCAAATTATCAAATCTTGACACCCAACCTTAATCATCGACATTGGAAACCCCGATAGTTAACATGCATGATTAATTAGCTATCAATTTGGAATAGATCTAACCTTCTTAATTAAGGAAGACCTCTTCCATACTAATCCTTCCATCCTTAGTGTGGAGAAAAGAGGGAAAATTTAAAAGCCCCCTCACAACTTCCAAAATGACAAAATCTTGACCTTAGGCACTGATGGTTAATACCAGTAACCCTATGGATACTCATGCATAGCCAAAATGATCATAAAAAGCCAAAAACACTTTCTCCCCAATTTTCCATGTTGATCACAAAAGCCCCAACGTGGAAAAATTGGGGGAAGCCCAAAAAATTCCTAGTTACCTTTGAACTAACCAAAATTTGACATTGAATGTTAACAATCAACAACAACAACCTTAGAAGCCTGCATGCATGCTTGAAACTAATCAAAAATGATCAAAAATATTTTCACCTAATTTTCCACACTAAGCATGGAAGCCCTAGGGTGGAAAAATGGGGGGAAGCCCAAAAATTCCATAGTGACCCTTGAAATAACCAAATATTAACATTGAATGTTAGTAGTCAACATTAGCAATCTTAGAATCCTGCATGCATGCATGCCCGAATGTGATCAAAAATTATCAAAAGGATTTTCCCCCAATTTTTAATTCTAAGCATGCAAGGCCTAACATGGAAAAAATAGGGGAAGCCCACAAACCACTCATCAACCTTCAAAATAGCAAAATTTTAACACCAGGTATTAACCATTATCAGTAGAAACCTTAGGGACCTACATGCATGATCAACAATGATGCAAAAGTATGAAAAGCTATTTCCCCTCAAATTTTTCATACTTATCATACTATCCCTAGCATGGAAAAAGATGGGGATGCTCAAAAACCACATATAAAACCTATAAAATTAGTCTTTTTAGCTTCAAACCCTACTCTTCAACACCAGCAGCCTGGAAGGCTAACATCCATAGTCGATTGAAGTCAAAACTAAACTAGATCTAACTTTTTTTGTGCCTCCATGTTGGGAATACCTCCCCCATTCTACTCAACATGGAAATTAAGTAGAAGACTCATTTGGAATCCATAACTATCTCAAAACAACATTAACTAAACTTACATATGCTCTAAGACCTTGCCAACATCATTTGGAGCCTTCAAACTTCAAGAAATTGATGCCAGAAGATTAAAAATTGATTTTCCCTAATTTTCCACATTGAGCTCTCCATCCCTAGCATGGAAAAAATGGGGGTAGTCTAGAAAAAACTTAGAAATACTCAAGATTACCAGAACTCGACACACAATCCTACTCCTCAACCTTGGTAGACCTAGAGCCTAACATGCATATTAGATTGAGGTTAAAACTAGGCTAGATCAAAGTTTCTTGATTCTTCCATGCTAGGGATCCATTTTCCCACACTAAGTATGAATCCCTAGCATGGAGACTCATGGGGAGACTTGTTTGGAACTTCTAAACACTTTAGAATAACATTAAATGATCTTTCATGCACTATAGAACTCTAACAGTAGCTGTTGGAGCCTTTAAACTTCATAAAACTAATCCAAGATGGCCAAACACCCATTCCCCCTTATTTTACATGCTAATCCCTCCATCCCTAGCATAGAATTAATGGGAAGCTAAAAATCACTTAGGAATGCTAAAAACTACTAATTTTTGACATGGATCCATAGCCCTTATCCTTGGCAACACCAAAAGGTAACATTCATGATTGATTATGATCTAAATTGGCCTAAATCTAGGATTCTTGCTTCTTCCACATTGGAGAAACTTCCCCAATGTGGAAAAAATGTGCAAAGCTACTTTTCCAATTTTAAAGGTAAGATGGCACTCCTAGAAGCCAAAGATCTACAAAGAAGCCTAGGACCTCATAGCCTCAAGATTTTGCTTGTCTGACCTCATTTTTCCACGTTGGAGTAACTCCCCTAACATGTAAACATGAAGCAAAGCCCTTAAGTACCCTTAAAAAACTTTCAAACATGTCCAAAATCAACCAAAAACTTGCAAAATGAAAGTCTACAACCCTAGGGGTCTAGAAACCTAGTCAAAGTTCCCCCAAATTACTCTAAATTCATAAAATAAGTGTCCCCTATTTTTCCATGCTGAGGATATTATTCCTAGCATGGAAAAATAGGGGGAAGCCATTTCAACAGCTATTGACACTCAAAATAACCTCAAATTAACTCGGAACAAAGCCAGGAAATGCACAAGTTCTAGATCTGGTCTCCAACTACCTTTCTGACCATGATTGATCTTATTTTTTCTTTGACTTTGGTTCTCCATACTAAACCCCTCTTTTCCATGCTATCCAACATGAAAATAAGGGGGAAAGGCTTTAGAACTTGCTTTCTAGCCTTTACAAACCTTTGAAGTGCTCAATTTTAAGGGATATGACTCTACAGTACATTGGGAGGGTCCTAGAACCTTAAGTTTTGGATCTTTGAGCATCCTAAAACCTATTTTCCTTAAGGGTTACTATTTCAATGCTAAGCCTAGTGTTGAAGCCACAAAACACTTGATTTTTAGGTCAAAATAGCCTAGAAATAGCCTAGATTGATGCCTAAACTAATCTAATAGCCTTGTAGCCTCAAAACATGGCCCGCTAAGGTCTAAAACTAGAAAAACGTAATCATGTTTTACCTATATTATCCAAATTTATCATATATATCCTATTTTTCTTGATATTTGGCTTATTATGTAATGTTTGGGCTTGTTGACCTTGTTAACCTTCTATGGCCTTTATACATCCTTATATTTCATTATTTATATTATTACAACTCTATTTGTCTTTGTTTGTCCTTTAAATGGTATCAAATAGTGGGGCTTGATCTTCCATGACCACCATTTGACACCCTATGATCATGGCCTACTAAGTCCTTAAATTAGCATCATTGTGACCTTTATTGATCATTTGTAGCCTTACTTCTTATACTTACCCTTGCTTGAACTTTATGTGATCTTTGTTAAACTCTATTTCACTTTTCTGAATTGACCTTATCTCATTAATAACCTTGGATGGCCTTGATTACATTAGATTTGCATATGTCTTATGACATTTTAACATTATTTATTTACTTTTCCCTAGGTGCCACTTAATATGCTTTTTTTTGATATGCAAGATCAAAGTATTAGTACCTGGGAGCAAATCAATTCACCATTGTGTCTACATGGACCTCATGGTGATATTAAACAATGTATCAACCCTGATTGCCTAGAGCTTGAGCTTGAAAGTCTTGTAGACCACATAGCCTCAATAAAAAAAACCTCTAGAATGTCTTGAAAGCCTAGTGAAAAAAATTAACTTAGAAGCAATAGACATAATTAAAGGTTCCTATTGCAACACACAATTGTGAGGAGAAAATCCTTAAACTAAGTTCCTCATTAAAGCCTCAATGTGCTCGAGACATCACCAAAGTATCATAGAATAACATTATGGTATTTTCTTGGTCATATGAATACATGGCAAGCCTAGACCCATATCTAGTCTAGCACAACATCATACTAGATCCTAGCATTAAACTACTTAAGCAAAAAGTGCACAAGATTAGACCTGATTTGCCCTTGGAAGTTTGCAAAGAAATCTTAAAGCTCTACCAAGATAGTTTCATTAGGGTTACTGATTACATAGAATGGATATCCAACATAGCATTAGTCCCTAAGAAAAATGGGAGTATTCATATTTGCTTTGATTTCCAAGACCTAGATAAAGTGACTATCAAGGATGACATCCATTTGCCTGCTATTGATCAACTTATCAATTCTACAACTAGACATGTCTTGCTATCCTTTATGGATGGATTTTTGGGATATAACCAAATTAGGATCAACCCAAAGCACCAACTTAGCATGACCTTTATGATCCCATGAGGTACTTTTTGTTATACCATGATGCCTTTTGGCCTTAAGAATACTAAAGTAACATACCAAAGAGCCATGACCTATACCTTCAGTGATTACATGTTAGGGTTGCTTAATGATTATGTAGATGACATAGCCATAAATTCTAAGATAGCCAATGATCATGCTAATGACCTATATCTTGTGCTCAAATGATGCCTTAAATACAAGCTTAGGCCCAATCCTAAGAAGTGTGTCTCTGGTATCAAGACCAATGAGATTCTTGGCTTTGTAGTCTCTGAAGCAAGGATACATGTAGATCCTAATAAGATTAAGGACATATCCAAATTAGCAGCACCTACCAACCTTAAAGAGCTTCAAGGATTACAAGCAAGATTACAATTTATCTATAGGTTTATCGCTAGGCTTACAGATAACTTACAACTCATGCAACACTTGCTTAAGAAAGGAGTTCATTATAAGTGGATGGCTCAATGTCAAGAGCCATTTGACATAGTTACCAATAGTCTATCCTCTACAAGTGGCTAAATAGTTTTACATTTATCTTATCATCTCTGATACATCCATTGCCTTTCTACTCTGTTAGAAACATGATGACGAAGCAAAAATTCCTGTATACTACCTTAGCCATGCATTAGTTGGCCATAAGACCTGACACATTGAAGTGGAGAAGTATTATCTAGGACTAGTCTTCTCTTTGAGGAAATGGAGATACTACCTCTTCAAAATCTAGGTCAACATAATTTGCAAGGAAAACATACTCAAATCCATAACCATCATCCATGAAAGTAGTTGTATAGCCTAATGGAAAGTCAAACCATGGAGTTCGACCTCCATTACATCTCTTAATCCTTAACATAATGTCAATCCATAATTGTGCAACTCACAATTTCACCTATTGATGGTCAAGCAACCATAGATTATGAGTTTCCTAATGAACACATTAAGATAGTTAGCCAAGTGCCCAAGGGTTATGAGGTAGTCATGAATTTCAACAGAGCTTCAACCACCCATGTGGCTAGTGCTACTGCCATTGTAACATTCCCATCTAGTGAGATCTGATCCTTTGCCTATCATTTTGGGTTCCCATATACCAACAACATAGCGAAATATGAGGGTTTGATTAGAGGGATAATGATAGCTTGTGACCTTGGAATTAGATGCCTAGCCATCAAATGTGATTCACAACTTGTGGTTAACAAGGTAATCGAAGTCTATGCATGCAAAGATATGCACTTACATAGGAAAGGAGTTATTACATTAATTTGTATAGGTTGATGCCCAACACATCAAGAAACAAAAATGTCATATCTAATGTAATTGCAACATTAGCCCTCAGTGTGATGTTAGATGTATTTAGCAAGTTTCCCACCTTAACTGTGGACTACACCACTCCCATCACGTAGAACACTAAGGACACCTTTGTGGCCATCATTCATACTACTCCTTCTAAGGAGTGGTATGATGATATCAAATTTTACCTCATGCATGATGAATCCTCATAAGGCCTAACTACTACTCAGAAGGACATCATATGTAAGCAATCAAAGCAATATGTCATTGTAGGTAATAAGAAATTATGTCGATGATCCTATGATGGCATACTCCTAAAGTGATTAGGTAAAACAAAATCTAGAATAGTCCTAGAGAAAGTTCACAAGGGAGTTTGTGGAGAAAATATAGGACTAAGAGCCATGGCCACTAAGATTAGATGATTAGGCTACTATTAGCCCCATATGGAGAATGACTACCTAAACAAGGTTATGAAATGTGACACATGCCAATGATATATCAACCTGATACATGTATCACCAATTGAGTTACATACAACCTAGATAACATGGCCATTTCAATAATAGGTGGTGGATATCATTGGACCCATGACACCTAAGTATTCAATAGGACATAACTTCATCATCACTGCAACCAAATACTTTACCAAGTGGATTGAGGCTATTTTCCTAAGGAACACCACATCTAAACAAGTTTGCAAGTTTATCCTAGATAACATTGTAGCTCATTTTGGCATACCCATGATGATACTTATAGACAACGGGCCTCAATTTAGTAGCCAAGAAACCAAGGATTTTTGTCACAACCTAGGCATTAAACATTCTTTCTCATCACCTTACTATACTTAAGCTAATGGACAAGTAGAAGTAAGAAACAAGGCCATCATCAACTTTCTCAAGAAGATGCTCAACAATAGCAAGTGGAACTAGCATGAGTGGCTTTTTTGTGCACTATAAGCATACAAAAAAACCTATCGCATAGTAACTAGCATGATCCCTTATAGCCTTGTTTATGGTTTTGAAGCTATTTTACCTCTTGAATTGTAGTTGCCATTGCTCTAAGTAGCCTTGACAAACTTCATCAACAACAAGTAGAGCAAGGAGTTGTAGATAGAAGCCCTAGATTTAGTGGAGGAATGGCGTATGCACGTGTTAGCTCACATCAAGCACTATTAAGAGAGGCAAAAGCAACAACATCACCATAACTTAACCATGTGTAAGATCAAGGAGGGGGACCTAGTCCTCAAGACCATCCATGAGCATGTAGACAAATTCTTAACCAATTGGAAAGGGTCCTTCATTATCATTACAAGAATGGAGCATTCAAAGTAGCCAACATGGATGAGAATGAGTTGGCCAATTTGATCAATCATTCCTATCTAAAGCCATACTACATGTAGCCGAAAATCATCAATAAGTGAGCATGCTTTCAACAATTGACTACAACTTTAAACTGACAACACAAGCTACCAAGGTCTTACACTGGTACCATGACCCACCATAGCCTTAAACTAACAACCTTGATTACCTGCATAGCCTAATTCTCATGTGACTTGTATGCATTATAGCATTATAATATGCGGTGCTATTTTGTATTCTTTGTGTGTGCCTCTTAGGTCAATCTTCTAGACACCAACAAAGAGGGACCACTGAAACACCACAAACATTTGCATGTTACAACCAATCTTCATCATGTAGCTTTCACCCCATGAAACTTGAGGCAAAAATTCATTGTAAATGTGAAAATTGTAACCCACAATGGAAAATTTCACATACTTTATACTTTTGGGCTGAAAATGTCTGATAAGTAGTCAAGGCCTTATTCCCCAAGTGAAAAACATTACTTCGTGTCTATATTTGGGCTTGGGAAGGTCAAAAATGCCTTTTGGAATGCCAAAAAAGGTAATTTAATGGGTTTTATGGGGGTTATACAATTTTTTACGTTGGAAACACATGCAAGGGGGTAGATCTCACCTACGCCCAGCATGGGAGGGTGGGGGTTTTAAAAAAAAATTTCCTTCAACATAGAGGCCAAATGCATAGCCTAGAAACCTTTTTCCTAACCTGGACACTTTTTTCCCTCATCCTGCAAAGTTTTCCCCTAGCTTGAAAACTTTTCCCCCTCAATGTGCAAGTTTTCTACCAACATAAATTCTTCATCCCTAGCATTGAAAATACAATCCCTTTTCATGGAAGCCACAAAAGTAAAATTTCATCACTTCATGCACTTCATTGTTGACTAGCCACTTCAACAACCATGGTGGAAAGCTTAGCGTGGAAGATTCATCTCTAGCATGAAAGGTGTGCCCCAATTACTATTTATAGTAAATAGAATGGCCATGGGAGAAAACACTTACTATGTAAGGTAACCCCCCAAATTTGGGCACCCATCTCACATAAATTCGGTAGTAAATTTACATCAAATTTGTAGCCAATTTGCAGCCACATTCATGGCCCCAAAAAACCTATAAAAGCTAACTCAAATATCATTTACAAGTTTAGCAACTTTATGCATACAAGAACTTTAGCAGTTCCAAAATTTTAAGAAAGGGTAGCATTATCAAGCAATTTTCATAAATACAATTTTTCAATATTCCACACTTGGGAAATTTTCATGTACTTAAGAGCTCTTATAAGTTCCCATACTTGCATTCTCTTCAACCCTAGCATGGAAGCATTTTAGCCTTGAGAGTTGTGAATTTTGAGTGTCAACACTTCACCTCTAAAATTTTCAATCCTTAGCATGGAGTAATCTGGCATCCAAACTTTCCACTTTTCTCACCCCCAGTAGTGACCCAAGTTGTAGATCTAAGGTTGCAATAGTAAAGGAAGGTTCAATGCCATCAAGAGTGTCTTAGCACCCAAATTGTCAAGAAAATCACATCAACTTCAATTGCCTTTGAACTCTTGCATAAGTAAACCCCCTTTTTGCTCATCGAGGCACCATTTGTACACACTTCTCTAACTTATTCTTTATTCTTTCTCAATAAAGTTTTAAGTTTTGAGTTTTGTGTTCAAAAATAAATTTTCTTCTCTATGGATTAGTTGAATCTATTTATACTCCCATGTTTCACATCTCATAAGTTCCTAGTTGATCTACTAGACCAACCAAGGCACCTCGAATCCCATTTCTCTCACAAAGGCCCTAGGGATTCAAGGTTGGGGAATTGCTTGCACCGAGGATACTTGGTTTTCTTTGAGTAATTGTGGCTTTCGGTAGCAACAATGAGGAAAGTATATATCTATAGATTTCAATTACATATAATTGATACATATCCTAGCATCTAGAAAGCCTTTTTAATGCCTTAAGACCATGCCTACCTCTATGCTATGCAATTAGTCTTGTAAGCTTCATCAAAATAACTCTACAATTATTCAAAGAACTCTCTGGTTTTCTAACTATGCCCTCAAATATGACTTCATCTCCCTTGCTAGCAAGTCCAATGATAACATGATTGCATAACTAAAAGTCCATTATTATAAATTTCTATCACTGAATCTTACTTGTCAACAACTTCAAGACCATAACTAACCCTATTCTTAACTTGCAGATCATCCACTTTCTGCAATCATAAGATGCTAAATAGCGTATTAGTGGAGCTAATACATTTGGTAACCTTACCAATTTCTTTGACATAATTATCCTCCATGCAAAAGGTTGGGGAAGTGCCTTAGTTGTAGTATTGATTATTGGGAAAAACAACCTAGGTGTCTCAATCTAGTTTGCCATCGTTGGTGAAACCCTTCAAGACATACTACTTCCCCTGTGAGTCTTGCTTTGATCCCATCCTATGGTTAATGATGGTATTGAACGTGACCTATATTCCTTGGTTTTTTATGCGAAATTTATAGGACTTATTGTGGGTTTTCTAGGAGAGTCTACTCAAAATTCATGGGGAAATACCTACAATGTTTTGGGCTGGGAAGCAAAATAAGTTTCACATGAGATAGAAGGTATGATAATAACCTTCATGGTAGAGGAAATTGGCTTCTTATTTGTAGCAATAGGTGAAGCTTGAAAACTCTCCTCATCTAATTTTGAAGAAGATAATGAGGGCCAATTTTCAATTGTAGATTCATGAGGTAATTCAAGTAGTGTGAGTGAGGCACATCATCTTGATCTCCAAAGCATTAGTATTTTCATGGGTCTTATAGTAGATAGGCTCTAACTTTATCTTGTTGATCTTTCAATGTGTTAAAATCCTTTAAAATGGAGAAAAATAGAAAAAAAAATTGTACAATCTTGTAGGACTATTCAAAGACCAAGACAGAGCAAGAAAAAGCATGAGAAAGACAAGATCATGATGATACGAATATGATGAGATTAAGAAAAGATCTTAGATATTGTCATAAAAATAGATTGAGACAAAGAATATATTAAGACCAAGATGAGAGTTGTGTTGTTAGTCTAAGATATCAAAGTCTCAATCAAAAAACAAAAGATATCAAGGGTGCCAAAAGCATAGAAGCTAAAAGAAGATATTATGGTATTTGCCAAGATGTCCCAAAAGTTAGTGAGATGTCCTAGAGGTAGAGCCAAAGTTTCAAGATAGACATCCAACAAAAATAGTAAACATTCCAACTATTCTTGAGATGTTCTAGTTGGGACATTCCAATTTCCAGCGGAACATCCCATTTGGAAGCAACAAAATTAGTGAGATAGCCTAAGCTCAAATGAGTGGAACATCCCATTTGTAAGCAGCAAAATTTATTGAGATGGCCCAAGTTCAAATGAGATATCCCAACTAGCCATTTTCTAACTGTTACTTCTAGGAGCACTTAATATAGGAAGCTCCTAGCACCAACAATTATAAAAAATATGACATTACTAGTGACTAGTTCAAATAACTTTCATATTTCCTTAGTTAAACTAAAATCAAAAGCTTCATAGTCTCTATAGTTTTAGGGACCTTAGTATTCTATATCTTTAGATCATTCCTCACTAAAAAAAAATTCTACCACAATATCTCTACAACAAATCCTTAAGATCAAAAAAACTGCATGTACCTTCTAGAATAAACTAAAAAGAGTTAAGTAGCCTAGGGTTGGAATTTCAGAATTTAAGAAATCATAAAATATATTATTTTACCTATATACAAGGCAATTTCATATGTATAATATGGTTTGAATGATGATATATGTTTTTAAAACTATCAAATTTCATACCTGGTGGCTACAATGGATCCTTCTGTATGTTATACCTTGTCATATTATGACATAACTTCACATGAAAAGTATGTATGCCATCACCTAGAAACATGTTGACATGGCAAGGAAAAACATATGGAAACATAGAAGGTGCAAACCAAGGATCTTTACATCATCAAACTAGGTCATAGACACACATGAAGTTGGTGTGCATGAACTAGCCATCCCACATGGAGTTCATCGTGAGTGAATACGTGAGCTAGAAACCTATCAGAAAAATTATTGCAATATTTTTTCCCTCAACTTCAACTATGTGCATCTCACTTGGAACACATTCATGGTCACCAATCATGAGAACTAGAATATCATAATTTTGTAATTCTTGCAACTATGAAATCTCTCAAACATTATATGTCCATCAATATTGATCTCCGTATGGAGTTCAATAATCATATCAACTAGCCATAATGATGTTGTACAGTTGTGGATGGAAATAACTTGTTTATATATGCCTACATTGACTTTAATAAGTGGGTTCATGAACTCACCATTATTGTCACAATTGTTTTTGGAGACATGTCTTTTGTTATCATGAACTTTCAAAATGAGTACTAATACATGAGTACTTATATTGAGGCCATCCATGCTATGAATTCAAACATATAATTGTTATTTTTGAATTTGGTTTTAAAATGGACTTGCCCTTTCTCTAGGATGTATTCATGAGTCTATCCTTCTCTATGCATATCATGTATGACTTTTATTAGTACGTGTATAGATAATGGTGCTTGTGTGATCTAATACACAAATGCTTTATGCTTGGACATGATGGAATAGGTTTGAAGCCACAGTGGATTCCTATTGGCATTCATGCTAATTTTATCAACAATAAGTTTAGACATGAAAGAGTTTGAGAAAGAGTAGAAGAATCCTGATTTCATCAACAACTAGTAGTTCCCATGCTTACTTGTATCTGTAGCCAAGAAGGATCTCAATTGGGTACTCTAGGGATTTCAAGTTAGCTACATATGCCAAAACATGATAACTAACTTGGAGGAGACCTATTAAGCTCTAGAGTGAAAGTGGCCTAGCATTTGCAATGTGATATTTCTATCATTATATCATGTCTATCACAGTTGTGGCAAAGTTTTTAGAACTTTTTCATGAAAGTGGTATTGTTAACATATTTATAGATGAAGAACTAACTTAGAGGAGACCTATCAATTTTTAGAGTGCATGTGGATCATTTTATACAATCCAACATTTCTATTGTATCTATAACTATTGTAGAAAATTTTCTAAAGCTTATTTATGAAAGTGGTGATGTTAACATGTTTATAGGTGATGGTATGCATATATTTCATGCAAAGTTATGTCATGATGTGAAAAGGGGCACTATATCAAAGAGAGGATGTGGTGTAGCCATGGTTAATCTGACTAAAGGTCCACCCCAAGACATATAGCCAACATTATGCAATAAAATAACTATAGAAGAATATAATGATACCTTAAGTATGAGTTGAATTGACAGTCTCTTATTTAATAAGATAATAAGTTATCTACTAGAGCCATTGATAAGGATGGATTTTGATCTTCTTATACATTATATTACTTTTATTTTTCTCTTTTCATTTAAATCAAATTGGAACCAATTAAATATTTGACTGATGTAAAAAGAAAATATTAACTTTGATTAATCAAACAAGTGGAGAGAGAAGGAAGCATTGTAATATTTGGGAGTTGAGGCCTACTATGGCTAATTTAAAATCTCCTCCTATATTGATATAGAGGGCATGATGGATATTTTTTGAGCTATGATTTTTGAGATAGTTGTGGTAGATATGGATAACATTGCTAGGACATTACTTAAGACAAATGGTCCATACCCTATTGAGTTCATTAGTAGGAAGAAGGATGACATGAGGAAGATTATTGTGATATTAAGGAGGCACTCTAAGGTGCCAAGTTCAAAGGATGAAATCTCATCCATTTTTGATGCTATGGCAAAATAAATGTTTCTTAAGCATAAAAAATCCAATCATAGTAAGGCTTCTTTCACTTTGTCTTTCTATCGCTAGTCTTACCTCATGGTGTAAATGCCTTCGCAACTACTTCAACAACTTTATTTTTCAAATCCTTTAGACTCAAAGTCATTTTTATATTTAAAATATCCCAAACCTTATCAACCACATTGGAAATATTTAATAAATTCTTCTTGCATAAGGACTTCAACAACATTAGGAATTTTACAGTTACATTTAGCATTCTTCATGCTCTTCTAACACTTGGGATCTATCTTGACTTTCTCTACATTAGCATGCTTAAGCCATTTACCTTTTGATCTAGCCATAACATCTAACACAAATATAGTTTAGTCCATTGATATTTGGTAGATATTTTCCATAACATACATATCCATCCTTTCATAAGTTTATGACTATTGTTCTTCTACTAGATGCATCAACTATTTACACTTACTAAACCCATGATTCAAACACTAATTAAGTAATAAATTATATTGTTCTATGACCACATCCAATAGGAAAAATGCAAAAAGAGAAAGAAAATAATGCTTTATTGATATGAAATAGCATATCCAGATCATGCTTTAAGAGTGTTCCTTGGGGTTTTCTTCATTTGGCATCTATCCCCTTAGAGACAATCCAACATTTCCACCATGGTTAGGCCAATAACCCAACCAAAAGGAATGGCTAGTCCACTTCCTATCCCATGTTACCTGACTTCCCATGACTTACCTATACTGGCTCTACCACTCTATGCTATCATGACCTCTAATCCCAGGTATAAATGCCTTAGGTCAAACCCCCAAAGGTTACCTTAAGAGACACATCTATTATTATAGAATGCTCTTTTGGATCTCAATTACAACTACACTTTTAGTTCTTGTTAAGATATGATGAGTGGCAAGGTACCCCTACATCCAAACATATGAATCACAAGCATTTATGCACGATCCAATCAAATTTTGTGGATGGGACTAGTTGTGGTATCTAGATTGTTATGTCCTGATCGTAGTTCACTATCTTCCCACTTGTACTAGTAGTAACTTTGTCATGTATGATTTAGTTCAAAGTGATGCATATGATAATTAATGTTGTTGTGGCCTTATGCTACTCCTATTAATAATAGAGAAATTAATTATTGAATCTAATTAACAATGGAAAGTAAAGTCTAAACTAGCCTATGAGTGATGAGTGTTTGTTCCCAACTTGTTGTGCACATCCTAAACCAATGTATCCACTACTAGGATTACCAAGCACTATGCTACTGGATGAACCAAATAATAATGCTGGTAGGGTTACTAAGCAAATATGTGTTTATGCTCAAAACTGGTCGTGCTCATACCACCAATTTATTAATATGCATGGAAATGTAAATATTAATTAAGTACTTGAAAAGTAAATTGCATGGAAAGTAAATTAATCTAACTCAAAGTGCTATAATAAATAAGAATAAATCTCAATCTTATTTCCATTCATGGAATGTCTCCAAGTACATTGCCACTTGAATAAGACACTATATAACTAACTCAAATCCATAGTATGGGCACTTAGTAATTTTTCTCTAAGACCATGGAATAAAACTACAAGAGTTTGGCTACTCTATTGACTAATTAACTTCAAACTTATGCCCAAGCCATGCATCCAAGCACTATATGTATAGGTTGGCACACATGTCACAATATCATATATCTAACATTACTTCATGGATCTCGATATTGGGTATCTGATATCAAGGCTCCAATATCAGAGCTAGACAAAATATGATTCATCATACCTCCACAACACAATGAAAACTCATCCTCAAGTGAATAAAAGGAGGAACAAGTCCCTTATAAAATATTGGAAAGGTATGGGATTATTCACTGATGCTAACTACCAACTAACTCTGAGTTCCACATTACAAAATTTTATTCAAGTGCATGCATACAATACAACATAGTGATAAAAACACTAGATAGACATTGAAGATTACAAAATTTGTAGAGGTCTTCAAGAATTTACTAAAGATGATTCTTCTCATTGCCGCCAGCAATGGAAAACTTTTAACCTTGACTATTATGTCGATGCTTCTCTGGTTATGTAGAACATTCTTGAAGGGTGGATTGAAATTTCTTCTCATTGTCCCATGAATCTAGCAATCCTAAAAAGTTTGAGCTACTATTATGTATGTGCTACAATTTATCCATGGACATATCCTCTGTTGTCCCCCTCTGGGCTTTATTTTTGTGCCTGGTAAAATAGCTTCTTCCTTAGGCAATTCTTTTAGCATCACCTATAGTCATCAAAGGATCAACATTAGTTTTGGCAAATTTTCCTTAATAATTAACCCTTTTCAGATCCCTTAGTTTTTGTTTAAGCATAAGGTGATTACAACATACTATGTCCAAGGCTATGAGGTAACTAAAACCATCAAGCTATTCACATTATTTGATCAATTACTATTAGTTACCATGATGTTCAAAAATAGGATGTTAGAAAAATTTCAAAGTGTACATCCTTGGCCCCCATAGCTAATAAGCGTAACTCTAAAAACACATAAGTTTTCGAATAATTGAAACCAAAGGTCTAATTCAAAAGATGGCCAAGAAATATTAATAGATATGAAAATAGAAAAGTAGGAAAAATTACTAGAACAAATGATGATTAGTCCAAAAGTTATGCATAAATTCAAAGAAACCATCACTACTGATCTAGAAGATGTGAAAGTTAGTTAAAAGCCATGAATAACAAAATTTATGCAAGTGGGTCCTTCCCAAAGCAAGCTTCTACCATAATGCCCTTACATAAGCACTTCTATAGATGTCCATGGGCACC
>MNCI01023604.1:105610-128132 GCA_015680685.1 Gnetum montanum | reverse complement strand
TTTGCATCATGACTTGGCAATATTATTTACAAAAACATAAAATACATTCATAAAACATAAAGTGAATGACTCAAGAAAAGAGAAAAATATTAAGAAATGAAAAACATATTAAGAATCAGAAAATTTTGGAAGAAATAGGAAAATGATAAAAAACTATAATAAAACAAAAAGTAAAAACACTTATTAGTTCTGAACCAGGTTGAAGCATCTCCCCCACAACTAATCTTATCACTGAACATTTGGGAGATGGACCGCATAATCCCCTAGTTATACACCACCAATTTTTCATTTGTCATCATTATTGATTTAATTAATCATGTGGTAGCACATCTAATATTAGTAATAGTTGCATTTTAATCATTTAGATATGTATCTTCATCTGGACTTGAAGGTATTTCTATTTTTGGAAATCCAAGTATGTTTGCTTCTTCTTCTTGATTTTTAATTTTAATTCTAAGGTCTGTGTGTTTAATATCATTTTCTAGTGTATAATCAAAGTGCAAGATATCTATGTCTAAGTCCTCTATTTGGTCTATTTTCTTAAGTCTAGAACTAATAAATAGATCAATTTCATTCATGCATCTTTGAAACAATGTTATGTTCTCATTCTCAAGCCATTGAGTGTCTTCTAGTTTAGTGACTACTATGTAGATTGGTTTTTGCTCACACACTTGTTCTTTAGCTTTGTTGTCAGTTGTGTTAATATTTTGAACTTTTCATCTACACCTACACACTTTACAATTAGTGATGCATATATTTTCCTACCTCTCCATAGTGATAAGTTCATCATTTATGTCTTGTGTTGGAATGGTAATGGTTGTTGGCTTTTGCATATGATTAGCAAACATTGTTTTGGCAAGGAAGGGTGTTGCACTAGATTGGCCTTATGCTAGGTTTGTTGTGCTAGTAGGTATATGTGTTTTGTGCTTGTGTGAGGAAACTACCCTAAAGAAAAGATGTTTTCGACACTGTGGTTGAGATCTAATAGTGTTATCATTTCTATGTATGTTTATAGCACAAGCGGCATTCTTTCATTGATGTTGTGATACTGAACCTTCTTATGTTGTTGGTAGTGACATATAGTGTAGGCAAGTATGAGAATATTGAGGATATGATGGAGGATGAGGCATGAGGTGCTAATCCTTCAGAGGATGTAGCGGGTCAATGATATTTGGGAGAGTGGTAGTAGTGATTTGAGGTGAAGAAACTAGAACAAGTTGGGGGAAAATTTTTTGAATGTAATATCCATATGGGTTTAGCTAGCAGTAAGGGTAGTTCTAGTTTGATGATCACCTCTCCCACGACTATGGGTTTTGCAACTACAGTTGATGATAGTGTTGAGGCTAGTAAGAAGTCCCATTAGGATAGTACGATTGGTTGTAGGATTCTCTACAATTACCTTGTAAGTAAGGTAATTTCTTAGGAATTTGCTTTGTACAAACTTGGAATTCAATGCAAAAGCCTAATACTCATCTAGATGTACCATGATTGATCAATAACCCTTTGGATGATCATATAGGTAGATGTCACATCCATTATCTTCTTTTGTGGTTGACTCTATAGCCTCTTCTTCCATAGCTATTCTCCCTTTTCGCCAATAAGTGTTCCTAGCTGTTTCTTGGTTCTTTTTCTTTCTTTTGTTGTGATCACTTTTTTTTCCTTTTTCTTTTTTCTTTTTCTTTTTTTTACATTACTCTCTCCTCTATGATTTCTAGATAAGTTATAACTTTTCCATTTATTCATTTTGACATCTTATCCAACTTTGCTTCAAGCTCATCAATAGTCTTTTGTATTAGCAAGTTTTGTTGTGAAATCTCCTCATCGAGAGCTGCCTCTTTTTCCTTATCATAGATTTGGACCTTCTTCTTTTGAAGAGTTGGGTCCTAGTGATATTTCTTAACATTCTCGCATTTACATATCTTTCCTTCTTCTTTTGAAGAGTTGGGTCCTAGTGATATTTCTTAACATTCTTGCATTTACATAGCTTTCCTTCTTCTTTTTCCACATGCTCGATTAGGTCTCAGATCTGATGGATTTGTAGCTTGTATAATTAACCTTGAGCATACATCCCAAGGGTCTCCCTCATTTCATTACGAAGCCCATCTATGATGTGGAAAAGTTTCTCTTCCTCAAAGAAACCATGGCCTAGGCCTCTATTTAGTAGAGAATAATATCTATCTAGGGCTATGTCCAAAGTTTCACATTGTTCTTATCTCCATCCTTAGATTCGTCTCCTCAGGTTGGACACCTTCATATAGGTTTGGTATTTCTCGTGGAAGAGTTCTAGCATCGTGGACCATCGTCATATTTATTTTGGTTCCAAAAATCTATACCACACTTCATCTTTGTCTATTACTATCCTAGGGAAGAGCTTAAGCTTTTACCATCCACTTTCAATGTTGTGTAAGACACAAGCATCATGGAAGACTTGTAAGTAATTTCATGGATCATAATCATAGCCTCCCACAAATTTAAGGATATTACTCATATTGAGACATTTTAGATGACTTTCCCTATGATGCCTATGGGGTATCTTAACTACCTCTGTGATATACATTACGCTCTAAGTGGCCAACAAGAATTCATCATCATCGAATGTGTCATGGTAAAAAATTTTAATTCTATTTGTCTCATTGTGATAATTTTATCTCTATTCCTACTGATGTCTTTGGTTTTCCCATGGTTTTAATTTCTATTTTTATTTCAACCCCATAGTAGAGCTTTATCTCTAAACCTTCATTCATCTTCATCAAGACTAGATGTTGAAGAGGAAGAGGAAGATGCGAAACTGGGAGAATCGCCATGGCTCCTATAGTTCTACCCATGGTCCCTTTATTTATCTTTTCTAGGTTTAGAGGAGGTCCTAGGCCTTGAGTCCCTCCTTGATCTAGGAATTACTCCATCTCTTCCAAGATTATCTACATTAGGTGAACCTAGCCTTTGAGTGTAGTAACGATCTAAATGAGCATAGGAAACCCATGCTTGAGGTTGTTCACTCCAGTTTTCTTCAATATAGATCTTATCATTTCTCCTATGAGTGCTTACATCATGTGATGTGGTCTTGGTCCTATGTGAAGAAGACATGATTTTACTTGATAACAAGGGTGACTTAAAATATTAATAATTTTTAAGATATAGATTCTTAATACCTTTACAATGATCATGTATAATATAACTAATCTAGATAACTAGCATCATCACGAGCAACAATGCCAATGATGAGTGACAAGGTACCCCCTACACTCAACCATATGAATCACAAGTGTTCATGCATGATCTGGTCAAATTCCATGGATGGGACTAGTTGTGGTATCTAGATCATTATGTGTTGATCGTAGTTCGCTATCTTTCCACTTGGACTAGTGGTAGCTTTATTAATGTATGGTTTAGTCCAAAGTGAGGCATATGATAATTAATGTTGTTACGGCCTTATGCTACTCCTAATGATAATAGAGAAATTAATTATTTAATCTAATTAATAATGCAAAGTAAAGTCCAAAATAGCCTATAGGCAATGAGTGTCTATTCTTAGCTTGTCGTACACACCTTAAACCCATGTATCCACTACTAATATTACCAAGCACTATGCTACTGGGTGAATCAAATAATAACACTGCTAGGGTTACCAAGCAAATACATGTTTATGCTCAAAACAAGTCATCTACCAATTCATTAATATGCATGGAAATGTAAATATTAACTAAGTAAATGAAAAGTAAATTGCATGGAAAGTAAATCTAATCTAATTCAAAGTGCTAAAATAAATAAGAATTGATCTTAATCTTATTGTCATTCATGGAATGTGTCTAGGTACATTGCTACTTGAATAAGATACCATACAACTGACTCAGATCCATACTATGAGCACTCATTAACTATTCTCTAAAACTACAGAATAAAACTACAAGATTTTGGCTACTCTATTAACTAATTGACTCCAAATGTATGTCCAAAGCATGTGCCCAAGCACTATATTTATAGGTTGGTACACATGCCACAATATTGGATATTCAACATCACTTCATGGGCCCTGATATCAGGTATCTAATATTAGGTCTCCGATATCAAATATCCGATATCAAAGCCAAACAAAATACGGCTCATCAAGATAATAACACTTGTTATGAAAAGACATCATCTTCATTAGGTACTATCATCATTTGGAAATGGGGATGTGAAAGTTTGTAACTATAACATTTTTTATCATTACATCTCAGGTCCCTTATTCCATTAAACAAATCTCTGAAAAAGAAATTACTAAAACCTTATAAGAATAATTATGTATCTTAAATGTTATTTTTCATTAATCTTGCAATCTAATTGAAACTTACTAATATTCACTTTTCAAATATATCTTTGAAAATATTTCAAAATTAGTCAAAACATAAATAATATCATTCATTCTAGAAATAGAAAATTTGTACTTAATAGTAATTCTATTAACCCTGGAGTTAATGTACATTTTCATTTCATATGTATTCTTTTTGGAGAAAGAAATTTCTTATTAAAACCAATACTAAGTAACTTACTTTTTTATGCAAATCCTTCCTCTGATGTGGAGTCATTTAGTAAGCCCTCTCATTTGGAATAGTTGCTCCAAGTAAGAAGTTAGCTTGATGTTGATTGGATCTTATTGAAGGAACCCATTCCAATTTTCCTTTGAAGACATTAGAAACTTCTTCTACCAAAGATTAGATATCTACTGGAAGTTCATTTTGAGGCTTCTCTTCACATGATTTAATTCTAGAAATAATAACAAAACCATGATCATTTTTCTTATGTTCTTGAAAATATTCTCTCTTACTAAGCAAAATCAATGAAACATTAATAGGTACATACATTTTCCTATAGTACTGTAATATCATAGGAATAAATTAGTATATTCCATTGTTTCTAGTAATTGACCAAATATTCCTTGGTCCATCATATATAGTCTTATTATCATAATTCCAAAGTCTACCAAGTATGAAATCAAAACTATCTATGGGAAGAATGTCACACTACACTTGATCTTTAAAAAAACTAATTTGAAAAGGTAAAATGTAGCTTAGCTTTACCTTTTGAAAGTGATCCCTAGAGAGCCAATACATTCTATAGGACTTAGCATGAGGAAATTTCTTTAATACAAGTTTATCAATAGCCTTAAAAGAAATAAAATTTTCTTTTACACCTTCATCTTTTAAGATGTGAAGCCATTTGACACTAGAGAGACATTTAGCCTTAATTCTAAAGAGCATTTTCCTTAAAAAAACCCCTTACTAGAATTAAATTTTCCATTAATGAATTAATTTTAGTAACATATTTAATTAAAGAAGCATTAGAGTTATCATTTAAATATTTTTATTTTTCCAAGGCCTAAAGTTCCTTGTTCTTAGAAGATTTAAGTTTCTTACATTCCTATTCTTTATGTTACCATTCTCCACAATCAAAACATTGAATCTTAGAAGTGTATTCATTTTCTTGATCTTTTTACTTCTTGAAAGTTTCTTTCTTGGAATCTTGACCTTTCTTGTTATTCTCTTCCTTCTCATGTGAGTTTTCCTTGGCACTATGTTTCCCTTTTACTTCTCTATCTCTCTTAGAAGCCTTGGAGTCATTATATTTAGAAGCCTTAGAGTTTGTTTTTAGCCT
Organism: Gnetum montanum; assembly: GCA_015680685.1. Taxonomy (NCBI): domain Eukaryota; kingdom Viridiplantae; phylum Streptophyta; class Gnetopsida; order Gnetales; family Gnetaceae; genus Gnetum; species Gnetum montanum. Next base: position 122,501 of record MNCI01023604.1, on the reverse strand, counting down.
TAAGAGCCAAATCAAAAGCCTCATCTAAGGTTTGAGGTTCATAAAATATGAGCTCTTAATGAAATTACTTCTTTCATCCATCTTGAACATTGGAAGCTTGCTCATACTTAGCCTAATGGACCTTAGCTTGTTGAAAAGCTTTACAAAAATCCTTATAATACTCCTTTATACTTTTATCATCTTTTCTTATATATTTTATCATTTGAATGGCTTCTTGCCTATGATGAGACTTTTAACATCTTTTCTAAAGCATAGATTTCATGAGAGACTAATCTTTGATAAGAGTACCATTACTTACAACCTAAGAATGTTTTCCTTTCTTTCACCATAATTGTGCCATACCTTCTATTGTACCCACATGTTTGGTTTTACAATGACTAAGTCAAGTGTAGTTTTAACATCATATCATTTGATTTTGAGCCTAAACATCCTTCAAAATAACTTCAAGAGACATATTTCTACACTTTAGAAGTGTTGTGATAGGGTAATGACCCTACCATAGGAAGCAACTTTTATTAATGATTACTTGTTTGAGATGGTTATTGGTCTTTGGTACCACCAAGGCATGGATACCTTTAAAAATAATTTCTATTAAAATTAAGCTAAATATGCTTAATAATATTCAACAATGAAAATTTTTCCTAAAATTGTATTGTTTTATATGTAGTTAATGACTATCCCTTATAGCTATCTCTAAGAATAATTAAAGAAAATCAAATAACTTCCCTATAAGCAGAGCCTTAAATCTTTCATAACTAATATCATGGATTAGCACTTTTATAGAAGTTGTAAATCTTTAATTTTGACCTATTTAATAGCTAACTTCCTAAAGCTAGATCATAAAAGTTTTGCTAAATAGAGTAGGAGATAATGATAGAGGGATTATTTAAATAGCTTAAATTTAACAAAGAAAAACATTACTACTATGTTAGACTGATTTAGAATGGACACTTACAAAAACTATCTTATTCAACCAGAAAAATAGAAATAAATTAAACCTTAGCTCCTAGAGAAAATAACCTATTCCAAAACTGACATTTCATCCAAACATAGCTATGTAATGACTAGGCTAGACATGTAAGAAAACGTTATTCAATATAATTGCTAACTAAAAATAAAAACTATAGGAGATAGAGAGAACCTATTTAAGATGCCATTAGAAAAAAGTATTTTTATAAGCTTTTCTTTTCTTAAATTTCTCACTCAAAGCCTCCCCCCATTTCCCTAACCATTCCACCCAACACCACACCCTGCACCCCACCCTCCACACAACCTCTCAAACTTCTACTATGAGCTTTATATATTAAACACTAGTAGTTACAACCATTACAAGAGTTAAGGATTCATTTCTCTTACATTCTCCTTATATAGTTGTAGGTCATTTAATAGCTATTTGGTCTCTTAATAAATTCTTCTCATTCTATGAATTTCGAGCCCTTTAATTGACAACTATTGGGATAACCTTCCATGATTGAGAAGATTGTTATCAACCTAATTTATTATATCTGGTTTAGTGTCATTAATCCTCTTTAAGACTTCTTTAGTGCTTGCTTCTTCCAAATTTAATTCAGTTAAGGAATTAGTTATTTTTATTAAAGTAGTTCGCTCACTAGCACAAACATGTTCTAACTCCAACTTCTTCTTTGTAATTTCATTCATGATTCCAATAGCTACCATCATCATTATATCTAAAAAACCCTACTTGTATACTTTCCACTATTATTCCATTGATTCTATGGATTGAAGGCATGATTTTTCTATTAAATCATGATCTTCATTGAAGTTAAATAATTCTATTTCATCCACTTCTAGCTCTAACTATAGGAAATCAATCAATTTTCAAAGAAAATAAATATTTTGCTTGAATTGTTATAGATAATCTAAAAAAACATAGGTGTTAACATGCCAAAATTTTTGTGGTGTTCCTTCTCTCTTCTTGTGAGAAATTTTAGCTTATCATAAAGAACATTTTTAGAGACTTTAGGGATGCTTTTCTCTACTTCAATGGTGGCTCTAGTTTAATTCTCAACTTTGACTAGTAATAAGGTTTGGAAGAAGGCTAGTTTACCAAAGCCTACCCCAATATTAGCCATACCTATGGAATCCACTTGTCAAATCACATCTATTACTTAGCCCAAAGAAAACCATAAACTATATAAGATTAATGGGGTCAAACAACGCATGTTAACACACAAAGTAAAAATATTGAGCAAGATGGTAGAGGTCAAAGCCGAAAAAATTAAAAAACTATATGCCAATGATAAACACTTCTCCATAGCCATGAAAAAATTTAAACTTTCATTAAAAAAATAATACATCATTGAGCCTTTAGTATTTGTTCATAACTTCTCTTGCTCACTAAGAAGAATTAGTAAAAATATTAGCATGTACCCCTATGAGTGAAGGCATGCATACTAGTGGGGAATCCATTCACTCAATCATTATGCCACCTCCACCCAAAGAGGATTAGAAACCTACAATGCTAATGTTTCATAACATCAAGGTCAAAATCAATTCAAAAAATGATGAATTATTGCATGTCTAACTCTTTATAACCATACATTTTAATTAATACAAGATTCATTATGTTCATGTTGACAACGAAACAATAACAAATATCATTCCTTTGCATATTTTTTAATGCTTAGACATTGTTAAAAATGTTCAAGAAAACACCATCATTGCTCTTAAATCCTTCAATGGATCATGAGTAGAAGTATGAGGATTAATTTCATTAGACTTTGTAGCTAGACAACAATTTACTACATCTATTGACTTCCTAGTGGTAGAGACATGTGGCTTTAACTTAATCCTAGATTGGACATGGTTGGAAAAATTATGATTAGTTTCTTCTCCAATCCACCAAGAAATTCACTTACCTTATGAAGGTGGTGAAATTCTAATCCATGGTGATAGTGAATTTCCCTTATTAATCAACAACATCAACATTGAGCAAGGGTCTGAGATGGAGTTTTAAGAGAAAACTGTCATTTCCAACAACAAAAATGATATCAAAAATAGATCTAACAATGCTAAAACTAATAACGTTAAGACCTTCAATGAAACTTGGGAGGAACTCCCATTTAGTATTGTAAGTGAAGGGAATGGAGAATAATAAATTGTGCATGAAAAGCCCTATGAGTTTATTAATTTAGCAAAGATCAAGAAACAATTGTATGATTGATGTGTCCTCTCTCTCTCTCTCTCTCTCCTTGTACATACATGATTTTCCTTTACCTTGCTACATTATTTCTAACTTTTACTTTCATTTGTGATGAATTGTGGTTTTCTAGGCCCTAATATTAGTTATGCGATATCATTGCCTGGATATGATATCAAATACGCAATATCATGATTCCTATGTTAGCCAATAAATATAGCACTTAGGTGCATAGTTGGAGAAGAATTTTAAGTTTGAATTTCTTTTCTTTTGGTAGTTTAGTGATGAGACGCGATTTGCACTAGGCTGCGATATCGCGGCNATCGAGATTACTCTCATCATTGCAACATTCACATAGACTAATTTTTTTGTTTTAATTATTTAATGTCTTATTTAGTTAAAATTTTGATTTATTGTTATTTACTTTTCCTATCATTAAGTAGAATGTGTATGCCTTAATCACAAGCATTTAAGTGGGAACACTTGAGACACCCAACAGTAATCCCACAAAGTCCAAGATGTGTATGGATGACTTAGGATGGATACCATCACCATAGGCTAATTTAGATTTTGCTTCAATTATTAGTTTAATAAATTTATCTTTTCTATTATTAGGAGTTACATAGAATTAGGACAACATCATATGCCTCACTCTAGACTAAACCATATGTGACAAGCTACCACTAATCCAAGTGACAAACTATGATCAACGTATAACTATCTAGGTGCCACAACTAGTCCATCCACGAAGTTCATCAGATCATGCATACACACTCATATTCGTATGGTTGAGCATAGGGATACATTGCCACTCACCATTGGCACCATTGCCAGGGATGGTGCTAATTATCTAGATTAGTTATAGTACACAAGATCATTGTAAAAGGGTATTAATGATATATCTTTCAAGAATTATTAATGTCTCACTCACACAAAAATGATTATGAAATGTATAGTGCACCTATTCATTAGAGAACTAACGAAATATACAATGAAGAAGATTGGAGTGATCTGCCTTATGAAGGGATTTTTCATGACCATGGTCACCCTAACGACACTCAAAGACTACATTCACCTAAGGTAGATAATCTTGAAGAAGATGACATTAGTCCTAAACTAGAGGAGGCCTCAAGGCCTAAGACCTCCTCAATACTTAAAAATGATAAACTAAGAGACCTTGAGGAACATTATAGAAGCCATGGCTATCCTACCAATTCCTCCTTTTCATCTTTCCCCTCAACTTCAACGTCTAGTTTTGACAAATATGAACGTAGGTATAGAGATAGAGCATCACAAAAAGGTTAGAATAAAAGCAAAAATCAAATCCATAGACACACTCAAGGTCATCAACATGAACACAAGCCCCATCGTTACCATCGATCAAATAGAGAGTTTAATCATAACTTGTCTGATAATGATAAACCCCTGTTAGTCCCTAGAAGCCTAATGCACATCACAGAGGCCATTAAGATATCTCACAAGCACCACAAGAAGAGTCAACTACCTAAGCTCGACATGAATAATATTCCAAAATTTGCAAGAGGCTATGATTTAGATCCACAAGATCATTTACAAGCCTTCCATGATGTTTGTGTGCTCAACAATGTGGACAATAAATGGAAAAATATTAAGCTCTTTCCTAGAACACTAATCGATAAAGCTAGAGTGTGGTATAGATCACTGGAACTAGATTCAATCAAATGATGCTCAACCATGTTAGAACTTTTCACTAAAAGATACCAAACCTATGTGCAAGTGTCCATATAAAGGAGACAAATCCAAATATGGAAACAAGAATAATAGGAACCCTTGGACATGGCCTTAGATAGATACTATGCCTTACTAAATAAATGTCTAGGTCATGGGTACTTTGAGAAAGAGCAAATAATCAACACTAGAGATGGGCTTAGTTATGAAATAAGGGTGAACCTTGGAAAGTATGCCCAAGGATAATTATATAAGCTCCAAGTCGATCAAGTTAAAGAACTAATAGAACATCTAGCAAAAGAAGAGAGAGAATTATCTAAATGGGAGAATGCCAAAGCATTTGAGTGGAATCCAACTCTAAAAACAATAAGGATCCAGAACTACGATGAAGAGGAAGCAACCAATTTTGAAAGGATGATATAGTTCCAACCTTTGCCAATACAAAAATTTGATAGATGAAATTAAGGCAAAGCATAATAAGATGACTATATGGGAAAATGAACAAAGGGTGAACTTAGAAGACATTGTTTGGGAGAGGGTCATCCAAATAAAACCTAGCAATCAAAACAAACAGAGGGCATAGAAATTAGAAAAAGTTAAGAACATTGTTCGGACATTAGGGAGAATGGCTTCAGGTAACAAGACCAAAGGCACAACTACAAATAATGAGAATGGATGTGATGTTTATTTATATGATCATCCAAAGGATCATTGCCTAGTCTTGTCACATCTATATGAGCATTGGGCAAGGAAGCTACACCCAAAATTTGTACAAAGATATTGGTTTAGGTGCATCCCTATTCCACAAGGTAATTATGAACAACCACATAACCCATTTTACTATCCTAAGGGAAGCTATTGCTAGCCTCAAAACTTTTCTCCACCATAGTGGCAAAACTCACAGGCATGGGTAAGGCCACCATCTAGCTAGCCACATCCTCCTTGTCCACCAAAACCAAATGCCTACTATGTTCAACATCTTGTTTCTCCAACTAGTTCTAAATCCTCTACCTCTAATCACTGTTATCACTCTCCCAAGTACCATTGACCCATGTACCCCCTAAGGAATCACCATCTCATACTTCTCACACTTCTTCTCACCCTCAATATTCTCATCCTTCACCTCCTTCTACACCACCATCAGATGTATCAAATGATTTCACACCATCATGCTAACCAATGGATATGAGTGGCAAGGTACCCCCTATGCTCAACCATACAAATAGGAGAGTGTACACATGATCTGGTTAAACTCTATGTATGGACTAGTTGTGGCACCTAGACAATTATACATTGATCATAGTTTGTTGTCTTTCCACCTAGACTAGTGGTAGCTTGTCATGTATGATTTAGTCCAAAGTGAGGCATATGATGTTGTCCTAATTCTATGTTACTTCTAATAATAGAAAAGATAAATTGATTAAACTAATAATTGAAGCAAAACCTAAATTAGCCTATGGCAATGGTATCCATCCTAAACCATCTATACATGACTTGGACTTTGTGGAATTACTATTGGGCGTGCCAAGTATTCGCACTTAAACGCTCATGATTAAGGTGTATACATTCCACTTAATGACAAGAAAAGTAAATAACAATAAATCGAATTGTTAACTAAAGAAGGCATTAAATAATTACAATAAAAAAATTAATCTAAGTGAATGTTGCAATGATGAGAGTAATCTCAATCTTTATCGCTAGTCATGCACGTGTCCAAGTACGTCACAGTTGAACAAAGATGTCATACAATAACAAGCATCACACTGCGGACATGCACTAGGAATAACTAGCTTGGAAGAAAGAAACTAAAAATCACAATATTTATAGGGTAACACAAGAATCACAATATCATGTATAATATTGTATCCAGGCTGCGATATTGTGTATCCAATATTAAGTACTTGATATCAGGGCCTGGCAAACCACGATTCATCAATTTGCATATTTCATTTTAAAAGTTTTCGCTTTATCACATTACGTTTGTCATTTTTTGCTTTATTGCCTTGTTTGTTGGTTTTACTTTTATTTTCAATCTCTACTATTTTACACAAAAGCCATAAAAACATAGATATACATAAAACATGAAAATAAAAAAAATTGTTAAAACCTAAAATACATTTTTAACAATTTTAGCACAAGACTAAAATATAATAAGAATAGCTAAAACCTAACCAAGCAACCTAAACATTAGCCAAAATCAAATAGTTAAAAAAATGAATAATACATTGTCTCTGAAGTCATCAAGGTTGGTAAAACAATAACAAAACAATAGTGTAACAATAATAAACATGACATAAAAGATAGATATGGTGCACATAATATGCAAAAATAGTCTAATCAAGCTATAAGATGGACGGAATGCTACTAGAGCCATCATCATCATCATTTCCCAGGGCTTGTGAGTAAAATAAGTAAATACATAACCATTAGTAACACTAGTGATGAGCAATATGGCATCCCAACACTCCACCATACAAGTCACAAGTGCACACCTATGACTAGATCATAATACATGGATGAACAATGTAAGTATTCTAGAAGTTGATAATTGGTTTGTGATCATTGTCTTCCCACTTCAAGTTAGTGAAGTGCAAGTGTATATTTTAACTCTCAATGAGGTATATGATATGTTAATGTTGTTGGCTCAATTTACTCATAGTTGTGCTCATAATGAGAATTAAGAATAAAATCTAAAACTAAGTGATAACAGAAATATAAATCTACTCTAGTTTACGGTGATGATCATCCATTCTTGGCTTGTCATATGGGCCTTAAGCTCATGTAATCATCACTAGATTATCAAGTGCTATGCTACCATGCAAGCCAAGAAATAACACTACAAGTATTATCAAATGATTACACTTATATGCTCAAAATGAATCATACTCTTTTTGTCATACTAATAAGCATGAACAGTAAAGTATTTCAAAAATGTAAAGAACTATACTAAATTAAACATAGTAAAGAAATGATAATTAAAGTAAGTAAAGAAAATAGCTAAGTAAAACAAAGAAACTAACTAGATGCTATAATAATTGTAAGCACTCTTAATCTTTATTTCCATGCATGAATTGTACCTACATACAACCCACTCAAATAAAGATTTTGTTCAACTACTCAAGACCACACTACAGGCATTTAGTCTATTGCTAAGTCTAAACCACAAAAACAAACTACCCCTAAGGTTGGAATGAAAGTTATTTCACTAATGTGATCAAGTGTTGGCATTTATACAATCACATAGTTCCCAATACATCATATCAATGATGACATAGGTAGAGCTGCAATATCATAGCTATAATATGTGGTTGGAAAAAATTGGTTTCATCATACCACCATGAATGACTAGAAACTTTTAAATTCACTTTTGAATCCTAATACTATGTCCAACACGTAGTACTCATCGAGATAATTCCAACAATAAAAAATTCGTCTCAATCGAACTTACAATTTAGGAGATATTGATGTTTAAATTTTCTAGTTATACATGCATTAAAATAATATTAAATTATTAAAACTATTAAATTTTTGTTATTATTTAAAAATTAAAAGAAGTCAAAATTTTAGGATTAGAAATAAACCTGGAATTGTCGTTTACCATACCGAACCCCTACCTTATCATTGACTGAACCACCATGTCAACCGTCGAGGCAAGGTGGAATAAAATATTAAAAAAAGTTTTTAAAAAAATCCCTAAAATACTTATTGAATGGGAGGTCACGAGTTCAATCCCTTGCCCCAAAATAATTTTAATTAAATATAAATATAAATATAAATTATTTATTAAAATGAAAAAAATGGCCAAGAGGTCGTGGGTTTGACCCTAAGCCTCAACTTATTTTTATCTTTTAAAACTAAAATAAAACATAATAAATTTTTAAAAATAATAATAATAATAAATAATTTAAAGAAAAAAATTTTGTAGGTTGTGCAGCCCCAATAGGAGCCACGCATGCAAGCTACACAGACCATGCAAAGCCCATGTAGGCCCAAGAGGAGCCATGCAAGCCCTGCAGGCTATGCAAGACCTACCAAGGCCGCACAAGCCATGTAGGCTGCATTGGCCCTAACAAGTTTGCCACCACACATAGGTCGCCATTGGCCTCTACCACCTACCATGTGCCTCATCATCCATCACATGCCATGATAATCTACCACTTGCACAACCGCTCCAACATCACCACTCCTTCCTCATTTCCCACTGTAGCATGTGGGCTACCACGATGCTCTACCCTACCACCTAGTCTCCACTGGCCATCACCAAATAGGCCACTACCTTGTTGCACCTGCTTCTACCACCATCACTCGCTTGCTACCTACTATCTTCCACTACTGCCATCGCACGCCTTGTAACTACCACCCTCTGTTCCACGTGTGCCCTACAACTGCATGCCCTTCTACTACATGTCATCCTCTATCACATTCTCCACCCTATGCACACACCCTCAATCACCTTCAAAGCAGCCAAAAATCACCTCCCATGCTTCCAAACACCACCTCTCGTGCTACCAAAAATCACCTTATTGCCAGAAATTGCCTCTCATGCCACCAAAAATCACCTCCCATGCCACCAAACACTACCTCTCACACTACCAAAAACCACCTCCCATGCTGCCAAAAACTACCTCCTAAGTTGTCAAAAATCACCTCTCCAAACGTCGTTAATCATCACCTCTTCGAACATCACCAAATACACTTAGAAGTTGCATAGGCCCAATCAAGGGGCCATGCAAGCCTAGTGATGGGCCACCATGCAAACCTAGTGATGGGCCATGTAGGTCTAATCAAAAGATCACACAAGCCTAGAGGAGGGCCACGTAGACCTTGAGATGGTCTACTTAGGCCCATAAGAGGGTCACGTGGGCCATGAGATGGGCCTAGAAGAGGGCCATGCTAACCTTGAGAAGAGCCATGTGGTCCCTGAGATGGTATATGTAGGCCCATAAGAGGGCCACGTGGGCCTTGAGAAGGGCCTAGAGGAGAGCCATGGTGACCTTGAGAAGGACCACGTAGGCCCAAAGGAGGGCCACGTGAACCCTGAAATAGGCCACGTAGGCTCTAAAGAGGCCCAAAAAAATGGTTGTGTCATCACCAACAGTAGGAAATGTCACACTACTGCTACCCAGTTTGGCCATCGACATCGCCAACAGCCTCCTTGAACTCCATCACTAGTCCACCACCATGGTTGTTACCACTGTCATCCTTGTTGCCATGCAACAGGAAAAATTCTTCATCAACTAACAAGAAAATTTAAAATTTTTTTCATTAGTCATTAAATTAAATTAAGAACACACAAATATTTTTAAAAATTCAAAATTTGCACCTTGGTAACAACAAATATAAAAACTGTCATTAAGCATGTTTGTTCTAAAGTAGAACTAGGATTGGTGACCTCTCAAGAAGTTCATTTTTCACACCAAGGTTCTTAGACTCTAGAAGCCATAACGTTTGATTTTGGAAGCCTTTTTCAGTGAACAAAGAGTTGTTTCCTATAGATTTCAACCTTTTAGATGCAATGGTGGAGTCAGATCTATCTCAGGGAACCCCAAAAATTAGTTTTTACTCCTTGCCTAATATAGTGCCTCAAGATCCCAAAATTTTATTTTTGGCATCACTCAAGCATACAATGTTCATTTTCAACATATGAATAGTCATTTTCAACATTTTTAACCCTTATGAACTTAATGGTGAGACTAGATTTATCATCTAGGTACCTGATAGTTCAATAATATTATAAATTCAACCTTTTTAACTTTAATATTTAGTGCATAACCTTTACAGATAGTCTTAAGATCACTATGGCATGTCATTAATTACACTATTAGAGTCAATGTTCTTAAGGGCGTAGAAAGTTTATTAATAATTAGATAATATAGTTACATATTACTAAAATTATATTTTTTTCATTAAATTAGATAATGTAATTAGAAAATTAGATAATGTAGTTAAATTAGTTGGAGAATCAGTTGTTTTATCAATATCAATTGATTATTAGTCAATGTATTAGTTAATGATTAGTTGATGTATTATTTGGAGAATTACTTGAAGAAACTAAAGAATCTTAAACCATCAAGAAAAGGGTATATTAATCTATCTTGCAATCAAAACATATGGTAAAATAGCATGAAGACTAAAAATATTGTTTCAACAAGGAGTATGATACTCTTGAAGAGAAATGATTCAAAAGAGAATCCAAGAATGAGAATGAAAATTGCAACATACAATGTGCTTACAAGATGTTTAGCAAGTGAGAAACAATATCTGCTATGTCCATCATGGCCTTGGATTGGCACAAATATCAATACCCATGCATTTTAGAAAAGTTACAAGATTTGGATGTTGATGTCTTATGCCTAGAGGAAGTCTTTCCATGGGAATTTTTATACCAATTTCAACTAGACTTGGAAAAATATGGGATACATAGGTATTTATAAGAAAAAAGGTTCTTATGAAAGTTCTCCTTCTAAGCCATATAGATTAGCCTATTGTAGAAATCACAACATGGATAGTTGTATGATCTTTTATAAAGAAGCCGAGTTTGAATTGATACAAATATTTGAATGGAGTTTAGAAAATATGATTTTTGAAATTCTAGAACTTCAAGAAATGGAAAAGAAAAACCAATTAAGATTTCAGAAAAATCACATAGCCTTGGCATTAATTTTGAAAATTCAATTATCAAGAATATGTGTATGCATGGTTAACACATTTAATTGCCAAACCAACATGTTTAGATGTTAGACTCTGGAAAGGAGCATACTTGATTAAGCAAATAGAAGAAAGGTTGAAGAAGAAGTTATTCCTAAGTTATACTGATCTAGTTCCATTTATTCTTTGTAGAGACTTCAATGAAAAAGTTTGAAGTAGAAANTGATCTAGTTCCATTTATTCTTTGTAGAGACTTCAATGAAAAAGTTGGAAGTAGAAACTAACTTGAAGAGATGTTTCCATAAATTCAACATGCAATTCCATTAGCCAGTGCATATTTTACTTACTTTGAGTCTTCAGTAGATAAATTAGATTCTAGAATTCAAGAATAGATGATGTTGATGGATACCACTCATCAAGAACCATAACTTACCAATTAATCTACTATGATTAATACAGATGGATCAACAACATTCTTCATTGAGATCCTAGATCATATTTGGTACAATGTTCAATTCTTCAAAGTTACCAAGTTACTAGAGTTGATTTCTAAAGAAGAAGTTGAGAAGAATCAAGATCAAGCTTTGCCATCCCAAATAAGAACATCTAATCACATACCACTTATGGTAGAATTACAATTACTTCCATCAATTCATAATGTTGATCAAGATCAAAAAGTATCTCACTCTTACTTTTATTTGATTAATCTTATTATTTTATTCATTTTTTAATTTACATTTCAATTAGATAAGTAAAATATCTATGATAATGAAAATTGGGGATAAAGAATTTTCCCTACCTTCACTTAGGTAACCAAATCCAAGTTTCACTTTGTGTGACCCTAGTTAGGACTAGTGATTGGCGGTTGATAAATCTTTAATTCACCTTTTGTCATTATCTTAGAAAATAAAGTATTAACAAAGTCATATTTAATTTTCCATATAATTTTTCTCCCATATATCTTATTTGCAAAATAAGCAAGAAATAACTTCAAGTTCAAATAAAAAATCAAATTATTAGAGCACATGTTCATAAAAGAAAACACTAAAGCTAGGGAGAACATGAACTCGTTTGAGATGAACAAAACCTAAGGCAGATAGATTGTCACATCCCCATTTCCAAATGATCTTGTTACCTAATAAAGATGGTGCCTCTTTATAACAAGTGTTATTATCATCTTAACAAGACCTAAAAGTATAGTTGTAATTAAGACCCAAAAGGGCATGTTGTAATAATGGATGTGTCTCTCAAGGTAACCTTTGGGGGTTTGACCTAAGGCATTTATACCTGGGGTTAGAGGGCATGCTATTATGGAGTGGTAGAACCGGTATAGGCAAGTCACAAGAGTTAGGTGAAGCAAGATAGGAAGTGAACTAGCCATCCCTTCTAGCCAAGTTATAGGCCTAACCATGGTGGTAGTGCTAAATTGCCTCTAAGGGATAGATGCCAAAAAGAAGAAAATCCCAACACACTCAAAGCATGATCTAGATACACATTTCCATATCAATAAAGCATCCTTTTCTTTCTATTTTTGCATTTTTCCTATTATTTCCTTTATACATAATGTTGAATATCACATATATATTGCATTTGATATATTTTCTTCGTATGCTTAATGTCTAATATATCATATATTTAATGTTTGCCATGACATCCAAGGATGGGATGTCATAGCCTTGTATAAGAAAATTATCCTTCTTTGATTTCTCCAGCTTAATTTCTACTTATCCTCTCATAATTCATGTCTCTAATATTGAACTCTTAGAGATTCTTGATTGTAAAATTAAATCATATGTGTAATTTATTTATTTTTCATTTTTGTTTATTTTGGCCATAATATTTTCATTATCATATATAATTTTTTGATGACTTTAATTTTGATTTAATTATTCTAATAGTTTTCTTTATTGTAGCATTTTCTTAATGCTAAAACTAGAATTTTTACATAGTGTCTTATTGAACATGCCATTTATATGTGTTATTTAGGATCAAGTATTACAAACACCAATTCTTTCACTATGTTTAGAAGGCTTTTTTTTTTTTACTCAAACTATAGATATAAGAGAAAAGCAAAAACTACATATACAAGAGAAAAGAAAATTGCTAAACACTCCCTATGTAAGCTAAAATATTTTGGTAAGTTAGGACTTTTGTAGTTTTGTGGCAACTTAATGTTATTTTTTTAAATCAATGTAGTACATTTGTACATTTGTTTTATTATAATTCTGAACAAGTATTTTGTTTGTGCATACTTTTTTTTTTCAAAGGAAAGGGTAAGGATCATATCAACGTAGGGTAGCCTTCTATACAAAATGGAAAATGATTTATAAACATTGTATTATGTCATTAAGGACCTTGTCAAATACTACGAGATGCTTAAAACTATTTAAAAGTGGGAAACTTTCATAGGTAATACTATAACGACAGAAAACGTCGGCAGCTAGAAATACCGACCGATATTCCGGCGTACACAGTTTTAACCACGGATCCGTGCAAGGGCTAAGCTGGAGAAACGAATCCGCGGTGCCCTGAACGGTCTTGTCGATCAGACAGGGACTTACGAGTCAGTAAAAGAATGCAAAGTGCGTAAAAGAGAGCGATCTGATTCGAGGGACCGTAAAGCAAGGGGAAAACGATGCGGTCGGATTGCAACGGCGATAATGCTAAACACGATGAAAGGAGGCTGGCAAAAGAGAAACACGTAGCCTCAAGATCTGCGCTTTGACTTACAAATGTATATTTCGTATGAGAAATTACACTGGGGAATCCTCGATTACAGGATGTGAAACAAGCACAGAACAACAAGCAAAACGGTTTAAACAGAAGTCCGATCTACCTCGTGGGCTAAGCTAAGATGCAAGGCGGGTCAAGCTTTGATGTCTACCGATCAATTGTTTCTGATTGATAGAGTCCTTTCAGCAGAAAGATTGCTCCTGTCACCGGTACTCAATCTGAACTGTACTCTGCTTCGGCTGTAAGATGATGATGTCCACGATTGCCAAAGCGCTGTTTCTCTGTATCTCTGCTCCAAAGTGCTAAGTGCTCTGGTGCTCAGAAATATGCTATTTGCTTCTCTGATTTGCCAACCCGAATTTTTGCCAACCCCTGTATCTTTGTCAACTGGGGTATTTATAGGCCGCGACACTTCGCGAAGAAGGCGCAACCCTGATGATGTGGGTTCCGGATATTACGGGCCCTGCTGGCATGATCTTTTAAGTCAGACTGTGACTACGCACAACACGCTTGTTTGCGTGTTGTGCGTGTGAAGAGTAGGCATATGCTGAGCGTACTTTAGGCTGCATTCAGGCAGTATTACGCTCATTCGCGTTGCGTTGCGTGTATGAGCGTAATCTGGAGTAAAAGCCATAAGCTCTCTACGCGACTGTGCGTAATGAATGCGTAAATAATGCGTGGTTTACGCTCGCTACGCAGCTGCGCGTGATGAAGCGTAAACAAGGCGTGGTTTACGCTCGCTACGCAACTGCGCGTGATGAAGCATAAACAATGCACCAGTTACGCTCACTACGCAGCTGCGCGTAAAGAAGCGTATAAGCAATGTACAACTTGACAACATACGCCATGGTACGCACCGCCGCGTAGCGAGCGTAAAGGCAAGTTATCCATGAACTGTAAGAAAAAATGCCAACCTGTTGTGCTTTTCTGAACTCTGCCTACGACTGTCTTGAAGCTTATTATGCTCATTACGCTACCGTGTGTAATAGAGCGTAATAGAGCGTAAACCCATCCTTTGAACCAATCTGATGCGTGTTTTTGCTGGAATTGCGAATCTTTGCCTGAGGCCGACTCGTAATTTTCACGATGTTTCAAATACGAACATGACTGAAATGGAAAGGGAATCAAAGAACTAGCTAAGCTAAAGAGAGGAAATTACAAAGAGAGAGAGAGAGAGAGAGAGAGAGAGAGAGAGAGAGAAACTAGAATGAAAATAGTGAGAATGAATATCTTCGAACAAGATTTACAACATGTAAAATAACAATCATGCACAAAGTTAGTAGAGTCTATACCATCATCCTTGTTAAGAACCTCATAAATAGTCATAAGAAGCTTGAAACACTTGGCTGTTGGATGATAAGCTAATGTAAATTTTGAGTAGGTAGAGGATTTCATTGGTTGTAATATCATAAATTTTGTAAATCCTAGCTATTGAAATGGCTAGACCTTGAAGTTAATGATTCTATTGCATGCCTTTTTTCTCATCTCAACCATATGCTAAGCATATTGTTTTGATGTGTTGTCCTCTATCCTAGTTTTCAATGGGTTCTTAGGCTAGGATGATAGTGCATGAATGAAACAATGCAATTAGGAGAGAACACATGTAGAAAAAGAAAATGCAAAGCACCAAGGATAGCAAAATTTATAGTGGTGTGTCACTAGAGTCCACTTGATAAGGGCTCCTTAACTATTTTCTTCCATTGGTTTTTTGTCTTTTAAATTTATCAATCTTGCCTTGGTAGATCAATGGGATTTTTAGGGCTATTCATCAACATGTAGAAGAGAAATTACAAGATTTAGCATGATTTGATGGTCATGTTTTAAAAATGTATAAGGTACATCAAGTTAAAACACAAAACAATTTAAATGAGGGCTTTACAAAATAATGAAGAAAAATTTGTAGCCTTTTGCAATAAGATTTCTGATTAGATATTATAAAATAGACAATTGATTATACAAGATTCAATAGTTTCATTCATTCTTTCAAGTCCACTTAAATAAGCCTAAATAAATTTGAATTGATTATGAAGTGATAGATGCAACTTTTCGATGAGTTTTGCAAGTAAAAGAACATGAGAAAAAATTGGTATAGTGAATTGTAGAGAAAATATGGAAGACTATGATATATAAATGGTGAAACCAATTATGGTTCTTTAATAAGTTGTGCTGAGCATAGATGGATCTTCAAGAAAATTTTTAGCATAGGGAGATTCATAAAAGAAATTCTTTGTTTATTAGCTTTAGATTAACAAATAGGATGGGAACTACCTCAAAATAACCTTGACCTTAGGCAAAGATAATTGAAATGATACAATAGCCAGCTCATTAGGTGTCATTAATTATGGAAGTAGACATGTAGATTATCAAAACAATATCCACAAGAAAAAATTCATTCTTTATATTGTAGGAAAACATGCCTTGTTGATGGATCGAAGCATATTTCTCTTCAGAACAAGGGCTGAAGGAGTGTTGATGAGACACGATTTGCACAAGCCACGATATTGCTTACGCAATATCGCAGCCGACGCGATATCGCATCCCCTGCGATATCGCGTACGCGATATCACCATCCGCCACCATATCTATAAATAAGAGGCGGCTCTCCCTTGTTTTCCCATCCTAGGCTAGAAGTAGGGAAACTCT
>MNCI01023604.1:67007-101379 GCA_015680685.1 Gnetum montanum | reverse complement strand
AAAAAAAAAACAAAAACCAAAGTGAGGATTCAAAGCACACCCCTTAGAGAAATAAAATTTGGGCTGCACACACTGGTTATGGAACCAAAGTGTTCCCTCTAACTAAGGCCCTTCTCGCTTCCCATTCTCTCCTTGTTTCGTCGGAATGGTGGTGGCTCTTTGAAGATGCATCCTTGTTATCCACGTGGATGGTTTAACCAAATGCATTGATGCGAAGTCACTGGAAGTGGTTGGTTTGAGCCGAAGTTGGAATGAGATTTGCCAAGTTGCATTAATCATAACACACACAAGGGGCTGTACACCACCTTGTCCTTGGGATTCCATTCCATCCTCTTCTTTCCATCCTTCTCTCCATTGTTCACCTCATTGCCGGTTGTATCATTAGTGTATATATTTTGGTTGATGCTTTGTTTTCTTTTTGGTAAATACTAGCGATTAAGACTTTAACTCTTGTTCCAAAGGACATTCCCAGAGCCTACAGACTCTTTGAATGTGGGATTGTCAGGGCATTTAGGGCATGAGCCTACTTTGGGGAGGACCCACTGATACTCCTATTTGGAACATTATCTAACTTCTTTTCCTTAAAATTTTTGCAATTAATTTTACTTTTGTTCATTTCCATCTTGACATCCATTTCACTGATGCCCTAGTTGTCCCTTTTACCTATCTTTCTTACTCCTTTTCTTTCTCCATTCTAACACTATCTGAGGTTTGCGATTAGTCATGGGGGTACGGGGCCTGCTTTTTCGATTTTTCTCCTAAGCCCCGAATTTTTTCGTTTTTCTTCTTAACCCCTACACCTTCGGTAGTCATCATCTACATTTTCCCAGATCCATATCAACCATACCACAACCTAGCCAATGAACCTACACCGAAGCAAGGTATTATTTACTTGATGATTCAATTACCCTTGCTAATATATGATTTTGTTGTGTGTGCAGATGGCAATCATACAACAATGGAATGGACCTGGAGTAAACACTTGGAATGGAGCAGCGCTGAAGCAGCTATGCAAGGAGTAGAACAGATCGCTTACGGATGGACAATGGAAGGCACAATCTAGGCGTTGGTAGCAGCAAGACACTTCTCTCTTCTTCTCTTCTATTCTCTCTCCTCTTTTCTCTCAGCTACCAAATGTGGCCTGATGTCATTGTAATAAGGTGTTCATCCTTGTTGTCATGAACACCAGTCTTGTCAAGTCTTGTAATAATGAACCGTTCACATGTCATTCCATTAGTTCCATTCCCCTCAATAATCCCATACCTACCTGATATTATTGTAAAGAACTTGAGGACGAGTTGTCATTCAGTCATGGGGGTATGATGAGACATGATTTGCACAAGTCGCGATATCGTACGCGATATTGCGTCTTTCCCTACGATATGGCATACGCGATATCGCCGTCTGCCACCATATCTATAAATAAGAGGCAGCACTCCCCTCATTTCTCATCCTAGGCGTAAAGTAGCGAAGCTCTGGCGGATTGATCACCCTAGAGATAGAATATTTTCCATGTGCACGCAGTAGGAGTCCCCCAAGTGAATGGTTCTTTATTCGAGCAGCTTTGTACCTGAACGCAAGTTGTGTACGGCAATAAAGATGAGCTTTGCGGATAAACCTTGCAGTGCATGGATAGGTTTAATTAATGTTATTTACTGCTTTCCTAGTAACGCGGCATGAGTACGACTTGGTTACGAGCGTTGACGAACGTGTACGGCTAGCCAAGGAATCGGCTACTCATCGCGATTAGATTCTCTCACCCTTACCTCCTAGAACGTGGGACGAGTACGACTTGATTACGAGCATCTACGGATGTGTACGGCTAGTCAAGGAATCGGTTGCTTGTCACACTTAGGTTAGTTAAGTGCCTCAGTACGACCGCTTCGAGCACGTGCGTTACGTGTGGTAATCCCAGTAACGATTAGCGTTTGGTAGCCACAGTTGCACAGTTCAGGGTGTGTACGGCAAGTGGGAACGGATGCTGACGCTAGGACTTAGTGCTGTAGTTAGAGTTAGTTTTAGTTTCTCAACCCTTCACCGTTTAGCATAGGAGATAAACCGTAAAATACCAAAAAAATCATATACCTCAGACTTGCTTAACCATACACCGTGACACATACAAGCAAGCCTGGGAAGACAACGAACGATTAACCCCAAGCGTTCCTTGTGGCGTTAAGGCATTTAGTCTGTGGATTTCGACCGGATCGCGCATGCTACGCTCGTTTCGTATGGTTGAGTGTAGGGGTACCTCGCCACTCATCAAGTGTGAAAATCCTTTTGGGTTATATACTATCTTAACCATTATTATGGAATTACATGGGCTTTAATTCCTTATGAACCATATCATAGGAATATGTAGGCTCATGGAGGAGTTTTTACTTCAATGCTTTGGCCACCATCCTCTCTTTGGAGTGGGGCTTAGGGCTAGATGTGTTGGAGTATGAATGTGTCTTAGCTTTTTAAAAGTGTTGGTACAGTGTGTGTGCTTATGTCATATGCGCTTCTCATTGGTTTGATTGTGTATTCATTGCTTATGGCATTTCTAGTGCCTTTAACCATTGACTAATAGGTTGTGTACATTTTTGTTATGTTCCAAAGTATTCTAAGGTTTGAGGTGTAGTTCACTCTCTGTTATTGCTACTTTTGGACTCTCAGGTGATGCCAAATGGTGTTTTCTAAGGATAGCACCATTACAATACTCCCATACACATTACAAATATTTTCAAATGTAAGCTACACTATAGTATTCATTCACCATTAACTAAAATAAATAAGTTGAATAATATTTGAAATTAGCTATTGAAGTGATTCAAAATGAGTTAAAGAATGCATTTTTGAGCTCTTCAAAAATGTGTTGGTCCTTGTAGAAAAATGTGCACTCAAAATGCCAAAAACATTGAAACTATTGAATTATCCAAAATTACCTAGAACTGTCCATAATCACAATTTGGAATTGCATAGAATTATTTGTAGTTGTGATTCCAAACTAGATTGTGATCTAGAATAAATCTAGGTTGCAATTGCTTGGATTGTAATTATTGGATCATGTTCCAAAATAGACTTGGATTACAATTATTTGGATCACATTCTAGAATTTCCTAGATCATGATCTCGATTCAATCTTCATAAGTATGATATTTACTTTGTTGCATACATCCCTTTATTCATTTTTTGTTTAAAATTTCACCAAGTTCCTTAAGCACAATTCTACAAAAATATACTCCTAGTTTTCCCCAGAGAGAAAAGTCTACAAGAAAAATAGAAATAGAGCGAGATTCAATGGATTTTATATGAAAAGAATAAAGAAGGCAAATTTTTGTGGAATCTCAAATATTTATGCAAGATAAAATAAACATGAAGAAACACTTTAAAATAAATCTATTCCAATTCAACCCAAGATGTTAGAAATTATCCAAACCCTCCAAGCTCAACAAGCAATTTCATAAAAGATGCTTCTATTGAAGTACCCAAAATGCTTTGTAAAAGTGAAATAAAAGCTATTATATGGCTAGTTAATAGATGTCAATAATTGCAAATAATAGAGCTATCAAAAAAGGTTTAATAATTTCAAGATCAAATATGAGAAAAACTTTAAAATTAAAGCTATTTCAAGTTAGCTTAAAATATCAAAGATTTTCTAGACCCTCTAGACTCAAATAGGTAATTTCATAAAGACATTACTATTAAATTACTCAAGCTACTTTTCAAAGGTAAATATAAGCTCTTACATGGATAACTAATCGAAGTATAGAATTTCAAGAAAATAGAGCTATAAAAGTAATCAAAAAATCCAAAAATTAAATGCTAAGCATAGTACTATCTAAACTATTAGCTAAGTAACTAAGATAAAATGAGAAGAAAAAGAACTCACAAGATTTTAACAAAGTAGCTAAATTTATGTAGCAATTAGCAAGCCATTTTTATAGGTAATCTCCCATATGTCTTCTTATTTCCCTCCATTCTTTTTCATTCTACCCTTGAAGCTCCTTTTATAGTGGCTTCTTGGTAGTTACAAACATCATAAAAATTTAAAATTAATTACAACCACTACAAGAATTTAGTTACAACTACCATAAAAATTAAAAGCTATAGTTACCAAATGTCATGTTTACATAGGATGTTGGATAACTATCGTACAAATCCTCCACATTTTCAACTTCTTCAATGATAGCTACATTCCCTTAAGAGACCTTGGTTCATTGGATTTAGTTTTAAAGCAATTTAATTTCTAACCAGTGAGTTACTTATTGTAATAGCATACTTTTTAATGATTTGATTTAATAGACCAAGCCCATGCGCTCTTTAATGAGGTTAGAATGCATCCTTACGAATGAGCTCTATGTGTTGACATAGTGAGGTGTTGACATGACAACAATGACATGAAGCTATGCTAATGTGTCAAAGCTAGTTCATCAAACTAAATTTTAACTTCACGAAACAACTCTACATGTTGTTGTAGCATAGTGCTAACATCACGATGATCTCACTAACACTGATGTGGCATAATTCTAATGTCATAATGATGTAACTAACACTGATATGGAAAAATGAGTTTATAGAGCCTAAAATTACCCTCATGAACTAGTTGTACAAGTTGACATGATACTTTGCTGTTGTCACTAATGACATCATGCTGATATGGCAAAGGTAGAGAAACTCATCTAGATGAAAAATGCTTCATCTATATGATGATGTGTCATTGTTGATGTCATGCTGATGTGGAGGCATGACAGAGATGGTTTTTAGAGAAGAAATTTCATCTTTCAAACTGACTCAAAAAGCTAACATGGTAGGAAGCTAAAGCGGCAAAGTCATCATGACACTATTGATGTGGTAGAGTGATCTTATAGGGCTAAATTTCTACTTCACAATCTAGTTCTATGAGTTCACGTGGCATGAAAGTCATGTTGACATGACATATGTTGATGTCATACTAACATTTGCAGAAGATGACGTGACAAATGATGTTGATGTCATACTAACATTTGCAGAAGATGAAGTGACAAATGAAGTAGAATCCATCTAGAAGAAAAATGTGATTCCTCTAGTTACTAATGTTGCACTGTTGACATCATGTTGACATGGATAAAAGATGATGTGGCAAAGACTAAAAAACTCATCTAGATTTTAAAAAATAAGCACAACCTAGAAGTTGACATGGCAGCTTTCCATGTGGTAGAGTGGATTTGTAAAGGCAAAAATCATTCTTATGAATAGGCTTAATAATGTGCTAATGTGGAGAGAAGATGACATGGAAAGCTAATGTGTGGCAAAGTTGATGTGGCATCAGAAGATCAAAAATGAGCTTCTAAGCACCTAAATGGGTGAATCTCATCTAGATAAGAATCCATGAATACCCAAAAGAACTTTATCAAACCAATCACATAAAGCTTATGAGATGTTTTTGCTCCTTATTATGTGCAATATTGTATCTTAAAATTTTCATTATTTATCTAAAGTTTCCATATCAGAGCTTGATCAAAATAGCTTGTGAGGTCGACATATTTGCACTAAGCTATTCTTCATGCCATTGTGATCATAACACTCCTAATAAGCTAGATACATTAATAATGGCTTATGAAACTTCCTTTCCTTTCTTTTCTAGAGCTTAAATATCTTTTCTAAGCCTTTTCTACCTTCATATTCCTAGATCCTTATTGTAAGAAGCTAATGGTGGGACCAAAATTGAAATAAGTGTGCCTAGTGAGAGTGTTAGGTTTAAAGTGAGTGCAATGGAGCTTATTTTTAATAGGATATTTCCTAGCTAAAATAGTTTCTACTTATAGTAGTCTTAGCATAGCTTATCTCATTATTTTTGAAATTTTAGAACTTTAATTGAACAATAGCTTATGTGCTAGAGACAAAAAGGAACTAGAACTAATGCTTTATTTTTTTTTAAGTGATAAGTTAAGCTTGCTCATTCAACTAGATTTTATAATCCATAAAAGCTATTATTGCACAAGCATCTAGAAATATTTCAAGGAACATAAACCATTGTTCAAGCTTTAATACCTCCATAACTCTTTAACTTAGGAACCCTCTCTTCTTTTAACACAAAATCTTCTTTTAGTCTTAAGCTCTTCTTTCTTTTTGATAATAATTTACTTCTAGCACTACAACCTTCTAAATTTTGCTCAATGAAATAGCCAAAAATGTACCAACATTTCTTGCCCTCCTTAAAATGCTTAATGAAATTTATGCAAGCCCCATTTCAAACTAAACAATACTAGCTAAATTTAACTATAATTGAATATTTTTATTGAACTTCTTATAGTGGAAAACAATAAATATTTTTGGAGAAAAATTCCTATCAAACTTAACATTTGGTGGTATAAAACCCCCATTCCTAAGAAATAGAAATGAAACTCGTACAAGTGAAGCCATAGCATAAGGAACTTAGTATAAGGAAGGAGAATGGTCAAAGTGTTCCTCTTGGGAATCCACTTTTCTTGGATTCTATTGTACTCGATTTCTATTGTAACTAAAGCTTTCATCTCTTCATCTTGTTTTATTAGTGCTCCCACTTCTTCAACCCCCATGTTATCCTTTGTAACATTATTACCCAAAATTATCTTCTTCCCTTTTTCAACTAGCTTCTCTATTACTAAATTATGATGCTTCTTATAGCCAATTTCCTCTATGTCCTAGGAAACAAAAGCTTCCTCCCAGGAATTAGCATGATTAGGCTCTTCCTGAATTCTAGTGTTTGTCACACATTAGTAGAATCTGTTTCAAATCTTGAAGTGAATAAAGTGACCATGGGTAAGGAAGATAAATTCATCTAAAAGACAAAGCAAGAAAGGGCTTTCATGGGAAGCCACATGAGCAGTTGCCTTACAAAAATCTCTTAAAACATGCTTTGGACAGTAGCTAGTCATGTATGGAATAAAAGGCCTTTTCATTAGCATTTTCCAAGTTCACTTTTTACTACAAATTGAAACTAAATTTCTCTTGATGAAAACTAAAGTTTATTTTCTTTGTTTTCTTGAGTTAGCTAGAGCTCCTTACATAATTCCAATTCTTGAAATCTCTTGCTACTTGTGTAATTGACTTACATGCTTCCAATATAGCTTATTTATTTGCCACAATGTGCTTATTATAACTTCTACTATAGCCAATTTAATTTCTACAAGGTGCTTGTTATAGCTTCCACAATAGTCCATTTAATTTTCATAATGTGTTGTAGTAGCTTTTATTATAGCAAATTTATTTTTTCCAACTATCACTATGTACATATTTAAAACTCCCCAAATTTTTGAGCTCCATCACATTGTGGATGATTGCCCAAAGTGGTGCTTAATATACAAGACATTAAATGGAAGCTTTAGTTCTATTCCACTTAATGTGGAGAGGTTGTATGTGTCTTTTGACACTTGCCTCTTGACCTAGAATAGGTCCCTCCATTTGGATGAAAACTTTTTGTAATTATTTTTCTTTCTCATAGTTTCTAGTAAAGCAAGATCACTAATCTTAAAAGCTCTTTTTCATGCCTTTCTATTGAACCATATCTTAATTTGAGAAGCACTTTTTAATAAATTATCTTTAGCTTTCTTTATTTTGAATTCTCTTTTATTAAACAAGGTCATAAAACTTCTATCTTTGTTCATTTTCTCATTATATTTCTGTACAAAATCTAAAGCTAAATTTATAATTTTATATGAAACTCTTGTACACAAATCATAAACCAAATTAAAAGATGATGTTCCAATAGCCTTTTTAAATCTAATACGATCAGTTCACAATGTAGATTGTAAGTAATTGATCCAATTTTTTGAATTCCCCTCTGTTGATCTTTTGATATAGGAAATAAGCTTTTATTTGTAGATTCAACCAATACATTCCCTTAATGATAATAATTAGAAGAAGTAACTATAAAAATATATTTCTATTATGCCCATTTTATAAAGCCTTCAAATTGAAAAGCAAGTCTTTTATCGAATACCAAAACTTCGGGCATACCAAAGCAATTTAGAATTTGATCTTCTATGAACTTAATTACATCCAATGCTAAATTGTTCCTTAAAGCTTTTGCTTTAAAAGATTTAGTAACATGGTCAGTGGCTACAAGAATGAATTTATGTTCCATAACATCAGTAATTATATACCTCACTTTAGACATTTTTTCAACCTTAGCAAAACCATATGGTCATGTTTCCCTATCCAAAATAAGGATAAAAATTTTACTCTAGTTGCACAATGGGCCACTACATGGATGAATCAACACAATGTACTAGATGGAGGCCCTACATGCATTTTTCATGCAATACCAAATTGCAATTACATTTTTGACTTGGGCATGCAAGTACATTCTACTACTACTACTACTGTATACTAGATTCTCATTGAAGGATGTAATGATTTGAAAAAATTAAGGGCATACTCAAAGGACAAGAAAGGATTGTTTAACATTTCAAATGTTCTTAAACTCATGGTAATTAATGATGGTATGTATTTCTAGAAGATGTATACTAACTAAGACACATTAACAACCACCTTCTTACTTCCATCTAATAACAAGTAATTTTTTGATGATTTTGTATAGTAACTTACTTTTAAAATATGGTGAAAGAAAAATGTTTTTAATGTTAAAGGACTTTCTCCAATGGTGTGAACCATTATATGGTAGGATCATCATGTAATTGTGCTTATTTCTTGATCATGGATACATTATAGATACATTAGGGACTAGATTGTTGGAGGAAATTGGACTAGCTTACATTATGTGATTCACCAAGATCTCAAAGGTTTATAAAAATAGGAAAGGATTGAAGGCAAAAAAGCTATCTAGTATTTGTGCATAAGACAAGTAGAAACATTGTTTTCCTTCATATAGAATTTCTAAGGGACTATAGTTGATGCATGGATTTTGGTCACATAACAACATCCTTTGAAAACTTATTTAAAGAAACAATCATCTAGGGCATCTCCTATATAGGTACAGAATATTGGAAAAAGTCTCATTCAGCTAGTGAGGTGAACATGGTGTTTAACTTTTAATGTTATGGATTTGTTATGATTAATATGCAAAAGTAAACATTTCATAGATATGAACAAGCTAAAAATAAACTAGGATGTGATGTGAACAAATTCATAGGATAAGAAACTTCAATACTAGACAACAAATAAAATATATTAAAGTAGTAGATAATGGCAAGATAAATAAAAGGAAAATATTAATTCACATCAAATTTCTATAACAACTGATGACACTTCTTAGGAACAACCTTCAAAACCACCCCCACTAATAATAAAGTAAGAGACAAATCAAATAAGGGCCACTTAGCTCTAAATAGAGCTTTGCATGTTATATACAAGGTGGACTACTGCTTGTACAAGCCTACTTACATGGACTTCCAATTAGTAAACTTCCTTCAACAAATCCTTAAAATGCAACTACTAGACCATTGGTAAGTTAGAGAAAAACTATTTATTGAGATACAACTCATAGTTTAGATCCTCCTCTTCAACTTGAAGGAACCTAAACTGGTTAAGGAAATCAAGAGAAGGAGGGGTGATGAGTGGCGAGGTATCCCTATGCTCAACCATACAAATAAGAGCATTTCATGCACGATCCAGTCAAATTCCAAGGACTAAGTGCTTATGCACCTCTGTCAAACAAGGATGGGTTGGTTAATCATTGTCTTCCCAAGCTTACTTGTATGTCATGATTGTATGGTTAAGTAAACTTAAGGCATATGATTTTTATACTTTTTATGTGCTTTTAGGTCTTGTTGCTAATAAGGGAGGAGAGAGATAAGTAAGTAACTAATTTAATTTGACTACTGATTAACTAGGCTTTAACTGATCCTAACACCAGTATCTATTCTCACTTTTCGTACACATCTTGAACTAGTGCAACACTATTGGGATTACCAAACGCTAATTGTTACTAGGTTACCAAGTATTACACGCATGTTCGAAGTGATCATACTATATGTGCTTACTTAGGAGAGTTGTAGGGTGAGAGAGAGAGAGATAGAGCATTAATTAACTAATGAAATCATTAAATAACTGAAAATAACATTAATTAATATATTCTGAATGTTGCAAGGTTTATCATAAAGTTTTTCTTTATTGTTGTACACAAGGTGTGCTCAGATGCACAATGCTCGAATAAAGATCCATTCACTTTATGACTCCTACTGTAGGCATGTAGAAATAATTCTAACTCTAGGAGGGAGAAAAGGCAAGAGTTTGAAAAAGGGTCTAACTAACTACTGCAAAACCAAGTGCACCCACCTATTATTTATAGGCAAGAAGATAGGTCCCGATATCTGGTATCCGACATCGCATGTTAGGCTCCAATATCGTGGACCCAATATCGTGAATGCGATATCGCTACCCCGATATCATGATTCATCATACCCCCACGATTGAATGAAAACTCATCCTCGAGTTCCTTACAAAATATTGGGAAGGTATGGGATTATTGACTAATTGACAACTATCAATGGAATGGGATGACAGACTCAATGTGCCCAGTGAACAAATCAATAAGCATATTACAACATTAGTGTTCATGACCATTGTGGTGAACACTCGTACATAAATGACATCCAATCCTTTATTTGGTAGCCTAAAGAGAAAGAGAGAGAGAAAGAAGATGAAGTGTGCTTCCGCCAATGCTGAGATTGCGCCTTCTGTTGTTTATCCATAGTCACACCACCAAACTTGCTCCTTTGGTAAATGCTTCCTCCAAGCCCAGTCCATTGTTTTTATGATTGTCATCTACACACACAACATAGTCACAAATGAGCAAGGATAGATAAACCATAATGCAGTTGATACCTGGCCTCGATATGAAGTGCATTGGCTGAGTTGTGGTTATAGCAGAAACTGGTTTGGAGATTTATCATTGGTGACTACCCAAGGTGTAGGGATTGGGCAAATAGTAGATTGGAAAAAATTCAAAAATTTGTGCCAGGGCCCCCATGACGAAGAGCAAACCTCCAGTAGCTATAATATGGAAAAATATGAGGAACAAGAAAGATGGAAAAAATAACAATGACAACACCAATAAAATGGATGCCAAAGATGGGGATGAAATGAGAAATGGTTGATTGCAAATAATTTTTAAGGAAAAGAACTTAACAATTGCACCAAAAAGGAATGCCAGTGGGTCCTCCCCAAAGCAGGCTTATGCCTTTATGCCCTGAAAAACCCACAAACCAAAGAGTCTATAGGCTCTAGGAATGTCATTTGGAAGCAAGAGTTAAAAACTTACCCACAAGAATTGACCAAAGAAAAATAATGCATCAACCCAGAGATGGACTAATGATAAAACCAGCAATGAGGTGGAAAATTGAAAGAAAGATGGAGAGGAGAGAATGCAATGAAATCCCAATAATAAGGTTGTGTAAAGTCCCTTGTGTATTTTATGGTAAATGTGACTGAGTAGAACTCATCCCAAATCTAGACTCAAAAAAACCACATCTAGTGACCTCACATCAACACATCCACTTGAAGCAACAAGAATGCTTCCACAAAGAGTCACCACCATCCCAAGGAGAGCAAGATGGAGAAGCAGGAACTGAGAAAGGGCCTTAGTTAGTTAGAGGGAACTTTCAGGCATGGGTAACATGTCCTTCCGGTGCCATAACCAATGCTTGTAGCCCAAATTACTTTATTATGTCTAAGGAGTATGCTTTGAATTCTCACTTTTTTTTCTTCTTTTTAATTTTTTTTATTATTATTATTTTGCATGAGAACCACACCATGCAAAGACTTATTTTTATTCACTCAGCTTCCTAATATTTGAACAATGTCAAAATGGTAGAAAACCCAAGAAAAAGCATCCAAGAACCCCAAGAGAATGGCCAACACAAATGCATTGAATCCCCTTAAAGTCACACCCTTTTCATCCCTTGAGTCTTTCCTTGGTTTGAAAAATACCCGACCATCAATTTATTAACAAGTTTACTTAGAAAAAGTGGACTGTATAGTTCCAAGCCAAAGGAGACCATAGAGTTGTATGGATGAGTGGATGGCGTGGACTCATTAACTATTTTACCAAAAGAACCATACCTTAATATCAGCATCATAATTCAAAGGTAAAAACCAAACATTAGTAATCAATATGATATAATTCAATCCATCATCATGAGCACTTATTGGATGACAAATAAAAGTAAATCGAGCAAACAAAGAAATAGTAAAAATGTGAACAATTGTATAAAAAAAATACAAAAATACAAAAAGAACTGAGGGCCTAGAATGGTTGGCATAGGTGGCCATCTCCCCCACAACTGAGTTGGAAGGAGGAGATCCAAAATAGTGAGCAGGGTTGTCCACCAGCAGAGGTAGCATGTGTACTGGCTATCCTAAGCTCATGGAAAGGTTTGGTTTGTTGCATGTTGACCAACAGTTTCCTGTCTGGGCTCTCAGGTTTGTATATTTTCATGGCCCTTGAAGGAAAAGTTGCATAAATAATATAAGGTCCTTTCCATAGTGTTTGAAATTTAGTACATTGTGGCACATGTGTGGGATTCCAGTAGAGAACCTTATCTCCTGGTTGATATTTAACTTTCCTAATTCTTAGGTCATGACGTTGTTTATTGAATGCCTTCTGCAATTCATTAGATGACAAGGTAGCTAGTCCATTTTCATCTAGCAAGTTAAGGGTTACTAATCATTGCTTCTGTGCTAGATCAAAGTCAAGGTTGAGGTCACATGTCGTCGATAGTGTATAGATCTTAGTTTGAATAGGAAGTGTTGAAAGCTTCCCATGCACTAACTCATAGGGAGAGTAGCATGTAGGGAGTTTTCATGTGGAGCAGTATGCCCAAAGAGAATCGTTCAGTTTAGTGCTCTAATCTCACCTATACTTGCTAATAGTTCTTGTCAATATTTTCATAATCTCCCTATTGGTAACCTCTGCTTGACCGTTCACTTGGAGGTGGTATGGTGTAGTTAATTTATGATCAAGCCCTAAGTGTTGCATTAATTTCTAAAAATTTTCAATTATGAAGTGTGTACCATTGTCTGAAATAAGTGCACGCAGCACACCAAACCTATTCACAAGTTTGTTGTTGAACAAATCATGTAGCTGTAGATGATGTACAATCTTTAACAACAACAGCTTCAACCCATTTTGTTAGGTAGTCTACGATAACTACAATATAAGCTTTTCCATTGTACATTGGTGTAATAGGCCCCATAAAATCAATTCCCCAAATGTCGAAGGGTTCTAACAGTTGAATCCATTATTGCGAATTCTCCATTCTAGCAGTCATTCCCCCATCACGTTGATAGCGCTCACAAGATTGGAAAAATTGATGGGTGTCCTAAAATAATGTAGGCCAATAATATCCTACAAGCAAGATCTTAATGATTGTTTGTCTCCTAATGTAATGACCCCTACAAGGACCCTCATGAGCATCTTGGAGAACTCGCAGTTGATCTATATCGGGAACACACCATCGAACCAAGCCATTGGGACACACTTTGTAAAGTTGCTCGCTGATCTCCATAAAGTACTTGGCTCGGTGAAGAATCTTTGTTTCTTCTTAAGGTCTAATTCTTGTGGTGTTTTTTGGGTGAGGTGGTAGGTAAGAATGCTATTGTACTAGTTTGTCTCCATGGGTGATTAATTATTCACTACCCGAACAAAGAGGAATTCATCAGGGAAATAGTAAAAAATTGGATACTCATCCTCTTTGTTGTCCCATTGCAACTAAGATAAATAATCAGCAACTACATTCTCAATGTCTTTGCAATCAATCATTGTTAAATCGAACTCTTGAAGGATTACAAGCCATCGTATGATACGAGGGCTTACCATTGGCTTATTCATGAGGAGCCAGATTGCACTATGATCTGTATGTATATATATTTTATATCCCAATACATAGTATCTAAACTTTTCTAGTGCAAACACTATAGCCATTAATTCTTTCTTTGTGGTAGTGTAGTTAACTTGTGCACCAATGATACTTCTACTTGCATAGTGGATGTAATAAGGATGCTTCTGGTCATCTAACTATGTAAGTACAACTCCTAAGACATAGTTGGACACGTCAGTCATGATATGGAATGGCCTAGACTAGTCAGGAGCTTATAGAATAGGTGTTTCTACTAGCTTCTGTTTCAGAGTTTGGAAAGCTAATTTGCATTCCCTAGTCCATTTAAAGATATGTCCTTTTTTGTTAATTCCACCAATGGTTTGGCAACCTTTGAAAAGTTCTCAATAAATCTCCTATAGTAGCCAATGTGTCCAAGGAATGACTGAATATCTTTGACAATTTCCAATTGACACTTGGATAACTTTGATTTTCTTGGGGTCTACCTCTATCCCTGTGTGTGAGATTTTTTTCCCTAGTACTACACCTTCTTGGACTATCAAATGGCTTTTCTGCCAGTTGAGCCTCAAATTTGTTTCTACACATCTTTTTAACACTTGCTCTAACTGGTCCAAGGCTTGATCAAAGTTTGCTCCATAAGTGGAGAAGTCATCCATAAATACCTTCACACCATTCCCTATTTGCTATTGGAATATGCTTAGAATTGGTCGTTGAAATGTTGTAGGGGCATTGCATAAGTCAAATGACATCTGTTTATATGCAAATGTTCCCCAAGGACTGGTTAACATAGTCTTAGCTTCATCTTCTAGGGCTATTTGTATTTGGTTATATTTGCTATATCTATCAAGAAAACTGTAATAGCGATGCCCTGCGATGGTGTCTAAGACTTGGTTGAAAAATGGCAATGGAAAGTGATCTTTGAATGTTTCCATATTTAGTAGCCTAAAATCTATGCACACCCTCCATTTGCCTCCTTTTTTAGGCACAATACCTAAGGGGCTAACCCATTTGTTATCAACAATGGGGTATATGAACCCAGCCTTGAGAAGTTGTTTGATTTCTTCCTTAACTACTTGCTTCAACTTTGGGTTCAATCGCCTCTATAGTTGTCTTCGGGGCTTCATGGAGGGATCGGTGTAAATTTTGTGCTGGCATATCTTAGGGTCTATTCTAGTTAATTCAAGATATGACCAAGCGAAAGCTTTCGACCATTTATTTATCACCTTCAATAGTCTCTCTTTTCATTGTAGAGCAAGCTTCATGTTAATAATTACCGATTTTCCATTTTTAAGGAACGTGTATTCCATACTAGTGGGTAATGGTTTCAACTCGAGGGGCTTCTGCTTATATTTCTCAAGGATTTCCAACTTCCCCCAGTTGATATTTTCAAGGCTAAGACTTGGAAGTTTATGGTGGACTTGCTCTAATTCGTATATGCTATCAATGTAATTGCACGTCAAACCCTCAGTTGGTTCCATGCATATGATTGAACTACTTTCTTGATCAACTGTCAGCCACTAGGTGCCTTCCTATCATGTGGCTACTGCATACAGGCATCTTTGTGTGTTGATCACTTGTGCACAATGATTGCATGTAGGCAGTGCTAAACTTTGCACAAACCATGACCTCTACATGCAATTACACCTCATGTCATTGTATGTGATAATTGGAACTTTCTTCTTCTTGATCTTTCTGAATATATTTTCCTTTGATATTTCTAGGGAAAGATTGTGGATTCCTAGGCGTGTCTCGATGGTGCTTAGCTATGCCCTTCCCATTATGATTGGGAAGTCCCCCTTACCATTGTTCACCTGAATCACTAGGAAGTCAACTAGGTATGCTCATCCACAAATAGTGGTAATAATGTCCTTCACTAGTCCCAGTGGGATAGTGATGGACGAGTCGGCCAACTCTAGATGAATGTTGCTCTTTTTCAATGGAGGAAGGTTCCAAGCCTTGTACATTTCTTAAGAGATTAAATTGACACCAGAACCTAAATCCAAAAGAGCTTTTCATGGCTCATTCCTAGTGATTTGTAAGTATATCAGAGGACTCCTAGGATTAGATAATTTTCTAGGAAGATGGCCAACTTTAATCCAATCAATAACGACATGTGTTAGCATGACCATATGCGTTGAGTGTGGTGGTTGGGTTGAAGGAGGCTCTGAAGTTTTGATTGATATTGAGGCATCTAAGGAATTAGCCACTTGTGATTGCAAGGGCTTGGTTGAACTATTGGTTCTAAACAAAGTTCTTTCTTCATGTGATTGTCGGAACCAACAATAGGTTCAGAGTTAACAGCCCTTGTGGCATTATGTTGTTGCGGCTGGGCACGGAGTTCACCTTACATCATGGGAGCAAGTGGTAGTGGAGCTATTGGTGGAAGAGATGTATCCAAATGAGAAAGATGATATGCTTGTAGAATATCATCCCTAGAAGAGGGTGTCCCATAATACTTGAGGACTCGGTAGTGATGTTCAGGAGTAACTTGACCAATAGAGTCATGTGGAGAGATTGGGTGCTGCACGTAATATCCATATTGTTCAAGTTACCAATAAGGATACTATTGCCTTGGTGGTGTCATTCCCCATGATTGTGGGTATTGCCACTGTTGATACTACTTGATTGGTTGTGCTAGAGTTCCACTTGGATAATATGTTAAAGGTTGGTGGAACTGTCTTGGGTTACCTTGGGGGTAAGGTAACCTTCAAGGTGTTTGCCATTTTTTCAATCGTGGGTTGAGTGCACACACCCCAAACTCCTGCAGATGTGAGATTATAGGGGAACATCCCTTAGGATGGTCATATTGACATATCTCGCATCCACTATCATTTTCTATTTCCGAATCCACAACCTCTTCAATGATGGTAACTTTACCCTTACCCTTGCTACGTGCATGTTTAACTTCTCTCTTTTTTCTTTTTTCACTACCTTGCTCTCTAGACTCCTCTACTAGTTTAAGAATAGTTTAAATTCTATTATCTAGGGAATCCCATATTTGGTCTACCTTTGCTGATACTTCTGATGTCAAATTTTGAATAGGCAAAGATTTCTTATTCGCCATCTCTTCGAGTGGTAACTCTTCTTCATCCTCACAAAATCTTACTCCCCTCTTCTAGAGGAAAGGATCTCTGTTATACTCTTCTGCACTTTCTCTCTTCTGTAACTCACCTTCTTCCCTAGAAACTTGCTCTAATAGTCTTTGAATTTGATGGGACCTAAGCTTGGATAGTCTTCCTTGGGCATAAGTCCCAAGGGTTCTTTTTGTTTCATGCCTAAGCTCATCTATGAGATGGTGCAATTGATTCCTTTGCAAATAACCATGGCTAGGACAATGATGTAATAATGCATAATATTGGCCCATGGTAGCATCCAAGGGTTCATGTCCTTCTTGTTTCCATCCTTGGATTTTCTTTTGCAAGTTAGACACTCAGGAGTATGTTTGGTACTTGTTGTTACACAGTTCTAACATAGTACTCCACCTACAAATGAATTCTAGTTCTAAGGACCAGTACTAACTTTCCGCTTCTTTAACTAGTGTCCATGGGAACAACTTAAGTTTTTTCCATTCATTGTCTATGTTTTGTAAGGCACACGCATCATGGAATGCTTGAAAGTGATTTTGAGGATCAGCGTTGTATCCCCCTTCAAATCGTGGGATGTTGTTCATGTCTAATCTCTTGATCCTATTATCTTTTTGGTGCCTTGTTGAGATCCTAACAGCCTTAGTTATGTCTAGCATGCTTTGAGTTGTGAGTAGGGGTTCATCGTGATTGTCTCGTTCATGGCGTCTATGATGCCTACATTGTTCCCTACTCGCACTTCTTCTATGTTGTAATTCTCTAGAGTGGCCTCGTTCCCTTTCTTGGTTGTTTCGTTTATGACTTCCACTTTGCCTACCTTTATCCCCATGGTCTTTTTCTTTATGATTGCATTTGGATACTGAAGGAGAGTGTGAAGGAAATGATGAAGGTGAAGAAGAAGGAGAACCATCACCATGATGATGTCTGCTACCTTCTCTTCGGTAGTCCATCTTTAACATGTGTCCGTGTCTCTTTTTCGAACCCTTTGTGCTCGTGGGTATCAGAACCTGGGTTATGAATAGTGGAATGAAGGTTCTGATACACAACCCCTTGGACAAAGTCAAGAGGAGGAACATTGTTATGTGGGCAACTACCTGAGTTAGGTTCACCACCCTTATTTTCTCTTAAGACATGTGGGACATCCTCGGACCACTTACCCTTCAAAGACTTATGATGTCTCTCTTGTTGTAAGTCCCTTTGACATTGTGCCTCCGTGAGACAGTATTCTCTTGAGTCATGGTCTTGCACAGCATATTCTACATGTAAGTGCTACATGCCAATTCATGTGAGAGCACGAAGAAGCATGCTTGGGACTAAACAATCGAGAGGTAAAACTATGTTACCTTCTAAGTCTCGCCAATGCAATTGTTCATCTTGATGGAGGATAAAGGTAAAGTCTAGTATATACTCATCAGGATGAATATATACCACTCAAAACTATTGAGGGACCGGTGGATCAATGTCATGTGTATTATGTCGTCGATTATTTTCTGTTTCAGACCTAGGCGGTGAAGTGCTTTCGTACGAAGAAGGAGACATACTTGTCTGTTCAGTGTGCAATGTATTATTTTTGTTTTCTCAACCAACCCTAAGGGTTCATTCCAACAATGTGAATGATTTCCTAAGTTCTAATTAGTGCACAAACAACTAGGTTCCCTAGCAACAGTGCCAATGATGAGCGGCGAGGTATCCCTATGCTCCACCATACAAATACGAGCATTTCATGCATGATCCGGTCAAATTCCAAGGACTAAGTGGTTATGTGCCTTTGTGGAACAAGGATGGGTTGGTTAATCGTTATCTTCCCAAGCTTACTTGTATGTCACGATTGTATGGTCAAATAAACTTGATGCATATGATTTTTATACTTTTTATGTGTTTTTAGGTCCTGCTGCTAATAAGGAAGGAGAGAGATAACTAAGTAACTAATTTAATTTGACTACTAATTAACTAGGCTTTAATTGATCCCAACACTAGTATTCGTTCTCACTTGCCATACACATCTTAAACCAATGCAACACTACTGGGATTACCAAATGCTAATCGTTACTAGGTTACCAAGTATTACACGCATGCTCGAAGTGATCGTACTATGTGTGCTTACTTAGGAGAGTTGTAGGGTGAGAGAGAAAGAGAGAGAGAGAATTAATTAACTAAAGAAAGCATTAAATAATTAAAAATAACATTAATTAATCTATTCTGAATGCTGCAAGGTTTATCACAAAGTTCGTCTTTATTGGCGTACACAAGGTATGCTCAGGTACAAAATGCTTGAATAAAGATCTGTTCACTTTATGACTCTTATTGTAGGCACACAAAAATAATTCTAACTCTAGGAGGGAGAAAAGGCAAGAGTTTGGCTAAGGGTCTAACTAACTACTGCAAAACCAAATGCGCCCAGCTTTTATTTATAGGCAAGGAGACAGGTCCCGATATCAGGTATCTGACATCACATGGTAGGCTCTGATATCATGGATGCAATATTGAGGCCCCAATATCATGATTCATCAAGGGGAAACATTAGAAGATGGGATTTTGGCTTTA
Source organism: Gnetum montanum (assembly GCA_015680685.1). NCBI lineage: Eukaryota > Viridiplantae > Streptophyta > Gnetopsida > Gnetales > Gnetaceae > Gnetum > Gnetum montanum. The sequence continues at coordinate 81,953 of MNCI01023604.1, read as the reverse complement.
TTATGATCCAATAATAGCTTTGGGGCTATGTACATCAATGTTTTAAAGCAAAAGAAACTCAATAGATGAAGAACTAACCCAACGCCCCCCCCTCTTTATTCTCCCTACTCTATTCTTTTTTTTTCTTTTTTTGCTACTCCCTTAGCTACCTTTTTTCTCTACCTTTGGAGTTTGCTTCTATAGAACTATTCATATTCTTTAGTCTCTTATCATCCTCCATCCCATCGCATTATATGCAGAAACGAACAAAAACATCAACATTTTTATAAATGAGAAACAGTAGTTTCATTAATCATTTCACTTGGTAGTCAAGATGTTAAAAAACTTAGACTTATTTTCTTTTGGACTTCTAAGCTACCCATAGAAAAGTGGAAATAACAAAAGGATCTAAAACACAATAGGGTTTCAATGCATGAGAATGAGCATTGAGCCTTAGAAGAGTGAAGTGATGCACATTGACTTACTTTGTTGAAACATACAAGATTCACTAAAAATAAAGAGCCTAATTCACTACTTGATCTAAAAACATGCATCAAATAGCAAACTCAAGTGCTAAAAACTATGTAGTGCTAAGTAGAGACTACCAACAAGTGCACTCCACTATTGTAGTTCCATGAACATCATTGGTATGATAGACGTTAGTACTAAGATTACATTTTACTCCTCTGCAACACATGACATAGGGTAGGCTTGGATACTTTATTTGGAATACACCACAAAACCTTCATGTAACCCTTTGAAAACTATGGTAGGATAACACAAGAATGGACTAATTATAATAATCCATGCCAATGCAATGCTTTCATTTTTTAACCACCTGCTAATGTAGTGTAGAGTGTTAAGGAAAATTGGGCAAAACAGATGTTGAAAAATTTGGCATACAAATGCAGACAACCTACAACACAATGCATGCACTACAATAATGGGTAAAAAAAGAAAGGAGTTGCTAATTTTAAGTTCCAAAACAACACATGCTAGATATTAAAGAATTTTCCTAGACCAGAATCTTACAATCTCAGCATGAAGATTATACTAAGGAGGTAGTAAAACTTAGCATCAAACATGTTTGAGAAATTAACATGACCTTTAAAATTTTCTAAGTGATTGTAGCCAAAAATCAAGCACCAAAATATGAGTGACTAACGTGGTGTTGAAAATCAAGATTGATGTCAGTCATCAAAGAAGAAACGATGTGGGATGTCAAAGATATGAATGATGTGAGACATAAAAAATACAAATGACATGAGATGTTATTGGGCTTAAGCACATCGTTGGGCTTCATACATCTAATGTAATGAGACTCTGTGGAGTTCAAAGTCTCTATAAGAGATTGCAATTATAGCTTAAATTGTGAGGCAAGAGAAGAGAATTTGGATGACTTTAATGACTCCTTAGGAGAAACAAGAAATAGGACAGCCACAAATGGACATTGTAAAGTATTTAATAAGGCTTGATGCTTTGGAGTAATAAAGTCTCTGTTCTTTTAAAGGAAAAGATCTGTTTAGTACATGACATTACCAGCATAGTGAGTAATGGTAAACTCAGTGTGAGCAAGCTTTAATTGTAAAAAGTGTTTGTGATTTTTGTATGTTTGATATATTTTCTAAGCAAACGTTTTATGAGTTGACTTTGGAAACATACCCTATGTATCATGTAATTTTTTTTAATAGGGGTAATGACCTTGAAATCGTGGAAACTATATCATGGTGGTTAAACTTATCAGTTAATGGCCCTATGCTAGCATGGAAATGTTGATATCATTCCCTTGAACTTCTATTGCATGCAAGTACAAAGATACCAAAACTAATAGAAATTTTAAAAGTGGAAAAACATGTAATATATAAAGGATTAAAATGATCATAAAATCATGAGACAAATTGAAACTTGTAAGTAGGTCATAATGTTTTAATCATGATTAAAATAATCACGTAATTAAAAAAGTACTAAACATGGAACATCCTTTCATACCATCTTGTTTTAATCAAGATTTTATATATAAAATTTATAGAATATAACTTAACTATAAAGATGGCATGCTTCCTTTAGATCATGTCTAGAGACAACTTTTGGATTTTTCCTTAAATTTTTTTATAATAATAGGGGAAAATAGAAAGGGGTAATGAAAAAGGGTAAAAGAAAATAAGATAAATAGAGGAAATTAGGAAAAGGTATGAGAAGATTATTACATATTTTTCTCTTTTTATCTTTTTGGAAATGGATCAAAGGAGATGGAATGCTAGGGTAAGATTGCTACCAAACTCTATCACATTCAAGAATTTATTATACATCCAATGAACATGGTCTTCCTCCTTTTTTCTTGAGGAAACTTTGCTCATAGTGCACTTTTAGGAATTTCAATAGGAGTTTGGTTAATTAGCTGCACTAACAATGAACACGGTTCTGTCGGAAACTTTGTTCACTGTGTAGTTCAACCCTCATGCATGTGTTTTTTATTATAAATAAGTAACATAGAGTAGGTTACCTAGGTGGCTAAGGGTTCTCAAGTGGAGAGGAACACACTTAGCCCTATTGCTTAAAGGGAAGCCATGGATCATCACACTTAAGAGCTAGGGTTGTTGGGAAGGATAAAGGAAAAGGGATTTGGATAGATGCTCCAGAGCATGCTGTTGTCGGCCAGGTCAATTTCTATGCCCCAATCGAATTCGTAGCAATCCTGGGGCTCCGACTGCTGCTGCTGCTGATAGTGAGGATTATGATGAGGATGATGCTGCTGCTGATGATGAAGCAGAATTTCAGAAGCGGCGGGGGCGGGGGCGTTGGCGTTGCATAGACGCTGATGATGATCTGCAGCAGCTGCCGCTATGCTCAGCGTTGCCAGTTCTTCTATGAGCGGGATTCCAGAGCCCAGTCTGCAGAGAAATGCAGGTACAGCCAAAGGAGGCAGCCCTGGTTCTTCTGCTACTTCTGATTTGTGATCGCTTCCTAAACTACTGTTGCTGCACGCTGCTGCTGCTGTTACTTGGTGCTGCTCTGTGAGTTCAGTTTTAGGTTCAGGAACAGGCAGCGGCGGAGTCAGCAGAGACAAAGTGTCTGGCGCTGTCTGTGAACAGTCCATGTTTATGGACGAATTCTGGCCATAGCTTGGGCTGTGGCTGTGGTTGGAGCCTATTTGGGATTGCAGGCCTTCTGTGGTCATCATCTTGTATGGATTGATATTTGAGAGCTTGCACGAGTTTCGGTCTTCGACGGCCTTGTCGTGCATGCTATTGGCTGCTGCTGCTGTTCCAGCCGCCGCCTGGAGCTTCTTTTTCAGATGACATCTCCAGTAGTTCTTTATCTCGTTATCAGTACGGCCGGGCATTTTCTCTGCTATCAGAGACCATCTGCAAGACACACAGAGAGCACACGCGCAGCTCGTATGGATCCAAAAGTCCTCTCAAAGAGAGAGAGATAGAGAGGGAGAGAGCGAGAGCAGAGGTTTTGAGTTGCAAAGTAGTTGTGAGGGTTATCTATGTCGTCTTACTTACTTGCTTCCCCAACGTGAATGAAGATCTATTATCATGCGCTCTTCCTCTAGAGTTATGTTGCCGCGCTTCAGGTCCGGACGAAGGTAATTCACCCAACGTAACCTGCAACTGTTCCCGCACCTTTGCAGACCTGCAGAAACGTGACCAGGTTCAGAACAACTTCAAGGTAGGCCACGAGTAGACATGATTTCGATTGCTTCGGACGAAAAAGAAGCTTCTTCGATGGCCGTACCGGCCGGCCCTTGAGTTCAACGGAAATTAATTCGTTTGAGTTCGCGCATATCTTAGGGACGGAGTATGATCACTAGGAAACCGCGGACACTTGAACGGGAAGGACTTAAGTGCTTTCAGCAACACTCGAGCTGAAGTTTGGCGCGAAGATTTTGAAGCGTCTAAATAGTTTGAGAGAATTTCAGGACACAAGCATACAGGCAACACTCACTAAAGCTTGCACGAAGATGATTTTGTATAGTGTAAATATTTTGAGAGAATTTCAGGACATGAACATACAGACAACAATCACTAAAATTTGGCATGAAGATTTTGTACGGTCTAAATAGTTTGAAAGAATTCGAAGACATAAGCATCCAGGCAAAGCACATGCATTAAGAATTTTGAAGGTATAGAAGAGTTCGAGGTATCTTAAGTTAAAAACAAATCTCTGTTCGGGTGTAGCCGTACACAGTTTTCCAGAAAAGACTACGGATTAAGTCATTCAGAGTATCTCGCGCAAAATCCGTTTTTAAAACTGAACGTAAAGAACAAAAATGAAAGTGAAATCAGCACACTCATTCCATCGGCGGTCAAGAACATAAAGAAATTGGGCGTATGGAGCTTAGAAACGTCAACATTTCCGAGGAAATTTTGGAAGCGTTCAGACGCCAAGGATTCCTGGGCAGAAAGCAAGAATATAGATATATATATCTATTATCGTATCGACCAAGGGTAAAAAAGAAATCGATTTCTGAAACAAAAGTGGTGGCAAGATATTTTCCTTCGTAATGAAAAACATAATTTCGAAAATCATTCGAGGCCAAAATTTCAGTGCGGATACCATCTGAAGGCATCTAGAATAGCTGAGCATTCAAAAGCAGGTAAGGATGACCTCCATTTCAAAAATATTTTAATAAGCTTCAAGATTCCACATAAGAACGATCCGTTGTTTCAGGTTTCTAACTTAACACAGACAAAAACTTCACCATGAAATGCGGATTCATGATTCATATACCTGCCGCTTTGGCCAGGGCACTCCATCGGCCTTCACCGTAGACTCTAATCGAGCGACGAAGCCTCACGTCTTCCTCAGAGGTCCACGGTCCCTTCTTCAGCTTTCCTTTCTCTGCAGATGCAGACCACCTTTCCTTCACCATCTCCTTCCGAGCCTCTAAACGCAAGGCTTGGCTTCCGTTTCAGGTTATATGCTATCGGCAAAAGAATTTTCTCACTTGTTAATTCTCAGTTCTCCTGCTCACATTAATCGTGAAAGGCAAATTCGAGAGGAAGGAATTAGGCCAGGATTAGGCCCTAGCTAGCTAGCCCTCCATGGTCGCAACGAACTTCAAACCCTCACGCAAGCGCTTAGCGCTGCTCTGCTCTCTGATCTTTGACAACGAATCTGGGAGACCAAACCTAGTGAAACGTTTCCAATTGCAGAACACGGAAGGGGCTAATGCGAAGACGGAGTTAAAGCAAATGTTGCGTGGCATTTATAGACAAAGATGGAAAGAGCTTCTCCGCAGCTGGATACGAAGAAAAACAGGCTCCTTTTCTGAAGAAAAACAGTCTGAGTGGACGCCACCTCAACATTACTATCTTTTCGAGTCAGCCGGAACGGCTCCGGCGGTTTCATTCTGGACTGCTCACGTACCTGCACAGCAGTAACAAAAATGAACGTTGAGGATTTAGGGCAGTAATGGAGTGGCAATTTGAAGTTTTCACTGCAACTTGGCTGTGCCGCTCCATCAACCACATTATTTGACGGTGTAACTGCAACCTTGATGGAAATTGCTGTTTCTCTGCAGTGACTGGATGGAAATTGCCGTTTCCTGCATTGATGGGGCCATTTGGCGCTGGGGTCATGTTTGCTGTTTTCTCTACATGAAAGGCTCATGCAGCTTTGCTGTTTTCTCCACATGAAAGGCTCATGCAGCCGTATGTGTGCCCATGACGCAGTAACTGCCGTTTGCTGTGCATGAGCAATGATGGACGCTGCCGTTTCCTACGTTGATGGGCCATTTGGTGCTGGACTTAGCCATTTTTTGGACGTGATAGGCTCATACAACTGTTATGTGTGTGTGTGAACATTGCAGTAACTGCCGTTTCCTGTGTGGGGGCAATGGTGAATGCTGCCATTTTCACTCTGCTACTGCTAGTTACACATGGGTGGTGGTTGGGCAATAATGGATGCTGTAGTTTTTACTTGTCAGTTATGCATGGGTAGTGGTTTCTCATGCGCATTGGTCTGGCTGGAGGTAGAAGAAGGCAAGGGACCAAACTAACCATGATAAATCCTTGCAGCCAAAGGCAAGGAAAGGGGATAGACAGAGTAGGAGTGGATTTGCCCATGGTGAGTCAAGGTGGAAATCCCATGGTTCTCTTTTACTTTTGTTACCTTTAGTGCTCTTCTAGATGTAGTTGGACAGAGTGTAGCAAGTAGATTCAATAGCCAATTGCAAGCTTGTTACAAGAGGTGTACTTCTTGCAAGCACTGGTAGACATGGTAGACAATGTTGCACTAGAAGTTGTTCCATTTGAGCTAAGTCATTGATTTATTCTATTTCGTTATTTTAAATTTCTAAAAGTGATCTTTGTGGTGTGCCTTAAACATAAAGCCTGTTTTTCAAGTCTCGTATTAATCTTATTCAAGTTGTTAATTGTTTCATGCTTTTATTTTTAACGTTCAAGTATCATTGCTAAGATTTTAAAGCGAATAGCTAGTTCCAAGTTTAGTTGTTTTAATCATTTAATTTACTACCATATTATTATTAAAATTATAAAGTGAACAATGCCAAAGTCATAGGACTGCCTTTTTATTTTTCTATTAAAGTTATTTGATCATTAAACATGAGATCCTTCTAACTAACTGAGACTATTCTTGAGTTTCTGTACCAATATAAAAAGCACCCTCTCTTTAAATGCGTTTTACAGACATTGATGTGTTTAAAATTTATGTATCAATAAAGGCAACACAAGTATGTTCATGCCACTTTCTTACATTGATTGATGTGTTCAAAATTTATGCTTCGACAAAAGGAAAACAAGTACGCTTACAGGTTTATTATCTCTGCTAACAACTCTCTGTAATCCATTTTCCGTATCCCCTCCTCTAGCAGGACCGAAAAACAATAAATACCGATGACGACATGGGAATATATATACATATATGTCCAATCTCAAAAAATACGGATGACGACCTGCGAATATATATACCTATATGTCCAATCTCAAATTCTCGAATCTCTCCCCCTGAAATTCCAGACCAGGAGCAGTGGAAATAAGGAAAATAAATTGATCTTCACTCAGGCGAACGTCTCCATCGCCCTTCTCCAGCCAGAAGAAAGCGTAAAAATTCTTTCCATTTCCCAATAAAAACAAAATTCCATATTCGTTGCCCAATCTTTTCCAGTCGTACTTGCCTAAGTGTCATGAGCAGAACGAATCAGCGGAAATCCGGAAACCCGTTCAGCCAGAAAAACCCTCTCTCCGTTAGAGTAGAGTAGTAGTAGTAGCGCCATTATTTCCCGTTCAGTCATGAGATGCTTGCAGATGGAAAGGTAAACCAGGGTCTCGGAAACGATGCCATTTGTCGCAGCGCGATTGCTGGCAGAGACGTAGATTTGGACTGCAAACGACGGACCCCTTGGAAGTGGATAAGGTTGCAACTGGCCGCAGAAGATAACTTAGGGAGGAACTGTTAATGGCGGCCCCATGGGGCCAGCAAGGCTGTTATCATGCAAAGACTATGAAGGCAGGCGTAGCAGATTGAAAATTCACAGGCAGCATAGCACGCAAGAACACACACATCAATACACAAGTACAGATTTACAGAGCAGCAGCCATGGCCACTGGGGCAGTGGCAGAAACAGTGGAAGGAAGGTAACGGTAATGGAAAATGGTGGTAGGGGACCATACCATTCTGATACATCCATTACGTACAAAAGCAGCAGCAGCAGAAGAAGAAGCATAGTAACAGCAGCAGTGGCAGTAGTTGAATGAATAGAGGCTGTGATTATGTAAAGTGGGGTCGCTGTTTCTCAAGTCTTCGCTGCAAGCGCCGAGTGCGCTCCATCATCTGCACAACTCAAAGTGAAGTGAATCTGCGCATTTGTTGCAGTCCCGAATTTATCTTTCAGCTTTGTTGGAATTTCCTTACCTCATTCAAGCCTGTCATTGTTACCTCTCTTCTTTCTCATTGAGCACTAACAAACATGATGGGGCTGTACGGTTGTGTTTGTTTATTTTTCAATGTCATATCATTGTTTCATTGATTTTTCTGGACAAGTGGGATTGGATGCTTTTCTATTCTAGACATTTTTAAGTCGCTTTTGTATTGAGAAACATATTCTTCTATAATTTACAAGGTAGGGATATGGTAATTTAAATTATTATGCATTTCATCATAATCATCTAGATGCCTCATTACCTTATTTGTGTAATAAAATGAATCAGTATAGGTTGATCTTCAAAGTTATCTCCATGGTAGTACCTATAATAGAATAGGAGAAAAATCTATCAAGAATAGGCATTTAAGCATCTTACAACTTTGTCACTAATTTGTACTTTCTTTATTTAGGTAAAGTTTCAATTTCAACTTCTAGTGGAAAGAACCTAGGACATAGGTTTACAAAAGCTAGAAAGAACCTAGAACCTAGATTTACAATATCCAAAAAAATACAAAGGAATCATGTCAACCGACAACTTTTTCATATATTGAAACTCTACATGATGAATGGATCCCAATACAAGCATCAAATTCATTTAGAGCAAATTTTGACCACAAGAATGAACCACTAGCATTTACATTCACATGTCATGGAAAAGCATTCACAGGTAATATGTAACACACTTATGTTTAAGACACTATTTAATATAGCTATAAATATCATTCATATAGAAACTAAAATTGAAATTGAAATTTTATTATATCTTTATATCCTCCAAATTGTATATGTTATGAGTTTTAAAAGCATCGTTATGAAAATTGCTAACTAAGTGAAAAATTATCTACAAAACATATTAAAAAATAATAATTTATAAAACATGAATGTAATGGGTTAAGCTTTAAGGCTTATCAAGATGAAAACCTTGTGAAAAATATTTCCCTATCTATCTAAAATAAAGCATTTCCATTTCCATTTTCACATTTGTAATTAATAGTATATGTTAATTATACTAATTTTAGAAATCAAATTCATTTCAAAACACCATGAAACCAATAATATTAATAGATTCATCTTTAAACAATTTATAACTCACAAACACATAAATTATTTCGTTGGGAAACTATTGAATTTTTAACCCAAACAAAATGCCAAAAGAAAGTTTCATGTAAATCATTGAATATAATCATAGCAATCATAGAGCCCTAAGATGAGTTCTACAAATATGATTGAATTAAAAAGGATGGTATGGGATACTATTTTCTTTGCATTTGTTATAATAAAATATTTTACGTAGTGACATTAAAGACAAACATAAGACCATTTAAACACAAATGGTCCACACATAAGATTATTATCTGATATCCTATTACTTTTAAGGTTACATTGGAAAAACATTTAATTGTATAACTTATTAGTTTATACAAGTATTTCATAATTCAACCCATAAATTTGAATATCCTATAGAAAATAAATAACATAATGTAAATCTTAATATTTATTATTTTAAACATTAAAACAAACAATATTTTAAAAACTTTGATAAAATGTAGTTTTGAAAAAATGTAGAAGAAAAGAAATATTTGCATGTGATTAGTATCAAACCATTGTTATTTTCTTGGCATCTCACCATTTTCCGAATGAGATCTCATCATCTAACAGTTGAAACAAGTAAATGGCTCAAAATTCTTTGTTGATAAAGAAAATGCTACACTTGGTAATACAATAGCATTAATAATGAACACCACATTTTTCTAACACAGCCTACATTTAAGTAAATTCAATAATACAATGAGGTGTTAGCTTAATGGGAAGGGTCTTGGCCTAAAACCCATATCACATGTTCTTAATTAAAAGGAATTTTGAAGCTAGTCTAATAAATCTAGAGGGTCTTAATGGACACAAATAAATATTAATATTCAAATTTTGTAGATTTGTTGGAAATGTTGCCAATGTGTTTACCTAGTAGCAAGGCTCTTGATTTGGAGGCTTCAAGTTACGAATTTGATTTTAGTAAGTCATATTGAGTCATAAAGTTCTAATTTCACTTGGGGTGTGCCTGTATTTTAGTTATTTCAGGTTCCAACACCCTCAATTTAGTAGCACCACCATACAAAGATGCACAGCTTTGCTAACTTGCATTTCAATATTAATGTTTCTCACAAGTTGAGGTATGTTTAAACTTACTGCCAACTGTTTCTTATTGTAACTGGATTGCACCGCAGGCAAAACGATATCAGCGAGTGAAAGTAACATTTCTTATTGGAATTGGATTGCAGCGCAGGCAAAATGATATAATGAATGGCAATCCATAAAAAGGCATCCATTCATGGTTACTAAACAACGAATTATCTTAGAGCCCAAAACCTGGACCCGTTGACGGCATCATCCGAACTTAAATTTTCGCATAATACAAAGGTGACACCAGAATTTACGGGGTTAAAAATCGTGAACGGAGAACACAGTAAAACTGGAACAATACAAACAAACAGAAAGTTTTTATTTTCTCAGTGATTACTCCGTGCAAACTTTTTAAACCCGAGCGAGGAGCGCTGACGTCGTACACTTATCCTGACCAGGGATGACGTGGGAACAACACCTGGCTCAGTAGCCAAATCATAACGTCGAATCTTTGTCAAAGGTCGATTGATTTTGAAGGGACGTATCAAGGTTTCAAATATGACACGTCGACACTGGCGAACAAAGGCAGCCGTGTTAAAAGGCTGTGGCTGCGATGGTGTGGGTGATTAAAACGCGTAAAAGGCTGCACAAGAGGGAGAAGTGGTGGTCCACAAAGTATGGAATAAAAAGTTGTGTAAATCCCAAAATGGAGGACATGTCGCTGTCAAAGGGACTGGAGCGCACACCCGATCACGCCACGTTGGATAAAAAAAAAAAAACAGTTCATGTTCATGCACGCTCAGAATCATATTCCTTTTGCGCCATCAGATTAGGGTCTGACACCCACCAGGAACTGGAGCTGGTTTTGCGGTGCCTATTACATTTTCGCCGCAAATTGCACGTCAAATGAAAGTTTGATTAAAAAAAAAAAAAAAAAAGGATGCCCTGCTCGGGTCCTTGTTATGGTGCCGGGTGCACGTTTGAGTAAACATCCAAATGAATTGAACTCGTTGTTGTTGTTCAAGTAGAATACATATTACTTTACGACTAAAGGATTGTTACTTGAGTTTCAACACGATGTGAAGTGGGTTCTTGGGCATAACTCTAATTTCGCTTAGAGGAATTCACATCTTTCAAACATGCATTGCATTTTACCATTACTTCAAATGAGCATATGTTGTAAATATTGGGTGAGATATATTAAGATGGATTTAACTCCTTTAAAAAAAGTGTATTATTTGATTAGATTTAAATTTTGATAAAGTATGAAGTCATTATCTTTAAACCATTGGTAGTTTGTCACATGGTTGATTAGAGTTAAACCCCCAAGACATAGCCAACATGATAGACTAAAAGAACTATAAAGAAATATAATGATGCCTCAAGTGGGACTCAAATTGGCAGCCTCTTGTCTAACAAAACATTGTCAAAACCACTTGAGCTACCTTCATAGGTTCAATTTTAATGAATATGCTCTTTGTCACATGGTTATTTCACAAAGTTGGTGTTTGGAACCTTAAGATATATAGCATAACTTTATAACTCAGCAATTTCCACTAGAACCAAACCCATAACTTGGACCTTTAAAATTCAGAGTCTTACACTAGGCTAACACCTAATTGTTACCTTGAACAACATTACAATTTTACATATGTTATTGAGGACTAAAATAAGTAATGAATTACCATAATTTGAATACAATTGATGGATTATTCAACGATGAAGCTTAATATGACTTAATTTCATGAGTTAAAAAAATGAAAACACCACATTTAACTTAATATAACCTTTGTGTGTCCACCTTTTTTATTTAATGTTTTGATTGGTTGGTTGAATCCTTCTTTATTGGATGCGGTCATTGGCTCAATCCTCTTTCAAATAGTTTGCAGTACATAACATCCTCAAATGATTTGAGAAAGGTATTTACCTCACCCCCTCCACTATAGCTCTAGAAACCACCATTTCATTCCATATTTGAAACCTATCAATCTAAAAACAAAACAATCAAAAGAAGAAGAAGAAGCAAGAGGAAGGATCATGGAGGTGGGGTTTTTTAAAAACATTGATTTTTCAAAGCTAAAGCAGCCAATTAGAGACCTATCAATTTTTCTTGCAATGATGAATAATGACCATGCTCTTGAACAAGTATTTGGCCAATTAGCACTGTAATATGCATGCACAAGTACAAACATAAGCACATGCCCATCATGCAATATCCTTTTCATAAGCATAAACACACTCCTGTCTACTTCAAGAGTGTAGGGTTGACCCCTCTATAAGAAAATTTATGCTGAAAACATTGGCCAAACATGTATATAACCAAATTGCACAAGTAATCAAAATGTAGAAATAAATCAAAATTGACCTCCAACCATTAATGCCTTTGTTTGAACTTGTTTTGATGATCATTTTGATTCTTCTATCACACCAACACTCAACAATGATGGTGTATGCAGACTCTGAGTATTTGTGATAGGGACCAAAATTGTAACACTATCATGATGTATTCTGATGTTGATGAGTCGTGATATCGCATCAGTCGCGATATTGCGTACGCGATATCATGTCCATGATATAGCGTCGGCCCCTATGATACCGTGTAGCGATATTGCAGCCCGTCGCCATGTCTATAAATAAGAGGCGACTTTCCCTTGTAATCTCATCTAGATCTAGACCCTTAGCCAAACTTTAGTAGTATCACTATTCCAGAGTTAGAATAATTTCCATATGCCAGTAGTAGGAGTCTCAAAGTGAACGGATCTTTATTCGAGCAAATTGTACCTGAGCACACATTTGTGTATGGCAATAAAGATGAACTTTCTAATAAACCTTGTAGCATATGGACTAAGCTAAATAGGATTTAATTAATGTTAAATGTTTAAATGCTTTCCTAAATAATTAATCTCTCTTAGCCCTTGACTCTCCTAGTTAAGTGCATTCAGTATGACCGCTTCGAGCATGTGTGTAACGCTTGGTAACCCAATAACGAGTAGCATTTGGTAATCCCAGTAGCGTTGCACTGGTTTAGGGTGTGTGCGGCAAGTGGGAATGGATACTGATGCTAGGATACTTAGAACTTAGTTAGCGAATAGTTAATGGAAAATAGTTATTTAGTTCTCTTCACCTTTCCCTCTTAGCATAGGCGTTAAAAAGATAAAAGATATAAAAATCACATACCTCAAACTTAGTTAACCATACAACTGTGACAATACAAGTAAGTTTGGGAGGACAATGATTGACTAACCTTAAGTGTTCCGTTAGGGTACGTAAGCACTTAGTCCTTGGAGTTCGACCGGATCGCGCATGAGATGCTCATATTCGTATGGTTGAGTGTAGGGGTACCTCACCACTCATCATTGGCACCATTGCTGAGGACTTAGTTGTTTGTGTGCTACGTAGAACACAGGAAATCATCCACATCATTGGAAAGCTTAAACGAACCCTTAGGGTTGATCAAAAGAAAAATAAGATAACGGTAAATAGCACACCGAACGAGACTAAAAATGTCTTCTTCTTCACACAACAACACTTCATCGCCTAGGAACAACACTAAAAATAGTCGGTGACACAACACACATAACCAAAATCCACCAATTCCTCAACAATTCTAGGTGGTATATATTCACCACGATGAATATGTACCTGACTTTACTTTTATTCTCCATCAAGATGAGCAACTACGTTGGAGAAATTTGGAGGGTAACATAGTGTTGCCTCTAGATCGAGTAGCCCCCAACATGCTCTTTCGTGCTCTTGCATGGATAGGCATGTCACAGTTGTATGCAAAATACGTTGCATGCGAGCACCAAGCAAGGGGCTACCATCCCACAGAAGCGTAACGTTAACGAGACTTGCAACAGGAGAGATATTATGCATCATTGAAGGGCAAAGGACCCCATAATGCTTCACCCGTCATAAGTGAAATTAAGGGTGGTGAACCTATTTCCATAGGTTCTCCATAAAACGATGTTCCCCCTCCTAACGATGGTGAGGAGATGGTGTATCAAAACCTTAATTTCACGATTCACAACCCTAGTTCTGATTTCCAAGAACACCAACTGTTCAATGAGGGAACACGAACACCAAGTGTTCAATGAGGGAACACGAACACATGATGGGGATGAGCATTCTGATTGTCATCACGATCGAAGTTAGGACCACTGAAGAGAGGGTAGGAAACATCGTCATGGCGATGGTTCTCCTTCTTCTTCACCTTCATCGTCGCATTCACCCTCTTCTTCAACATCAAGACATAGTCACAAGGAACCTAATCGTGAGGATAAGGGTAAGCAAAATGAGAGACCTCGACGAGAGAGTCGAGAGCTAGGATGAAGGCATTCTAGAGAATCAAGGCATGGAAGAAGGGAAAGTAGGGAACCGCACAGACATCATAGATGCTATGAGAGAAATGACCATGAAGAACCCCTACTTGCAACCTGAAGCATGTTAGACATTACGGAGGCCGTTAGAATTCCTACAAGGCACCAGAAAGATAGCAAGATCAAGAGACTAGACATGAATAATATCCCACAATTTGAGGGGGGATACAACGCTAATCCTCAAAACCATTTACAGGCATTTCATGATGCATGTGCCTTGCAGAAAATTGAGAACGAGTGGAAAAAATTAAAGTTATTTTCAAGGACACTGATGAAAGAAGCGAAAAGCTGGTACCAGTCCTTAGAATCGAAATCCATTCGAAGGTGGAGTACGATGCTAGAACTGTTTAACAATAAGTATCAAACGTACTCCTGAGTGTCCAACTTGTGAAAGCAAATCCAAGGATGGAAGCAGGGAACTCATGAACCCTTGGATGTTGCCATGGGCTGATACTATGCACTGTTACATCGTTGCCCGATCCATGGTTATTCGCAACAAGATCAACTATGCCATCTCGTAGATGGACTTAGGCATGAAACTAGGAGAACCCTTAGAATGTATGCCCAAGGGAGATTATC
>MNCI01023604.1:27149-66562 GCA_015680685.1 Gnetum montanum | reverse complement strand
ACCCACAGTCATGGGGGATGCCACCGCCAAGGCAACAATACCCTTACTGGCAACCAGATCCATATGGCTACTACGTGCAGCAGCCAATCTCTCCAAGTGACTCTGTTGGTCACGCAACCCCACAACGTCACTACCAAACTTAGGAGTATTATAGGACTCCTTCTCCTAGAAGAGACACACCACATGCATACCATGCTCCAACCCCATCCGCGACTCTTACATCGATAGTTCCACTACCACCCGCTTTAGCGATGCAAGGGGAACTCCCCACTCAACCGCAGCAACGCAATGCTATGAGAGCTATAAACCTTCAACCTGCTACTAGTTTTGACAACCGCACAAAGAGAAGACCCTTCTTCAGAACCAACAGTCCAAACATGCTCTCACAACCACAAGCAGTTGAACCTCCAAGCGCTTCTCCATCAAATAAGGCTTCAAAGCTCCCTTTAAATCAAAAACAGAGCTCAACGCACACGGTTATGTTAACACATATCGTCACTGACTAGATCAATGAGGGTCACCTTCCTAAGAAATTCTCTTACCCTGGAAGCCCTTTAATTTATCTCTAAATCATTGGGAATGAACCTTGCAAAGCTCTTCTGGACTTAGGTTCCGAAGTTAACTTGATATCGCAAGAAATGTATAAAGCCTGGAACTTGCCTCCACAAAAGAAGAGCAATATTCGATTAGAGCTGGCTGACCAGTCCATCACCATCCCCTTGGGACTGGTTGAGGACATTGTTACCACCATGTGTGGGTGGTCATACCCAGCTAATTTCCTAGTGATACAAGTCAATAATGTAAAAGTGGACTTCCCAATAATAATGGGAAGGGCATGGCTAAGTACCATAAATGCCTACCTAGGAATCTACGATCTTTCCCTAGAAATATCTAAGGAAAAACCTTTTGGAAAGATTGAGAAGAAGAAAGTTCCATGCATCACATACAGTGATACAGGGTGTGATAGCATACAGGAATGTTCAACATTGCCTGCATACAATCAGTGTGCACCAGAAATTAACATACAAAAGTGCTTGTATGTAGCAACCACACAACAAAAAGACACCCCGTGGTTGATAGCTAATCCAAAGAGCAACTTACCAACATGCATGGAGATAACTGGGGGAACAACTTGTGCTCACGACGAAAGCATAGATACACTAGAACAAGAGCGTCGCTAACTTCCAACCCTTAACCTAAGAACATCAATTGGGAGAAGTTGGACACTTCTAAAAAATTCAAACAAGCGCTCATTATTTTGGATCTCTCCCTTTCAATTTAGTCATGGGGGAGATGGCCACCTATGCTGATCAATTGAAGCCCTCAATTTCTTTTTAAGTTTTTGTTTTACACATTTTTTTTACAAATTTCTTTAACTTTTCTTTTTTTTCTGTTTTACAACATCATTTATACTCTTTCATTTCTTTGTGTGTTTGTTTATTTTTTTTTTGATTCATCACCTAATAAGTGCTCTTGATGGTGGTATGAGCTGTATTCCATTGATTGCTAATGTTTGGTTTTTACCTTTGAGTGATGATGTTGATACTTTGGTATGGTTCTTTTGATAAAACAGGCAATGAGTCAACTTCATCTATACATCCATAAATTTCTATGGTCTCTCTTGGCTTGGAACTGTACAGTCCCCTTTCTCACCAATAAGGACTATTAACGAATCGATGACTGGGAATTTCTCAAACTAAGGAAGGATTCAAGGATTGAAAAGGGTGTGACTTTAAGGGAACTTGATGCATTTGTGGTGGCCATTCTCTTGGGTGCTTAGATTTTTTCTTCTTGAGTCTTCCATACCATTTCGACACTACTCCATTATCGGGAAGCTGAGCTAATAAAAATAATAAGTCTTTGCATGGTGTGGTTCTCACATAAAACACAAAAAAAATGGTGAGAATTCAAAGCACACCCCTTAGATGAAATAATCATCTGGGCTACAAGCACTAGTTATGAAACTAAAATAAACATGTTCCCTCTAACTAAGGCCCTTCTCACTTCCTACTTTCTTCTCTTTTGTTTTGTCGGAATGGTGGTGACTCTTTGGTGGAGGCATTCATGTTACTTCAGGTGGATGGATTGGCCAAATGTATTAATGTGAAGTCATTGGATGTGGATTGTTTGAGGCTGGATTTGGAATGGGATTTACTAAGTCACATTAACCATCAATACACAAGGGGCTGTACACCACCTTGTTTTTGAGACTCCACTCCATTCTCTTCTTTCCATCATTCTTTCTCCATTTTTCACCTCATTGGCGGTTGTATCAATAGTCCATATTTTGGTTGATGCATTATTTTATTTTTGGTAAAATCTTGTGGTTAAGACTTTAACTCGTGTCTCCAAATGATATTCCTAGAGCCTACAAACTCTTTGGATGTGGGATTTTTAGGGCATTAAGGGCATGAGCCTACTTTGGGGAGGACCCACTGGCATTCCTCTTTGGTGCATCCATTAATTTCTTTCCCTTAAACATTTCCGCAATCATCATTTATTTTGTTCATCTCCATCTTTGACATCCATTTTATCGGTGTTGCCATTATTTCTTTTTCTCCATCTTTCTTATTCCTTATCATTTTCCATTCTCTTGCTATCGGATGTTCGCTCTTAGTCATGGGGGTCCTGGTCCAATTTTTTCGATTTTCTCCTAACCCCTACACCTTGGGTAGCCACTAGTATTATATCTCCAAAGCTGCATTAGCCATGTCACAACTTAGCCAATGGACCTTACACTGAGGCAAGGTATTAACTACACTGTGACTCATTTACCCTTGCTAATATTAGACTATGTTGTGTGTGTAGATGACAATCATACAACAATGGATTGGACTTGGAGGGAACACTTGGAATGGACTGGGGCTGAAACAGTTATGCAAGGAACAAGATTGATGATGCACTTATGGATGGACAACAAAAAGTACAATCTTGGCATCGATAGCAGCAGACTTCTTCTTTTCTCTTTTTCTTCTCTCTTCTCTCTCAGCTGCCAAATAAGGATGAATGTTAAATGTGTATAGTGTTTACTATTGTTATCATGGACACTAAATTTTTTCATATTTTGTAATGATGATCCGTTCACATGTCACCCCATCTACCATTAGTGTCATTCAAGTCAATAATTCCATACCTTCCCAATATTTTGTAAGGAACTCGAGGACGAGTTTTCATTCAATCATGGGGGTATGACGAGCCGTGATATTGCATCAGCCATGATATCATGTACGCGATATCGCAGCCCGTCGCCATGTTTATAAATAAGAGGCGGCTTTCCCTTGTAATCTCATCTAGATCTAGACCCTTAGCCAAACTCTAGCAGTATCATGATTTTAGAGTTAGAATAATTTCCATATGCCCGCAGTAGGAGTCTCAAAGTAAATGGATCTTTATTTAAGCAAATTATACCTGAGCACATATTTGTGTACGGTAATAAAAACAAGCTTTCTGATAAACCTTGCAGCATATGGACTAAGCTAAATAGGATTTAATTATTGTTATATGTTTAAATGCTTTCCTAGATAATTAATCTCTCTCAGCCCTTACNGGTGTGTATGGTAAGTGGGAAGAGATACTGATGCTAGGATACTTAGAACTTAGTTATGAATACTTAATGAAAATTAGTTATTTAGTTCTCTTTACCTTTCCCTACTAGCATAGGCGTTAGAAAGATAAAAGATATAAAAATCACATACCTCAAACTTAGTTAACCATACAACCATGAGAATACAAGTAAGTTTGGGAGGACAATGATTGATTAACCTTAAGTATTCCATTAGGGCACATAAGCACTTAGTCCTTGGAGTCCGACCGGATCACACGTGAGATGCTCGTATTCATATGGTTGAGTGTAGGGGTACCTTGCCACTCATCAAATGTCATTTGTTCTCCCATCAAGAATGATGAGTGACAAGTAGACCCTACATCTAACCATATGAATCAATAAGCATTCATGTGCAATCCAATCAAATTCCATGGACTTATAGGCTTCAAAGTACACTAGTCTCTAGGAAGTGAAACTAACTGTTGCAATCGTTGTCTTTCCAATTACACTTGTGAAATGCAAAGGTATGGTTAAGTGCAATTGAGGCATGTAATTTTTATCATTTTTATGTTTTGTGTTTTAAATCACCTAAGGAGAAAGAATAATGAATAAAAATTAAATAATTAAATTGATAATTTATTCTACTTAGCTACACCTAACTAATCCTAACATAAGCATATGATCCCACTTGTCATACATATCCTAAACACATTTAACACTATTGGGTTACCAAATGTTAAACGTTACTGGAATTACCAAGCACTAAGCGTATGCATGAAGTGGTCGTACTTATGTGCTTAATTAATTGCTATTTAATCTAGCTTAATCTAGCTTAATTACTTAAAGAATTAAAAGAAATTTCATAAAACATTAAATGCATAAATAAACAATTAATCTATTTTAACATCCTACAAGGTTTATGAGAAAGCTCATCTTTATTGCTGCATATACTACCATGCTCAAGTACAATAGTGCTTGAATAAAGATCCATACACTCTTTGGCTCTTATTGCAAGCACTTAGAAAAATATTCTAACTTTCAAATGACACAACTATAAAAGCTCTACTACAACTATGACAAAAGATGCCATAAACATGGTAGGTGATAACATATTTGTATGAAAAAACAAACATTGCATCAATGAGGCCACATCAATGCATCAAATCCCACATTGATGGGGGCTGCATCGATGGGGTAGCATCCATGGGATCCAAGAAAACATGACTCATCATATCCCCATGTCTAAATGAAAACTTGTCCTTGAGTGAATAAAAGGAGGAACAAGTTTCTTAAGAAATTTTGAAAAGGTATGGGATTATTAACTAACTATTAGCATACACAAACACAACACACATGGACAAATACTAAGTGCATGAGTGTATGAAATTACAATTGTTACAAAATTTTTGGTGTTCAAGACAACAAAATTGAACACCAAGATTAAAAAAAACAAACATAATTCCTCTAATGACATGAAGATAACAAAGAAGTTCAAATGGTCCCAAGTGGTGGAGGTTCCTAAGGCTCTTAAGGACCTTCTCCTTCTTCAGGCACATGTAGTGGTTGAGGCGGTTGTGATTGTTCTATGAAAACTACAACTAGTGGAAGATGGAAAGCATCCAATAGTGCCTTCATTTTTTCCTCCTTACTCCTAGGATCATTCATAGTCCACACCACATCATGAATGTGGACTAGTGCTAGAACATCTCCAGGACAAGGCATTATTGGGAATAGCTCCTTTACTTTGACGAACCAGGTAGCAAAAAGTTTGCATTCAACATTGAATGCCTTTACTACATTCTACAACTCTTAGTAGTCACTTAGTCTCCTAGCTAGGTTCTTGATTGTAGACCATTGATTGGTGAAACACTGCTTGAGAAGATTAAGTTTTGCATTTGCCACCTCAAGCTTCTACTTAGTCTCTTTGTGATGCTTGAACTCAACTTCGTACAACAAGTATGAACTGGCCACCTATTTCTCTAATTTGTACTACAACCATTTGGTAATTAACATCACTATATTTTCATAACGGAGATTAGCAAGCTCCATGTATTTTGTCATCTTCTTGATTTGCAGCTCCTTCATGTGGATCTTTACCCTGTTGTAGTCGTTGAGCCCATCAAAGATAGGCTTCCAGACATCTCCTCCATCTTTGAGCTATTGGAGGACCTCATTAACTTTCATCTTCACCATTTGAATATGCTTTTTATTGATTTTCTTTTGTAGACCAAAATGATATCTATATTGATTTTTGACTCTCTTAAATTTGAGAGCCTCATTTTAATAGGAAACTACCTCTATTGCAAATTTCTAGCGAAGGGCTTGAAATTCCTCATGGAGAGATTTCTATTTTCAGCTACCAATCTCCTCTATTCCATGTTTACTCTAGCTAGTTACTCCTATTGTTGATGGATGAAATATTTCATATGCTTCTTTTGCACATTAACATTTCATAGGCAGTGATTCTCTGTAGTCAAAGAAACATTCTCTTGGCGAGTCTGATCCAAGGCCTTTTAGATATTATGCATGATAGCATCTATAATGTCTTGTCCCTTGTTAAATATGGAAACAATTGTAAACAATGTAATTAACCTTCTAATGAAGGGGCACCTCATTATGAGGAGTTATGATTATTCATGTATCTCTTGGAAAAGGGTTTGTCCTTTGCCATTTAAGGCCAAGGTTAGATGTCATGCTAGGTAGGGAGTTGCAGAGCTTGGAGAGGCAAGTAATAGAAGCCAAGTGAAGCAAGAAAAAAAGAGATTGATTACCCCTTTGGTAGGATAGCCTAACTATGGTGGCAGTGTTGGATTGCCTCTAAGGCTTAAGTAGCATAGGAAGACAACCCAAAAAGACATTACAGTACTCTCTTCCATTAATATAATTTTTTCATTTTTACTTACTTCATTATTTAGTAACAATTATTTATTTACCAATTAATTGATTATTTATGTATTTATAATATTTCTAGTATATTGTCCATGAGAAGAGTGAATGTAATAAATTAAGTGTTTGCATTTTTACAACATCCAGGAATAGGATGTCATATTTGGTATCAGAGCAAACCACTATTTAGAAACCAAAGTGGAAGAAAAACATTATTTTATTATTATTGTTATCATAGAACATAAGTACATTCAGGTAAAATAACAATATGGAGGAAAATATTATTTTATTTTATTATCAAGAGGAATGAGAGGAAGTACATCTAAGTAAGATATATAAAAGGAAGTATAGGGGAAAGAAGTAGAATGGGAAAATAAAGAAAAGGTAACTATAATCATTTGTTACAAATAAATGATTCAAGAAGATCTATAAATTTCTTCAATTGGGATTCTCTTTCTTCAGTAGTAGCATCTTCTTTGCTAAGCACTACTTTACATCCAACCTATCCATCACATAACTATTTGATATATTCGGTCACATGTCTTGCTACAGTTGTTGATTCTTCTTTTCTTTGAAGTTGAGTCTTCAACATATCCATCTGTATTGATCAATCATCCATTTCCCTTTGTCATTCCTTCTCCTTTCTTTGTAGAAACAAAATTTAAATTATGAATTATGAACAAATCAACAAACAAGAAAAAAAGAGGAGAGAAAAGTGAATATATATATATATATATATTAACTAAAATCGATCATTGTCAATTTGAAGGAAATGTGCATGAGTATCCAAATGGCAAGCATAACATGTTGCACTTTCCAACTCTCCTAAGAGTTGCTTCAAATTTTTTACAGCATCTAGAGCATCCTCAGGAATTGGATGCCAAGATGCTAAAAGTCTAGCCTATACTAAATCATAATTTGCCTTGAAATTGCATGACTAGGAGTCCCATAGATAATAGACATCCTCATGAATAGAATAGGATTTTTTGTTAGAGATTTGTTGATTAATACATCGAAGAAGCACAAGTTCTTCTTCAGCAGTCATCACTATCTTTTTCATAGAATAAGAAGAACTAGAAACAGAGAAAGAAGAAACCACTAGAATTGATTTAGAAATTGTTGTTGGTACTGCCTATGGAAGGGAACCTCTTCTAAGTGTTGGAGGAAAAGAAAGTATGAGTGGTGATCTAGGTGGTAGTGAAATAGGTGTATGTGCAAGAGTAGTACCTACGTCACCTCTATCCATCTCCTAGATAAAATACTATCACTCCATAGACCTTTGCAAAAAAAAATAAATAAAAATTAATTAACATCATACAAGAAAAAGAAGAAAGTATTCAAACATTTAAATAATTAAAAAATACCTTTGGTTACTTTCCCTTATCATGTCTTGAACTTTGTCGAGTTGGTTGGGATTGTTGTTGAGCTTGTTGTTGGGTTGGTTGTCTATAACTACTGGACCACCACAACTTTGCCTAGTACGTTGCCTCTGCATAAGAAAGTTATTAGAAAAATAAAAAAAATATAAAAATATAGATAAGACATTAAACTTAGTGAATTATATTTAAATATATACACCTTGGAAGCAGAAACCATGACCTGTTTTTGTGATTGAACCATCTTAAAGGTTGAAGTGCCTTGAATTTCTTCAACTTGTGTAGCTTCAGCACTTTGCATCAATTCATTTTATAGCCCAGATTGCACTGTCAAATATATAAAATAAAAACATGAAAGTACCTCACTGATTTTCTCTTGACTCCAAGCTTGCTGTAAAGCCATTTGACCTTTCTGAGCATCCATAATCTTACTCCTTATAACCCTCTTGTCTTTAAGAAATTTAGGGAATAACTGAGGATTGTAACGAGTAAAATGTTTCTTGGGATGATCATAACTTGGGATCATACACATGATCTTAGGTATACAACATAGAGTATAATATTTTGAAGGATGTTGTTGGGCAACAGTAATTTCAGTCATAGCAGTATACAAAGTAGAGAAACAAGACATCAACCAATCATAAACCCTATCGGTTATGGCACCATGAAGTATGAAAATAGAATAAGAACTAACATTGGATTATTATCTATACCATAGAACCTTGCTATTGATGAATAGACATAAGTCAAAGGGAGCATCATTAATGAAATCTTTACGAATGAATTGGTTTCTGCAAATGACAAAATTAGTAACATAATTGGAAAATTCTATCTTACAAAAAGATTTAAATTATGAAGAATAAGTTGAAGGAATCAACAGATCTTCTCCTTGCTGAAAGCCTAAGACTACTTTAATATCAAGAGGAATGATCATTACCACTCCAAAAACTAATTGAAAAATAGTACTTTTCTTATTATCATATTGCTCAAACCAATCTAAGAGAATACCCTTGCAATAGGAAAGTTTAAAAATTGGAAAAACCAGTAAATTAGCTAACTTAGAAGTGGTAAGGAACTAAAAACCATCCCTCCCAAGCAAGTTATGAATCCAATCAGAAGCACTAAGGACATTATTTTGGTGTAAAAAAATATAATTAGGCAATAAAGAGCCACTAATTGAAGGGGCCTGAGGTGAAGTTTGACATTTGGGAGCTATGAATTTTTTATAATAGAAAATCTTCAAGCTTCTTTATTGACAATCTTTTACTGGTTGTGATGAGTAAATCAATTTACTTCTTATATTTATAATACAATCATAGAAATCTTAGCAAAATCAAAGAAAAAATATAACTTAAGATAACAAAAGACTTAATAAAAGTTAACATATAATTTTTTTTAAGAAAAGCTAACATTACTTTTTGATTTAAAAGCTGACATTCACTTTTTTGGATTTTATGATTTTTAGGTTCACTAAAGTGGTGTTATCTAACTTATGATTTGGAAGATATAGTCATTTTCGATTTACATGTAGTTTAAAAATTTAAAATTAAAAAAATAATAATATAAAAATAAATTTTTTAAAAAATTAAAAAAAATTTCAAACAAGGGGTCTTAGGCATGAACCTGAGCTCCAATTGTTAATTTAAATATATATATAAAGTCTTTTTGTTGGCCTACGGCCAGGCCTGCAGCCAACCATGACAAGGTTGTGGCCAGGCCACACCCAACCATGGAAGGATCATAGCTGTAAGTCTGGCCTTTAGGGCCAGCCCCAAACTAGGGTAGATAAGAAAACCATGCATCATCACTATTTCTCCCCACCATTGCCATTTTTTTTCCACTGCCACCACTGTTTCACCCCTTCCTGTTGTTGTATCTTCCCTGCACTACCATTGTTTCACCCATTTCCATCGCACTACTGCTCACACTGATGTCGCCCACACTACCCACACCCTATCGTACTACTTGTGTCATAGCCCTACTACAGTCACGTAGCCTTGCCACCCACCACGCAGCGTTATGCCTCGCACCATGCTACACCTCATGCTTGCCTAGGCCTTCCATCACTACCTTCTCTCTGCTGACCATCACTGCCTTCTGCACCATTCATTATTGCCTCTCAAATTGCCCATCATTGCCTCTCGCACTGCCCATCACAGCCTCCTACGCTGTCCATTACCACCTTCTACATTACCCATCACCACCTTTTGGACACCGCGTGGACCCTGAAATCGGTTTCAAATTTTTTCTGACAATTGACAAGAATTTTGAAATTCCTGTCAACTGACAGAAATTTTTCAAAAGAAAAAAATTTGTGCTTGTCAATGTTAGTTTAAATAAAGTACATGATCAATTATTTACAAAAATTCAAATTAGTGTTACGATAGTAACAGAAATAAAAATTTTGCCATTAAGCATGTACATCCTAGAGTAGAACTGGGATGGGTGACCTCTCGGGAAGTCTCGAAAAATGTGAAAATTGAGAAAACTTACAACAGCTATATCTTTTGAATTTGGAGTCCATTTTCAACTAAAAAAAATCAATTCCAATAGATTTGAACCTCATGGACTCAATGGAATGGTTAGATTTAGCTCTTAGATTATAGAAAATTAGCTTTTAATTCATTAATTTAGGTCCAAAAAATAATTAAGATTTAGTACTCTATGAGAAATCCATAACAATTTCAACTTCTTATATAACTGACTAAATGATTTTGAATCCCATAAAAAGGGCCATAGAGGCTAAGGATTCTCATCATACCCAATTTCTTCAACTTACTGATGTCTAAAACCCAAAGAATAAATTGGAGAGAAATGGAAGCTCGAGTCAGTGACTAAATGAATGTCCTTGAAGATCAAATTAATGAGATCAAAGGTGTTTAAGAAGAACTTCAACACTCAAACCAAGGGTTCGGGATAGAGAAGAAAAATATGTCTGAAGAAATTAAGAAATTATCCCAAAATTCAGAGGATAAATGGTCTGAAGTACAAGGAAAGATGGATTCCTTTGTAGACTCCATCAAGTAATTAACTAACCAGCTTATTCAACCTTCAAATCCTACTCATGATCTACCTAGAAAACAACATCAAGATCAACCTCCCACTAGTTATCAACAATAAACACAACCTTCACCTATTAGTGGATAGGATACTAAAATCCACCTTATAGACCGTAGAACTAAAATTGAAGGTGAAGGATATGGGAATTGGCTTAATCCATATAGAGAATCATTGACACAAGTTCATGCTAAGAAAGTAAAATTAGATCATTATGATGGAGCCCTTGGATCTAGTGCTAAGGCAAAGGATTGGCTTGATACAATGAATGTCAAGTCATGAATGTCTAGAAGTTATCTCCTTGTATTTAAGAGAATTTGTAGCAACATGATGGAATGGGCTGAGATCTCAAGATTTGATTACAAATTGAATTAATGTTTGTCAAGATTTTAAATAGAAATTTGCTCTCGATTCTTTTTTCAAAAAGTGTAAAATAAGATTTGATTCCTTAAGATTGGGAAAATGATCTATAGATGATTACTACAAAGAATTTTGTGATCTTTCTCGGTATGTAAGTCACTAGGATGAGGGAGAATTAGCTTGAAATTCATTAGAGGACTACATGCTCAATTACATCCCTAAACATGAGCCCATAATCCCCAAACTATTGATGAAGCATATAGAATTGTTAAGGATTATGAGGAATTGAATTAGATACGAGTGACCCTTCAACAAACAACTTTTCAACAAACCACTTTTTCACAAGCAATAATAGAGGAGGAGGCACCAACAAAGAAAGCTTGACCAGCATCTGGATGTTTCTTTTGTGGTGAGGATCATTTTAAATGAGATTGTCCAAAATTTTGAGCAAAAATACAAACCAACCAAATCAGAAATTAGAAACCAAACCCAAACATGAACAATGGAAAAATTCCAGCCACTACCAGAGCCATCAAGAAGATATCTGCATCAACTAAATTAGATTTGCAAAAATTTCAATTTCATTTACTGATTTTTGAAGGTTCAATTGAAGGTAAAAAAATTAAATTTTTGATTGATAGTGGTGCTAGCGATAACTCTATATCTCCAAAGTTAATTAATTTATTGAAGTTAAGTCTACTTTCTACGAAAATTATCGAGATAGAATTGGTAGATGAAACAATTGTGAGCAAACATACCATGTATGGAGAAATTAACTTTACCTTGCAAAACATGCCCTTCGTTGATCAATTTTTGAATTTGAACTAGGTGATGTTGATGCAATTTTAGGAATGTCTTTCTTGGAAAAATTTGATGTTACTGCCCACTTTGGAACTCATATTTTAAAAATCCCAACTATTGACAGAGTTAGGGTTCTAAGGTGGGTAGGAAAATTAAAGAAAATTCATACGATAACTATTAAGTAAGCTAAAAGATTAGTCAAAAAAAGGTGCTACAATGTTGGTTGTTAAAGTAACCCAACCTTAGAAATTTTCAAGTGTTGAGATCCTGAATGAACTTAAGGACTATAAAGATTTAGTATTTGGTGAAACTAGAGAACTACCTACAAAAAGAACTATTGAACATGCCATTGATATTTTTCCTAGTACACAACCTGTCTCAAAAGCTCCTTACAGATTTTCTACTTCAGAATTAAGAGAATTAAAAGTACTATTGAAAGAAGGGAAAATTAGACCTAGCATATCACCTTGGGGTGCACTAGTTTTATTCATTAAAAATAAAGATGGTACAGTAAGATTATGCATCAATTATAGAGCATTGAATAAAGTGATGATTAAAAATACTTATCCTTTATCTAGAATTGATGATTTATTTGATCAACTTCTAAGTGCATGTTATTTCTCAAAGATTGATTTAAAATCAGGTTATCACCAAATAAGGATTAAGGAGAAAGATATTGAAAAAACTAATTTTAGAACTAGATATGGATTATACGAATTTGCTGTGATGTCATTTGGATTAACTAATGCACCAGCAACATTTATGACATTGATGAATAATATTTTTTGTGAATATTTTGATCAATTTGTTATAGTATTTATAGATGATATAGTTGTTTATTCTAAATTAAGAGAAGCACATATCGAACATTTGAAAACTACAATGGAAATTCTTAAAGAACATTAATTAAAAGATAAATTGAGTAAATGTGAACTCTTTAAGAAAGAAGTTTCATACTTAGGACATATAGTTTCCAAGAAAAGATTGCAAGTAGATTCAGCAAAAATTAGTGTGATTTGGGATTAGCCTAAATTAAAAGATGTTATAGTAGTTCGAAGTTTCTTAGGGTTAGCTAGTTTTTATCAACATTTCATTAAAGATTATTCTACCTTGGTATCCCAATTAACTGACCTTTTGTAGGAGAAACGTGAGTTCAAATTTGATGAAAAATGCAGGGAATCTTTTTTCATATTACAGATGCCACTTACAATAGCACCTATTTTGAGAATTTTGCATGAAGATCTATCATTTGAAGTATTCATAGATGCCTATGGAATAGGAATTGGTGTAGTTCTTTCATAGGAAGATAAGGTGGTATGTTATGAATCTTGTAAATTACAAAGAGATGAGGTAAATTACTTAACCCATGATTTAGAATTACTAGCAATTGTTCATGCTCGAAAAGTTTGAAGACATTATCTTTGCAGAAAGAAGTTTGTACTTAAAATAGATCACAAAAGTTTAGAATATTTGCAAAGACAACGTATTTTAAATACTCATCAAAGGAGATGGATAGAATTATTGGCAGAATATGATTTTGAAATAAAATATATTTCCAACAAGAAAAATGTGGTAGCTGATGCCCTTAGTCAAATGTGAAATTTAATGATAGGTGTAGTAAGACCTGTATGGAAGAAGAAATTAAGAAATAAATAAAAGAAGACCCTTACTTTAAAAATATTTTAATCAATATTTCCTATGAGCCTCAATATCAACTTACTTCTAATGGTTTATTGATGAATGGATAAAGAGTATGCATACCATAAGGAAATTAGAGACTAAGGTGGTTGAGTGAAGCACATGAAGTACCATATGCAGGAAACTTAGGTTATATTAAGACCTATATGATAATTTGAAAATATTATTTTTGGCCTAGACTGAAGAATGATGTGTCCACATACATTAAAAATTGTCCAACATGTTAAAGAATAAAAGTTGAACAGAGGAAGCCTAGTGGATTATTACAACCTTTGGAAGTTCCAACCTAGAAATTGGAAGATATCACTATGGATTTCATTGTGGGATTACTAGTAACCAAAAAAGGAAATGACTCAATTTTTGTAGTAGTTGATCATCTATAAAAGATTATACATTTTATAGCTTTGAAATCTACAAACACAATAGAAGAAATAGCCCAAAAATTTGTACAAGAAATAATTCAATTACATGGTTGTCCAAAATCTATCACTTCAGACATAAATCCCAAGTTCATATCCGAATTATGGAAAAATTTCTTTAGAGAGCTTAGAACCCAATTGAAATTTAGCACAGCTTATCACCTTGAGACTAATGGACAAACTGAACATGTGAATAGAATATTAGAAGATATCATACGAAGTTACATTGGGAGTAGACAAAAAAATGCAAGAATTATTTGCATTTGGTAGAATTTTCCTATAATAACAATTATCAAGGTTCCATACATCAAACACCATTCAAGGTAGTATATAGACGTAATTGTTGTACACCATTAGCCTAGGTAGATCCAACCTAAGAGTAGAATGGAAGGAAGAAGAAATGAAAATAATGAAAAACATTGTCATAAGGGTTAAACAAAATTTGCAAGCTACCCAAGATAAATATAAAGGATATGCAGATCATCATTGACTTAAAAAAGAATTCCAAGTAGGTGACCAAGCATTATTGAGAGTAAAACCTACCAGAAGTTCTCTTAAATTGGAAAAATATACTAAATTAGCACCTAGATTCTGTGGACCTTTTGAAATCTCTAAAAGAATTGGTGAAGTAGCATATCAATTGAATCTTCCAGAAACCTTAAAAATTATTTCAATTTTTCATGTGAGCTTGTTACATAACTTTCATGAAAATGATGTACCATATGTATTGGATTGGAATACTTTGCCATTACGATCCAATGCGAGATTTGAAGTAAAACCCATTGCTATGAAAGACCAATGAACCAAGAGATTATGAAATAAACCTATCAGCAAAGTACTTGTCCAATGGACAAATTGTGATCAACAGACTTGTGAAAATTGGGAGTTTATTTTAAATACTTATCCCCAACTTTTAGATCATCTAGATATTGAATGATAGGTTGAATTTATTATCGCTATAATAAATCATGTTTATAATTTTTGATCTTTTATTTGTATAGATGATAGCAAGGAAAATAAGGGAACTACAGTTGAGGAGCATAATAATGAAGTAGCTATTGAGCAGTTGAATATAGAGGAAGTGCTTGAGGATGAGCTAGATGCTTGAGGGGGGTGGATTGTAATGTCTCGTCCCTTGTTAAGGGTGGAAACAACTGTAAATAATGTAATTAAACTTCTAATAAATGGGAATCTTGTTATAAGAAGTTGTGACTATTCATGTATCCTTTGGGAAAGGGTTTGACCTATGCCACTTAAGGTTGGGGTTAGAGGTAGTGTCGGGCATGGAGTTGTGGAGCTTGGAGAGGTAAGTAATGGGAGCTAGGTGAAGTGGGACAAAAAGGGACTGATCACCCTTTTGGTAGGATAGCCTAACCATGGTGGCAGTGCTTGATTTCATGTTAGGCTTAAGTGGGATAGGAAGACAACCCAAAAGGGTATTATAGCACTCTCTTCCATTAATATAATTTTTTCATTTTCCTTGCTTAATTCTTTAGTACCAATTATTTATTTTCCAATTAATTCATTATTTAAGTATTTATAATATTTCTGGTATATTGTCCATGAGAATGGTAAATGTAATAAACTAAGCATTCGTATTTTTATGACATTCAAGAATGGGATGTCACAGCATCAGTCAAGGATTAATAAAAAATCATCATCTCCTTTGCATTCTTATCCTCTTGAACTTTTCCAAAAGTTGTTGGAAGCTTCATCACGGGTTGATGTAGGGCTAAGAAGCATAGGATCAGCGAGGTAGGCTCTTAATTCAACAACCTATGTAGCTAGGTGTTGGTTTTGAGCCCAAGCTATTTTGAGTTGCCCCTCCATGATAATGCATTTGCCCCTTGCTTCTAGTAGCTCTAAAAAGCTTGTAGTGATAGTATCTGGAAGGTCAACAACATCTAGAATTGGTTTCTTAGTTCCTATTAGTCAATTTAGCAACTCTTCATGTTAGGCTGTACTTAATTTGCTGCTAACTATTCCTGTAGATGTTTTTACATCTTGGAGTGCAGAAACATCTGGTATAGACATCATAGGTGCATCTAATGCCTCAAAAATTCTATTAGCAACCACCTCTACTACTGCCTCCTACCCATGGTGCTATATCACCAAAATAGTTACCCTTTTGCCCTCCTCTAGACACACTGAGAAAGTAGCAACATTCCTAGAGATGTATGGGAATTGCTGCTGTTGTAAGAGAGAGACCGTTACCTCTTGAGAACTATGATTCGATCTCATGGGTAGTTGCATTATTTGAGCTGAAAAGATTGGTCCAACTCCCTTTATCTAGCTAATGGTTTAAGCCACTTTATTGAGGTGACTCATTGCTAGGTGATACACAGATGGATCACCATCACTTGTTCCTCCTTGCTACTCTTGCTCATGCAAGAGATACTCTTAGATATTACGCATTCATTCAAGGGTAGTTTGGGACTCTAGCATTGTTTCATGAGTGGGTAGTGGAGGTGGTGGTTGCTACTTCTCTTCCTTGGTTGTGTTAGGGGTCTTATCCTCCATCAATTTTTCCCAAGAGGTAGAAGGAGCATGCCAAAGTGTATCATTGGTGTAGCAAACTATTCTTGTCCTTTTGCATAATTTTTTGATGAGGTTGGGAAATGGTAGGGCCTTCCTTCCATGTTCATTTTCGTTAAATCGCTTCTTTATCTCTAAATAGATTAGCTGTTGAAGGTTCATTGGGAATCGTCCACTCAAAGAAACACATGCATTGGTGGAAAAGGCAATCACCTTATTGGGCATCATTGTCATATTGAAGTGATAGGTTGCTATCTTGAAATATACATGCTCCACTAGGGTGAGTGCACCATACTCCTTAGTGTTCACTTCATAGCATCACTAGGTCCACTACTTCTTTGCTTTCACATTTGCTTTTGTAGAGATCTTTGTCAAAATTTTTTTAATATTAGGCAACCCCAGGGCTTGTGTAATAGCTTCCACTGAGCAAGATACTTGAGTGTTCTTAATCTTCAATGTGAGTCCCACTTGCCTACTATTCTAAAAGAGATATGTCTCTCCCATGTACCACTCCCCACTAAAAGTGATGATTAGCCACATGGGAGAGTCTTGCAATTGCATTTTGACTTTTGGGGGAGCATGTTCTAAGAATGGTCCAAAGTTTAATTCTTGGAGAACTGAACATTGGATGTCATGAGGCTTGATTTAATCAAGGAAAGCTTGAGTTAATATGACCTCAAGTCCTGGCACTAATGCTAGTGCCTTATTTCAATGGGTTTGTTCTATTATGACCACCTCCTTGAGAATCTATTGAATAGATTCCACTTCGGGATCCTCCTGAAGAGGTCTTGTTGCATGAGTTTCTGCTACTTGCTGTACTGTTTGAAATCGTCAGTGAGAGTTTGGAATGAACGGACACCGAGAGATCTACGGATGAAACAGTAAAACCTTGCCTTCGCCTGAGGACAAGCTAGAAATCAACGAAGGCAGAGTGCCTTAAATGGTCCACACATGGATCAAAAGAGGACTTCCCCGAATGTACGTAATTGCGATGCGTTGGGTTATACGTAAGCAAATGCAAAACTGAACGTAAAAAAATGTATACTATTTAAACAATGAAAACAGGAAAATGTGAACAGGAAAAATAATGTAAATTGCAATAATCTAGGCAACAATGCAAATAGTTTTTATTGATAAAAAATTAGAATGTGCACTGGTCAGAACGCAGTTGCGGAGTGGTTGCAAGGTGGACGTTTAGCCCCGATGGATGAGAACAGATGCTGGGAAGATGCAGGTTTTGGATTGCAGGTGTACAGCGTCCAAGTCTGTATGAAGCCCAGCTTATGAGATTAATGTCCAGATTTGTTAAGTGTGTTAGATTCAAATTTTTTGAACCTTGATCTAGTAGAAAAATAGGAGATTTATAGGATTTTAGGTGTGAGATTCGGCTATGGGAGAAGATCAATGGTTGCGGGGTGAGCAAAGTTCGGATCAGGTGATAGGTGTATGTGTTGACCGAATGCATGAAATGTTACAATGTACAGCAAGCAGCGTGACCAAGATCTCTTACGCTGATGTGTGTAATCCATAGCATAAGAGCTTGATACACTGACAAATGCAAAATGTACAAAGAATGGATTTTGGCCTTGTTTTGACTCATGGGGGGTCCTTGTGCTCGATTTTGGCTTGTTTTGACTCAGTTTCGGGGCTCCAAAAGTTGGTGACGCTGAGCCTTACGCTGAGCAGCATGTGAAAATGTAGCCAAATTATACTTATCCAAAACCAAGCATTTTGAGCCCGAAAATTTTGATTATGGATTCCAGAAGTTGATGCAGCTGCTCGTGGACCCTGGGGGAATCCTGCCTATTGAATCATGGACCATCGGGGGCTATTTCGGAGACCTCCAAGTTTGGTCATGTTGTATTCATGCTTGGGTGGCTGCATGACTTAACTTGAATCTTGTTTGAAAGTGCTAGGCAAAAATTTTGTGGTGTTTCATTGGCCCCTGTTTGTTGATGCTTGGAGGAATCTACCCGAGAGGCATCGACAAAGAAGTACAAAACACAACAAAAAATTGGGTATCAAGCATTACTCTGTGGAAATTGGCCAGTTGTCATTGCACTGTCTTTAGAAGTACATGGGATTGGGAAATGAGGTTTTGAGATGTATAGGGAGAAGGTTTGTTACTGTGGGATTGGGGATTAATGAAAGGATTATTTTGTTTAACTATGGGAAGGGGAATGCTCTTGTTTGAACACATCATGTTGGTCCTTGTCAATAGCCAGTATCTAGTGGACTTGGGACCAAGGCATGTGATGTGCATCCTTTGGAGGAGCGAGACTCTTGTATCTTATTTAAGTGAACTCGTTGTCACAACCAAAGCTATGTGGTGAGGTGGTGCATTCTTTGGAGAAACAAGACCCTTGTTGAGTGTCAAAGGGAACTTGTTGTCCAACAGTCAAAGCCATGCGACGGGATGCAACATGATTGTTCAAGACATGAGTGTTTTCTTCCAAGACAAGTACCTTCCCGCTTGGGGCTTGTATGGGAAGTGCGAAGGGTCTTGTGATGGATTTTGCTCTTTGATTTTGTTTTTTTGTACTCATGCTCATGTGCTTGTAATTGTATCATGGGGTATGCCATGTTGCGCAACTGCCTGGAGAGTTACAGTGTGATTCAGAGTTTTGGGATGATTGGGATGACTGGGATGTATCCAAGATAATGAGGTAGAGAGAACATGTTAAGGGATAAGGGATGTTTGGGGAATTGGGAATGTACTTGTGAATGGTTTGATTAATCTGGTTACATGCATCAAGAATAATGTGGTACCTTGTTGCCGTGATGAAGTGCAATCGTGTACGAACACCTCTGGGTGTCATCCTGCAAACAAAACTCCAAGAAGATAAGAAAACCACGAGTAAATAAGTTAGCTTAACACTTTAAACATGAATCCAACTGATGTGATGAAGAGACTACGTGCAACCGTAGGCAAACAAAATTAAGCAGCAGTAATGTTGTCAGAGTCCATGTGATAAATTCATGCAGCAGGTTGATGAAGACATGTCATTTGATTATAGAAATAGATTAGTAGTCCAGTGAAGAAGTTTCCAGTTTATAGTCTTGGCGGACTGTCATGGATTAGTTTTACATCATAACCCGTTTGACATTGCTAGTTTAGCATCGTAGCGGATATTGCAATGCTAGTTTATAGTCGTGGTGGACTATGGGGAGGTAAGCTAGTTTATAGTCTTAGCAAACACTGTCAGATGAAAATGTGGTAGTTTACCATCATTCCGAATGATTTGTGGTATTAGTTTTAGGTCATGATGTTAGGACTGCTCTATGGTATCAGTTTATCGTCATGATTCCAGGACAAATCTTTGGTATCAGTTTATCATCATGATTCTAGGATGAATCTGTGGATGCATGCACGTACATCAAGGTGATCCTGTAAAAGAAGAAACTAGAGAACACAATGTCAAGTAGTAACTACTAAAAATAGAACCTAAATGCACAAGCAAAATAGAAAATAATGCAAAAATTGGTAGTTTAGGGCCTTTTTGAGCCGTGCTTGGCAGTTTAAAGCTGTACCGGACCATGTGTTAGTTTAAGGCCTTTTCGAGCCATAGGCTAGTTTAAGGCCTTTTCAAGCTACATGTAAATGCGTAAGCTAGTATAATGCAAACGAAGGTGACATATGCACAACGAACAAAGGTGAAGAGTGGGCAGGGATCAGACATGTTTTTAGCTATAGGGGAGCCTTGATCATGTGGTTATTTCCTAACTGAACATAGTCTAGGAGGCGTGCTAGGTTTTGGTTGCTTTGGGAGGCTTTTGATTTTTACCAATCGTTCGGGCATTTTAGCTCTAGTTGTTGCGTTTGTTACCATGGGTGTTCCATCAAGAGACTCTTCTTTCAAGACTTGTGACATATCTATGTTGTGGATGGCTTGAAAGGGAGTGTTATCACCATGTATGATGACTTGTCCACCTTCATAGGGAAGGCGGATTTCTTGATGTATCGGTGAGGAAACGGCCCATTGTTGGGCTAGCCAAGGTCTGCCAAGAATCATGTTGAAACTTGGCATCTCTTCTATGATAGTGAACTTTGCACTGGTGGGGAATTTTTCTCCTACCACAAAGGCTAAGTTGATTGTGCCCTTAACTGTGACACGTGATCCATTGAAGGATTTTAAACACGTGGGTTTTGTGGGCATGATCTCATCTACCATGCCTAGTTTGTCGATGACAGACTATAAAGCTACGTTTGTTGCCGCATCATCATCAACATGCACCCTACAAATGGTGCATTATCCAACACGTATATTAATCGACAATGGAGCTGTTGTGACTTCCCCTCGTTCAGGGTTACGTTTAATTGCATCATCACGAAAGGCTAAGGTGTTTGAACCCAATCCTTGTTATGTGTGTTGTGAAATCATTGCGCGGATGGATTCCATGTTAGCAGGGATGTCCTTTGTAATAGGAATGGATACTAATGTTTGCGTTAAGGCTTCGCGATGAGCCGATGATGTCATAAGTAGGTCGTACAAGCTCATGGTTTTGTTCTTTTGTTTGAGCATTTGTTTCACCTGGGCTAGTGTAGCTACAAAGTCCATGTTGTTTGTCATTGTGTTGGTTTCCTCTCTATGTGTTGAGGGCTTGGGCCTAGTTTGTTTGGGATTAGGGGTAGGGCCCCCAACGTTCGGTTGCTGTGTACTAGGTGTGGCCTTTGCTTCAACTGCAGGTGTTGTTTGTTGTCCGTTCGTCCTCTTCTATTGCCATTTGGTTTACTTACCCGTGTTGCCTATGTTTGGGCTTTGGGTAGGTGAGGGGCCACAGTTTGGTGGCACCTTTATGACAAATGGTAGTTTAGGAGGTGTCGTTGTTGTTTGACTAGCTTGTTGTGGCACCTTGATAACGAAAGGTTTCTTTGCGGTTGTGGTCGGTGCATCATGCCAGTTTAATGTCTTAGCAGACGATGGTGGTGGTACTTTGACCACAAAAGATTTTGCAGGTGCTTGAGGTGGCACTTGGATGACAATGGGGGGCCTCTTGCTCGTGGAGGTGGAGGGGATCATTGCCTTGCTATGAGGCACATGGATCACAAAAGGTTGCTGCATAGGTTTAGGCTTACTATCTATGCCAATGGAGTTTATGACATAGGAGGCATCGTTTGTGCTGGGTTGATTTAGGGTGTTGACGTTCAATTGGCCCCATTCTATCATTGTCTGAAGATCATCCTGTAAAGCACGACAATTGTTGGTATTGTGACCAGACATCTGGTGGTAGTGATAAAATTGATCTAATTTGAAGTGTCATGGAACCAAGGGCTCATTTGGTGTTGCTAAGGTGGGGTTCCTCAGTAGCTCGTAGTACCTGTCGTGTCAGAGGCGAGCATTCTCGGCTATGTGTTTGTATTGAATTTGCTCGATTTTGAGGAGCTACTCTAGTAGTTTAGAAGGTCGCGTGGGTAGTGACATATATTTAGAGCGATCCTTGCACTGAAAGTTGGACCTTGGGGTGGTCCCTATCATTGCAGGTGGGTTGGTACTAGTATTTGTTTTTTTTGTGCTTGTGGATACAACTTCCGTTGTTGTCTATTTTTTGGCAACGTGTTCGTTCTTGTAAGCCACATAGGCAGGATCATTGCTAGTTTGTGTAGCTTGTTCAATGTTCTTAATCTAGGTGAAGGCTTGGCTCAACGTTTGAGCACTTAGGTAGTATAGTTTTGAATTAGTGAAGTCATTCATAGCTCCCTTCAGAATCGTAAGCAAATATGTTTCAGGGATGGGCTCATGAAGTTTGTTAAGGGTTGCACTCCATCGTTGAATAAACTTTTGCATAGGCTTTAGTGGCGCTTGTTTCACCTGTATCAGAGTGTCTAGTGTGGCCTCAGGCTTGAGGTTGTACTTAAACTGAGTGACGAACTGGTGTAACAGATCCTCAAGAGAGGATATGGAGTTACATGAAAGGGCTCAGTACCAGTCTAAGGCTACGCCCATTAAGGACATAGAAAACATGCACAAGATTGCTTGGGGCCAAGCTTGAAACAATAGAGTTTCTAATCGAAATGTGACTAAGTGAGCGTTCGGATCTCCCTTCCCATTGTACTTGGTTAACTGGGGCAGTGTGATTCCCTTGGGTAAAGCTAATGGTGGCATTGAAGAGTTAATTGGATCATCGTGGTAGAAGTCCAGTACTTTAATTGCTTTGGTGTTGGCGGTTTTGAGGTGCTTTACCTCATCAGCTAACGCTTGCATTCATTATTTTTCTTCTGCCCACTCTTGAGTGGTAGGTAGATTAGTTGGTTGGGGAGATTGTGTCATCAGTTGCTACTGTGGAGAAATGTTCGAAGTTGGGATTGTAGGGTTTGACGTGCTAAAGTAAGTGGGTTGTTGAACAAGGGGTGTGGTTTCTTGTCTAGCCACTAACTGTGGGGTGACACCCTGAACGTGTGGGGCCGATGTAACGAAAGTGGCCCCATGTGTTTGCACTGGCGGCATGTACTAGATGGACGTGGACATGGGTAGTCCATGTCAGGATACCGGTGCTTGTGTGCTCATTGACACTTGGTGAGGGACCGTTTGTCCCATGCGAGGGTGGAACGATTGGTTCACATAGGCATGCAAAGTGAGGGTGTAATACGAATCCTCATGTTCAAATTGTGCTATGAAGTCATCTTCCTTGTCTTGGTTTTGGGACTCCTTAGTGGATCACCGTGAGTTTTGGCTCCTTGCCATAAGGAGTTGGGAGATGAGTCGGTGCTGGGGCTCAAAAAGGGGGATGATGTCATATACGTAGGGAGTGAACTCATGACCCCTCATGTATATGCCCTCGAAGTTTCGTTTTGCCTCCTGTTCTATGGTGTCAAGGGAAGGTTGGCCTGGATCTTCACATAGATAAAGTTGTACTGTTCTAGTGTGAGAATTACGAAGGTGCGTGCGTTAGAGTTCTAAGATGACTCCATGGTGATGTGTGACGGGGTAGCATACTAGCTAGCTAACAAGTGTCGAGTGTGTTTTGGGCTAAGTGTGCAATGTGTGCAGCATATGGTCAGGGCTGAGTGTGCATCATGACCAGTGTGCATCATGACCAGTGTGCAGCGTGTCAAGTCTATGTGGTATGCACTGTGTGCAATGTGCAACATGTGCAAAACTGCAGCATGTGAAATCTACAACGTGTGAAATTTAAGTTGCCAAAAATTTTCTATGTCTAGTGTAAGAAAAAAAAATTTCTAAGTGTCCAGCATAAGAAAAAAAATTTCTAAGTGTCCAGCATAAGAAAAAATTTTCTAAGTGTCTAGCATAAAAAAACATTTTCTAAGTGTCCAGCGTAAGAAAAAAATTTACAAAGTGTCCAGCGTAAGAAAAAAATTTCTAAGTGTCTAGCATAAGAATAAATTTTCTAAGTATCCAACGTAAGAAAAAAATTTTCAAGTGTCCAACATAAGAACCTGGCAGCCTGTGAAAAAGTTTTCTAAGTGTGAAACTGACAGTGTGAGCAACTGCAGCGTGAGCAACTGTAGTGTGAGCAACGGTAGCATGAGTGACCAACGGTAGCATGACCAACATCAGCTTGACCAACGTCAGCGTGAGTTTACTGGAAATTTGTCTAAGTGTCCAACGTGTGAACACTGAAAATCTAAGTGTGAATTATGGTGAATTTGGCTTTGAAATGGATGCATTTTGTGTGTTTTTGTTGAAAAAACACTGTAGGTATGAGAGATGTCCTAGAATGGTGGTTCTCTTGGGCTCTCCCCATGGTTCGGGTTCCATGGAACACTCTGAGATGCCCTTGGGTGGCTCTCAAGTGTTACAAAACCCACCCCGGCTTGGTGGGACCAAGCTAGCAATAGGACACCCTCCTGTTGTACTCTCTTCTAAGTCCTCTTCATTCCTCCTCTTCTCCATGGAGAACTACATGGCCCTAATTCTACGGTGGTCATAGATATGTAGGTAGCTAAGACTGGATAGTTTTGGTGTGGTGCCAGGCCACACCTTGTACCAGATCATGAGGGATCTGGGGGTGAGGCACCTTCCCTTGTAGGTGCATCGTCTCCCCTTCCACTGATGTGGTCTACAAGGTTATGTGTGTGCTTGTTTAGTTGGTCCTCGTTTTGTAGTTTGGTTACCCTCAATGAGGTGCATGGTCATGTACGTTAAGAAGTTATGCTTCTGCTTGCACTTACTCGTGAGATGCTTGCTTGCTTAAGGCGTATTCCCTAGGTCTTCCGCCCTAGATCCATTGGATTTTCTTGAATTCCTTGGGGTGCCGGGCAATGTCGGGGCAACATTGTTATGGATGGTATCAGAGTTGTACAGTTTCAGTTATTCATAAAAGTTCCTCGCTAAGTGGGTATCATGGTTTGTGATTTGTGAGGTTTCTATTTTCACCATTCTCAACTTCTGCTAACCACTCCCTTGGAGGGTGGCCTTGTGCTAAAGCTCCTTTTAGCAAACCAAACGTTATGGGATCATGTCAAGATAGTTGTTGAGGCCTTAGTCCATCTTGGTCCAAAGAAATGATGGCGTCTTGGTGATGTCCTCCCCTTGTTTACTTGTAGATGGACTAGTTGTGATTGTATGCGATATGGTTGAGAGGAGTTCTACTGGTAACACAGTAATTTTGTTGCTCAAGGAGCTCACATCTCAAGTCTCTAGTGATTCATCTAGGATGAATCGAACCGAGTCTCCGCTTTGGTTTCCACCCAGATGACATGTTTCGAGATGGCATTTTTTGAATCGTGCAGGATATGATATCCTTGGTACTCCCACTCACCCTAGATACAGTGAGTATGGGAAAATACAAATGGGGACAAGATGGTTCCCAGGTACCTCAAGATGAAGGTCTTTCGAACATGTGCTCTTGGTGAGCCTTGTTCTGGATGGACTAAGACCGTTGTCGGTAGACTTCGTACATTCATGTTTGCGATTGTATGTTTGTCTATTTGT
This sequence comes from Gnetum montanum, assembly GCA_015680685.1. NCBI lineage: Eukaryota > Viridiplantae > Streptophyta > Gnetopsida > Gnetales > Gnetaceae > Gnetum > Gnetum montanum. Next base: position 40,992 of record MNCI01023604.1, on the reverse strand, counting down.
GTATGCGTGTCTTCTTGGTTGCACTTTCAAATTCTGCATGCGTGTTATCTTGGTCGTGTCTATCATTTGTAATGCAAGGATTAAATGTTTTATGTGGTATGATAACTTATTATTGAAAACATTGAGGAAGCAGTGGTTGTTTGTGTCATCCCAAAGCTAAATGGTTGTTGTCTTGTTTGACAACTTCTTGTGCATGAAGCATGATTGCTCTTATTGTTGGTCTTTGCGAGTCATGCTCCCTTGTTGAGCTTGTGGTGTTGCCCTTGGGCTTGTGGCATCACTATTTTGATTGGTGACATTTCTTGGTCACTTTGATTTAAAGACTATTGGTGTGGGTCATCCTATTGTTGGTTCTTGTTGAGACCTCACCTTATTTGATGAGAGTATTCTTATGAAAGCATCCTCGATGATGTTGCTCATTGTTGCGAGAATTGGTTTGATGTAGACTTGTTGTTGGATAGACCTTGGTCTTCCACCTTATTTTGGGTTGAGTTGATGATTGTCTATTGCCCATGAATCATACAAGTGTGTTGAAATTTTGGTCCTGGTTGAGGCTAGTGTTAGTTTTTGGGAATGATTGTTGTGTATGAATCTTGAAATTCTAAGAGTGTGTTATCTCTCTCTTGGTGTGTCTCATGATGAAATCATTTTGTTTGAGTGGGGATCGGATTCCTCCTTCAATGTTTTGCATGATTGATCTCTATACATGTTGTTGAGGTCTTGAATTTTATGATGCGCAAGAGTGATATCTCTTTGTTATATGATCATGCTTGATGGTTGTGAATGAGGCTGATGTGCTAATTGTGTTCCTGCTAACTTCTATGTTTCTGAGCTTGTATCTTAGTGTTTGCAGGTAGCACAAGTACAAAGATGTAGCCAGTGGTGACCTCAGTTGATTCTGTAAGCACTATGTCTATGGGAAAGATATGTGCTCCTGAGACCTTCATGAACTGATTATTTGGTCTCAGAATCCCAACATTGGGTTGTGGATTTATCAGTACCTTGGCTATGATGGATCAGCAAGTACATAATGATTTGTTTGCCTCTCAGTGCTAGGGGAGCACTAACAGAGGACGGTGATCTGTCCTAGACCCTACAGATATTGGGCTAGCAGATGGCATGAAATGGTATCCTTGGCCATGTCGGATATTGATGGCCCAGGAGTGGCCAATGCAATGAGATCCCACTATGGTAGGATGGTGGATACTCAGTTGGTGTGTTTCGTTATTTAATCGTTGCATTCATGTCTTGAATAGTTTTTCGTTCGAGGTTACCCGTGCAGTTGGTTCAGTGTGACGATAGATCATGTATCTTTTGAGACAATGTTGCAACAATAGATGATCGTTTATGCTTTGTGACAGAGACAAGTTTTTCTCTAAACAGCATGGTTCTTCATGGTATGCCCTTGGTGGCCCAAATCATTTAGCCTAGGATGGGATTGGGTAGTTTGTCCTATAGCCTTTTAGGCTTGGGTAACATTCCCAAATACTATGTATGTTCCCATATATGAATGTAATCCGATCCTCAGGTGTGTGAAAGATGTCCTTATGATATTCTCGATCTGGTTGTATGCACACACAAGTGCTGGATGTATTGCCTATGTGACTTAGTTGTCTCCTGGTTGTAGGCCTATGCCACACTCTGTGACAAGGCCAAGCTTGATGTATGGTGTTTTCCTAGTGCTTGTTTAAAAGCACCCTTGCTATATGTTGTAAATGGCCTTTGTGCCTTGATGTATAATTCTACTGAAAACCTCATGAGAAATGCTTCAGTTGTGATACGATGTTGTAATGAATGAACCAGGGCATATCCTTGCCCATTATGCTCTTGAACTAGTGCCATGTGTTCTTGATGATGTTGGCATGCCTGGATGGTGTATGCTTGGTGAACTTCCTTGAGACAAGAAAAATCTTGGGAACACATTTTCTTGTGTTCCTGGACTGGCAAAGATCTTGTTTCACAGATGATCGATGGTGACTAAAATTCAGATCAATATGATGTTTAGCGGGGGATTTCAATCGAGTTATTGGTATTGACACCTAGACTCACTCTTCCATGTTGGATGTGATCATGGAGTAGCTATCCAAACATTGGGATGGTGGTCCATCCTTGAATAAATGACATTATAGATACAAAAATTGTGATTTCTCTTGGTGGCCTTGCTTGGTGGGCTTGAATGTGCCCAAAACACTTGAGCCAATGCTCTCATGATTGGGGGTTTCTAATGATTTGTGCATGTTGGTGGGCTCTTGTGACTAATTGCTTTTGGTGCTTTGGAGAGCTATGATGCACTCTCATAGATTGGGACTTATTGGTGTATTTGTTGTCTATGGTGGGATTCTATGATTGGGGACTCATTGTGCCTAATAGGCTATGGTGTCTTGTTGAATTTTCACATGTACTTGTCCCTTCTGTACACTGATGTATCACATAGTTCCTCCCTAATGTATTGTCCCATGTCTCTAGTGTGATGTTAATTCATGTTGGTGTTCTCTCCTCCCTGGTGGGATAGTAGAGTTGATCATGAGGGATCATTCTCCATTTCAATGGATTCCCTCTTCAGTTCCTGAAATAATGAGGCAGGTGGTATTGAGATGGTTGTCTCCTATTTGGGATCTAGAAGTAGTTAATGTTTGGGACTTGTTCCTAGCTATGGTCCCATGTCTGTGAACTCATGGGGCTTGTTCTCAGAGACAAAATTTTGTTACCCTGGTGAAATTCATGAAACCTCCTTTGTGAGATCGTGTTGTTGATGTAAATTAAAGGTACATACTGCTCTTCGTGTCAGCAAGGCATGATATTGTGTACTCTTAGTTTTGGGGTCTTCAGAGGAACTTCCTTGTTGGGGTTCTCTGGTAGACCATCCTTATTATAAACACTTTAGGGATAAATCGTTTTGTGTTTGAGTTGTAAATGATGTTGATGAAAGTCCATTCCATGTAAAACTATCTTGAGGACTTGGTCCTCCTATGGGTGAGATGTTGTTGTGAACTTATGTCTGTTGTTTAGGGTTAAGTGATAATAGGTAGTGGTGTGGCCTTGTCCACCACAAATTGATGTAAACAGGCTTGACTGGGATGTATGAAACAAAAACCAAGATCTCCCAAGATGAAACAAAAATGCTTGCTGTCTCGAGTTGTTCTCAAGGTGAAAATTGAATTTGGGTAAGACTTGTGAACCCATGTCTTTCCTTAGCTGGTGACAGTTCCACGATATGGTTCTATTGGCTATATTGACTACTTGGGCATGTATGAGGGGTAAGGTGTAGCTGGGATGCTATACTTACCTATGGAAGAAACCTCCCAAAGAGGATCCTTCCTGCAAGTGCAAAATCTATTGAAAGGTGTTTATCGTGAGACTGGCAGTCATTCTTGATATAGTGGGGAAATGAAAATTTTGAGAATTTTGATGTTCCTCGGAGAATTCATGATCTAGTTACTCTATGAGGTGACTCTATATTTGTTCTTGGACCTTGTGTTTAGAAAATGGTGCTTGTCCCATAACTTGGAGTTGATGGATAGCTTGCATGTGGCAGCTGTGGGTGATCCTTGTCCATGAATAGGATATTAAGGTTGCATTCGATGGTGTGCTTATGGTTGATATGAGATAGGTGATGGAGGATTGTCATGGAGTTGGCTAACCAAATGATCCTCCACTTGTTCTAACATTCAAGCAGGCATTCTCGATGTTGGACAATCACATGAAGTGTTGTTGATAGTTGGGGCTTGTTGTATGTTAGCCTCTTGGAGAAGTTTCCAAATAGATTTTGGGATCTTCTCTCTCGTTGGAATAATATGGAATGATGAATGATGAATTGAGGCATGTGATGCTAGTGTCTGCAAATGGCAAGGTCAAGCTCAAGGATTTGTTCTTGTACCTTGTTTGTAAGGGTGAACATGCTTGACGCCCTTCATACCAGCTTGAACAAACATGATGAGAAAAAGAGAATGTGCATGGTACCAATGCATGTGGAATCAATGCTTAAATGGTTGCATTGGTGAGACCCCATGGGTCTCAATGTGAGTAGCAAAACAAGGAGTTCTGATCTCAATGCGAGTAGCAGAACATGGAGTTCTGGCAAGCATGAGTTGCTTGTAGAGACATGGCTCTTAGAAGCATGTCCTCCCTCTCGGTGTGATGTTTCCAAGTCCCTCACCATGGGTAGTGGCCCTGGTGAGCCCTCAAAAAAATCAATGGGTGTTGAGATGCCATTCACAGAGGAACTCGATGGGACTTGTGGAAGAGGAGTTATCTTCTTGCATAAGTGTGGGCTTATGTAAGAAGATATGTCTCTAGACCCTCATAAGGGACAGATCTAGGGGACACCTTAGAGACATTGGCCCTTTGGGTTGGACTCTCCTGCTCATATAGAGAAGGGAAGTCTTGGGCTTCCTTCAATTTCCCTTATGTTTCATGCAAGGCATTGGATGGAAGGACATATTAGGTGTTGGGGTTGGTACCTTCCTTCAAGCCTGGCATCTAAGGAGTTGACGGATCCCCAGAATTGATGAAGTTCCAAACCCATGTAGAAGTGTACACTCGAAGCTATCCTAGCCTTCGCTTCGAGGACGTCACTTCTTTGTGTGGGGGAGGATTGTGAGAGATGTCCCAGAATGGTGGTTCTCTTCGGCTCTTCCCATGGTTCGGGGGCCATGGAACACTCTGAGGTGCCCTTGGGTGGCTCTCAAGTGTTACAAAACCCACCCCGGCTTGGTGGTACCAAGCTAGCAATAGGACACCCTCCTGTTGTACTCTCTTCTAAGTTCTCTTCATTCCCCCTCTTCTCCATGGAGAACTACATGGCCCTGATTCTATAGCGGTTGTAGATATGTAGGCAGCCAAGACTAGATAGTTTTGGTGTGGTGCCAAGCCACACCTTGTACCAGATAGTGAGGGATCTAGGGGTGAGGCATCTTCCCTTGTAGGTGCATCGTCTCCCCTTCCACCGATGTGGTCTACAAGGTTGTGTGTGTGCTTGTTTGCTTGGTCCTCGTTTTGTAGTTTGGTTACCCTCAATGAGGTGCATGGTCATGTACGTTAAGAAGTTATGCTTCTGCTTGCACTCACTCGTGAGATGCTTACCTGATTGAGGCATATTCCCCAGGTCTTCCACCCTAGATCCATTGGAACTTCATGAATTCCTTGGGGTGCCAAGAAAATTCGGGACAACATTGTTACAGTAGCAGTATTGTAGTAGCATGAGCACTGTAGTAGCATGAACAGTATAGTAGCGTGAGCAATGTAGCAGCATGGTTTCAGCACTTGGTTTGGGCAGCATTTGAATAGGTAACATGATCAGCATTTTGATTAAATAGAAAACAAGTTCGGCCCTCCTTCTAATGCCATTTTATTGTACCGTCTGAAATCGTTGGTGAGAGGTTGGAATGAACGGACATCGAGAGATCTACGGATGAAATAGTAAGACCCTGCCTTCACCTGAGGGCAAGCTAGAAATCAATGAAGGTAGAGTGCCTTGAATGATCCGCATGCGGATCAAACAAGGACTTCCCCAAACGTACGCAATTGCGATGCGTTGGGTTATACATAAACAAATGCAAAAATGAATGTAAACAAATGAAAAAGAATGTATACTATTTAAATAATGAAAATAGGAAAATGTGAACAGGAAAAATAATGTAAACTGCAAGAATCTAGGAAACAATGCAAATAGTTTGTATTGATAAAAAATTAGAATGTGCACTGGTCAAAACACAGTTGTGGAGTGGTCGCAAGGTGGACGTTTAGCCCCGATGGATGAGAACAGATGTTGGGAAGATGCAGGTTTTGGATTGTAGGTCTACGGCGTCCAAGTTTGTATGAAGCCTAGCATATGAGATTAATGTCTAGATTTGTTAAGTGTGTTAGATTAGAATTTTTTGAACCCTGATCTAGTGGAAAAATAGGAGATTTATAGGATTTTAGGTGCGAGATTTGGATCAGGGAGAAGATCAGTGGCTACAGGGTGAGCAAACTTTGGATCAGGTGATAGGTGTATGCATTGACTAGATGCATGAAATGTTACAATGTACAGTGTATAGTGTGACCAAGATCTCTTACGCTGACATGTGTAATCCACAGCGTAAGAGCTTGATACGCTAAAAAATGCAAAATGTACAAAGAATGTTAAAGTACAAGAATGGATATGGATGTCTGGCCTCTAGATCTACAGATCTGTGCTATTTTTTCTCTGCTAAGGCCTCTAGCATGCATGGATCTAGCTTTGGTGTGTCTGTAGCATGTCCCAGTGTCAACGTCTAGCATCTAGCATCCAGCGTCCGATGTATGAAAGTGTTTACGCTGCGTTTAAGCTGCTGGAAGCATGTCAGCGTGACTAACTGCGTATGACCTAAAAATAGTGCATTTTGAACCCATTTTTGACCTGTGAGACCCAATTTCAAAGTGGATCTACATGCCATGGGTTATGAGGGTTCTGTGTGCCAAATTTGGGCTGATTTGGATGTCGTTTTGGCCCTGTTTTAGTTGGTGACGCTGAGCCTTAGGTTGTGCAGCGTCTGAAAAATAACCCTAGTGTCACCAAGTCAAAATGGCATGTTTGAGGCCAAAATTTTGATTTTTTGGAGGCTAAGACCTATTGGGGACCTTGGTGAAGGTCATGGGTGGTCCTTATGCTCAATTTTGGCTTTTTTTCACTCAGTTTCAGGGCTCCAAAAGTTGGTGACGCCGAGCCTTACGCTAAGCAGCGTCTGAAAAATAACCCCAGCGTCACCAAGTGAAAGTGGCATATTTGAGGCCCAAATCTTAATTTTCTGGAGGCTGGGACCTATTGGAGACCTTGGTGAAGGTCATGGGGGGTCCTTGTGCTCAATTTTGGCCTATTTTGACTCAGTTTCGAGGCTCCAAAAGTTGGTGACGCTGAGCCTTATGCTGAGCAGCATCTGAAAATGTAGCCAAATTATACTTAGCCAAAACCAAGCATTTTGAGCCCGAAACTTTTGATTCTAGATTCCAGAAGTTGATAAAGCTACCCGTGGGCCCTGGGGGAACCCTGCCTGTTGAATCGTGGATCATCGGGGGCTATTTCGGAGACCTCCAAGTTTGGTCATGCTGTATTCATGCTTGGGTGGCTACATGACTTAGCTTGAATCTTGTTTGAAAGTGCTAGGCCAAACTTTTGTGGTGTTTCACTTGCTCTTGCATTTGCTCTTTGTAGCTCTTAGTTGTTTGTTCCTTGGTTGAGATGGTCCTCCATCTTTTGGATGTTTCGGTCTGGGTACCATCTTTAATCACAATATGACCAAGGATTAGCACTTAATGTGTAACTTTGAAACATTTGGAATACCTTATCTCTTGGGGTAGTTACACTTGGCTAAGTTGTAATCATGGCCTATTTGATTATTTTAATATTATTTTTTATTATCTAATTAGATAGGTTACCAGAGTGTGTTGAAAGGGTTTAACTCTCATAGGTTGATGGCTTAATATTATTTTATTTATTAAACCCATGGGGGAGTTAGAAAAATTTCAAATTTTTTTTTTTCAAAAACCTAAGGTTTATGGCCCCCATGATGTAAAGCATACCTCCGGGAGTTGTAGGGTTGAATAATGGAGTGAATTAGACAAATAGTTTAAAAGTTACAAGCTCTAGAAGGGTTTGGTCTTTGAAAAATTGCATAAACTTCCCTTATATTTGAAGCAAATGGAAAAAAATTCCTAAGTGATGAGTGCTACTTATAGAATTTTTCCCTTGCATCAACTAGCCCTTGTTGACGTGATTAGCTATGTCAACTAGGCTTAATCGATGTAGCTATTGATCATCACTGACCAAGTCAAAATTTGAAAAAATATGAGGAGCTTTTGAATAAAATTGAAGTTAAATGGAACCCCAAAAAGCCAAGAATACAATGAAATACATGAAGAGGATTTGAGAGTTCAAAAAAGATGGAGAATGATTCAAAAAATGCATTAAGAAGCACATAATTGGACACAACTGATGGGGAATGCAAAATATTTGATAACAAAAATGTCTAAGGATAAGAGACTGAACTAGTCCAACCAAGAGCTATTCAAGTGGGTCCTCCCATAGTAGGCTTATGCCCTTTTTGCCCTTGCATAACCTTAACTAAGGAGTCCATGGGTCCCACAGTTGATTAATGGTTACAAAAAGCTAAGGGCCAAAACCCAAAGAATCTACCTAAGAATTTCAACATGTTAAACAATGACATTAAACAAAAACATGAAAATCAATAGTGAGGTGAGTTATGGAGAGCATTAATGGATGAGATAGAGAATAGAATGGATGTCCCAATCATGGTCACATGAATCCCCTTGTGAATTTCATGGTTAAATGACTTGATAAAGTCCAACCTTAGTGTAGACCAAAACCAACCACTTTTAGTGACTTCTCATCATCACTCTAGGACTAGTCCACCCCCTCAAGACACAAGTATGCTCCCACGGACAACCACTATTTCTTATTTTAGAAGTAAAGAGAAGCAGAAAGTTAGAAAGGATTCTAGTTAGAGGGGACCTTCGGGCATGGATAACATATCTTTCTAGTTCCATAACTAGTGATTATATGTCATTTATTTTGTCTAAGGGATGTTCTTTGAATTTTCATCATGGTTTGTTTTGAACATTTTATGTTTTTCATGAATTTTTGGATGGAAATCACACTATGCAAAGACTTATTCAAATTCTTATTATTGTTTGACATGGAATGGTAAGAAATCCATGAAAACACATATGCACTCAAGCAAGTAGAGAAACACAAAAGGTATTGAATCCCCTTGAAGTCACATCTTTTTCAAACCTTTGAATATTTCCCAAGTTTTGAAACTACCAAGGTCACAATTTCATTAAAGTTTTATTAATGAAAAGGGACCTCATAGTTCCAAAATCAAGAAAATCGTAGAGTTTTTGAATGGGTGGATGACATGGACTCACTACCTATTCCATGAAAAAGAACCCTATCTTAGTTATCAATCATCAAAATTCAAAAATAGAAACTAGACATTAGCAATCAAAAACATTAGGTACAAATCACCATTAATAACCAGCCACATCATCATTGAGTTCTATTAGTAATAAAGCACTTTTTTATTAGAAGGCAGGAAAAATTTACACCAAAATAAAGTAAAGTATACAAGAAATTGTAAAAATATTCAAGAAAAAAAAACATACTAATGATGTTGTAAAACAAAAAATTTGGAAGAACAACAAGGTGTAATACAAAAATGGTATAAGAACAAGGAAAGTGAAACAAAAAAGTAAAAAAAATACGAAGTCTCTTAATAGATTATGATAGATGGCCATCTCCCCCATGACTAAGTTGAAAGGAAGAGATCCAAAATATTGAATGTGGTTGTTTATTCGATGAGGTGTTGATTACACTAGCTTTCATGAGCTCATGGAAAGGTTTGACTTTTTGTGTATTGACCAGCTACCTTTTATTCAGGCTCTCAAGTTTGTAAATTAACATGGACCTAGAAGGAAAGGTTTTATAAATGGTATAAGGCCCTTCCCATAATGTCTGGAACTTAGGTCATTGAGGTACATGTGTGGGGTTCCAATAGAGAACCTTGTCTTTAGGTTAAAATTTCACTTTCCTTATCCTAAGTTCATGGCATTGTTTACTAAATGCTTTGTGCACTTCATTCAAGGATAAGACCACTAATCAATTTTCATGTAGCACATTAAGGTTGATCAATATTTCTTTATGTGCTAGGATTAGGTCAAGTTTAAGGTCACAAGCTGTTGAAACTATACAAAGCTCAGATTGAATTGGTAGAGTTGGTAATTTTCTGTACACAAGCTCATAGGGAGAGTAGCCTATAGGAAGTTTCCATGTTGAGCAATATGCCCAGAGGGCATCATTAAGTTTTGTACTCCAATCTCTCCTATATTTGCTAATTATTCTTATTAAAATTTTTGTGATCTTCCTATTCGTAACCTTTACTTGATCGTTGGCTTGGGGTGATAGGATATTATTAATTTATGCTCAACCCCCAAGTGTTGCATGAGCTTGCAAAAGGTAGCACTTGTAAAATGAGTACCATTATCAAAAATGAGTGTAGATGGCACTCCAATCCTATTTACAAATTTTTTTTTTGTACAAACCATGCAATAATGAGTGATGTATTGTTGGTGACAATTACTATTTCTATCCATTTTGTACAATATTTGATAGCAACTATTATGTACGACTTTCCATTTAACATGGGTGTGATGAGATCCATGAATTCATCCCATCATCTTGTTGATAGTGTTCACAAGAGCAAACGAATTGGTGGATATCCCTAAAGATTGTTTACTAATAGTACCTTGCCATCAAGATTTTAATGACTATGTGTCTTCTTGATAGTGGTCCCCACAAGGGCCCTCATGAGCATCTTGAAGAACATGTAGTTATTCAACATTAGGAACACACCAATGAACCAAGCCATCAATGTACACCTTCTAAAGATATCCATTAATCTCCATGAAGCATTTGGCCTGATGAAGAAATTATTGTTTCTTTTGGTAGTTTAACTCTTGTGGCATCTCTTGAGTGAGAAGATAAGTGAGGATGCCATCATACCATTTTGGTTTAGTAGGCACTTATTCATTTATTGCACCAACAAAGAGTAATTCATTATTAAATTAATCAAAGAGTGGGCTCTCATCCTCTTTGTTGTCCCATTGTATTTGAGACAAGTAATCAGTGACCACATTCTCAGTCCCCTTTCAATCTACCATTGTGAGATCGAACTCTTACAGATCACTAGCCACTGTATGAGATAGGGACTCATCATTGGTTTATTCATTAGGAAGTGAATGAAACTCTAATCAGTGTGCACAAAAATCTTATATCCAAGCACATATACCTGAACTTCTCCAAAACATACATCATAACCATTAAATATTTCTCCATCGTGGTGTAATTAAGTTATGCACCCACAATGCTTCGGTTTGCCCAATGGATGTAATATGGATGTTTTCGATCATCCAAATACATAAGCATAGCTCCTAAGGCATAGTTTGATGCATCCGTCATGATGTGAAATGGACAAGATTAATTAGGTGCTCATAGAATTGAAGTTTCTGCAAAATTTTCCTTAAGTTGTTGGAATGCCTTTTCACATTTCTTGGTCTATATGAATGAAGAATATTTCTTTGTGAGCTTGACCAATGATTTTTTGAGCTTAGAAAAATTATCTATGAATCACTGATAGTAGCTAATGTGTCTAAGAAATGACTAGACATCTTTAACAATTTCTAGTTGGTTGGTTATTCCTTGGATGACTTGAATTGTTTTAGGATCTACCTCAATCCATGCTTGAGAAATTCTATAAGCCAACATAATGCCCTTCTAGAACATGATATGGCTCTTTTGCTAATTAAACCAAAGATTAGTCTCCATGCACCATTTAAGCACTTTCTTGAATGTACCACCATAGGTGGAGAAGTTACCCATGAATACTTCCACCTTGCTACCAATTTTTTGCTGAAAATATTTAGGATAAGACATTAGAAACTTGCAGAGGCATTGCACAGACAATAGGGCATCTTATGATATGCAAAAGTCCCCTAGGGACTTGTGAATGCTAGTTTGGCCTGATCCTTAGGCATGATTTGAATTTGGTTATAGCCATTATAACCATCCAAGAAACTATAATAGCAATGCTTAGAAATAGTATCCAACACCTGATCCACAAATGGTAATAGAAAATGATTTTTGAATGTTGCCATATTCAACAGCCTGAAATCAATACAGACCTACCATTTTCCATCTTTCTTTGGTACAATTACAAGTGGGCTAACCCACTTGCTATCCATAATTCAATAGATGAACCTTTTCCTTGAGGACTTATTCAATTTCCTCTTTGATAATTTGTTTCAGTTTGAGGTTCAACTACTACTATGGCTATCTCTTTGGCTTCATGGTTGGATTAGTATAGATGTGATGCTAGCATATCCTAGGATCAATTCGTGTGAGTTCAAAATATGACCAAACAAAGGCTGTTGGACATTTTTTGACCACCTTCAACATCATCCTTTTCTACTTAGGAGCAAGATTAGCATTAATTATCACTGGCTTGCCATTTTTTAGAAATTCATATTTGATGACAGTAGGTAAATTTTTCCAACTTTTTCTAATTGGTATCATTAGGTTCATCATTAGAGAGTTGGTGATGAACTTGCTCCATTTTATCCATGCCTTCAACATAGGCATAAGTTAAGCTCTTAGTAGGTTCCATGCAAATTGTGTTGCTCTCAAAATTAGCTACCAACCATTGGGTGCCCTCCTATTTTGTGGCTGCTATGTACAAATGCTTTTAAATTTTGGATTCATATACAGACTATCTAGATTCTTTGATTGATGTACTTTTAATAGACCAAAATTTCCTCACACAGTTGGACCCTATATCGCTATATGCAATGCATGGAACTTGCTTCTTCTTGATCTTTCCAAATGTATTTCTCTTGAAAATCTCCATATAAAGATATCTAATGCCCATTTTTGCATCAAAAATTCTCAACCAAGCCCTTTCGATAATGATTTAGAAGTCCCCCTTACAATTGTCAACTTTGATTACCAAGAAATCGATGGGATACAGCCACCCAAAAACATTGGTCACAATGTCCTTCACTAGTTCCAAAGAAACATTGATGGATTGATCTATCAATTCTAAATGAATTTTGCTCTTGTTAAGTGGATGTAGGTTCCAAGCATTGTACATTTCATAGGAAATTATATTAACTCTAGAACTTAAGTTAAGAAGAGCCTTGCATGGCTCCTTCCCAATAATCTAGAAATATATGAGAGGACTTCTAGGATTAGCATAGTCTGTTGATTACAACATGTCTTCTTGATTTTTTCACTAGAACTCAAGCCTGCTCATGACTCATCAAACCCTTGCAATGCAATAGTAAAGCCATTACATAGCTCTAATTACATCTAACACTCACAAGTTTGCTTGTAGTGTTGTTTACTATTGTTGATAGGTTGCAATGAATAACTGATGTTGACAATTTCAATGGTCTACAACAAGCGAGCCTGCATGACAACTCTTGCATGATAGAGAGACATCTTTCTATAGCTTACTAAGGCCTTAAACTAGCAACATGGCCTACTGAGGCCTTAAATCATCACCATGGTCTGCTAAGACATTAAGCTAACAACATGGCCTGGTAAGGCCTTACACCGGCAACACATGTGACCTTTGATTACCAAATTTGCTACACTATTCTACATGGTCCTTTGATGTCCTCTTAGAGTTGTGTTTATAGGATGAAACCTCAAATCATTGTAAGGGTGCAACTCATTACAACAGCAAGCCACCATGTGACCTTGATGTGTAAGATTTGGTGAGTTTGTCCTACCTTGTCAAGAGTTCTTGTACCATTTTCCCTCCATCTAGCACCACTCCTTGATCCCAACCCCATAACTCAATTATAACCTTCTTTACCTTAGATAGCAGTGTTAACTGATTCTTCATCACTCATGCACTATAGCCATATGATATCTCTTCATCGTGCTCCATCCTCAAGCCCACCTGAATGTAATATAGCTCATTCAATGGAGAGCCATTAAGTCCATTGAGTGTAACACGTCTCACTCAATGGAAAAGCTACTAAAGCCAAGCTTCGCAATGAAACCCAATTAAGGTTTCACCCCAAAAATGAAGAAAAGAAAACTACCCTTCAACATGTCTTCTTGATTTTTTTCTCCTTTTGTTCTACCCTTAAAGCTTACAACCCCAAAAAATTTTTTCAGCTTACAACCCCAAAATTTTTTTTCAGCTTACAACCCCAAAAATTTTTTCAGCTTACAACCCCAAAAATTTTTTCAGCTTACAACCCCAAAATTTTTTCAGCTTACAACCCCAAAATTTTTTTCAGT
>MNCI01023604.1:5089-18103 GCA_015680685.1 Gnetum montanum | reverse complement strand
CTCTTAAGGCTTTTAAACACAAGCGCTTCTATGGCAAAATTTTAACAGAAATTTTCTATTAGGCAACAAGAACAATAAGAGCAATCTAAAAATCCCAAAATTATTTGCCAAGGATGATACTATCTAAACCACTAGCAAAAAAATTTAAACAAAATAAAAAAAAATAAGCATAACTCATAGGACTATCACAAAGAGGTTGAAATCTTTTCTTTAGCAAGTCATCTTACAAGCAATCTTTCACAATGTCTTCCAAGAGTGTGTCTCCATGTGAGAGCTCCCAAAAGTGTTATCTCCTCCTTGACCCCTGAAGCCTTTTTATAGGGTTCAAAGGTAAGTTACAACTATTTTGGGTGGTTATAACCACCATAGAGATAAAAAGGCTACAATTTACAGATGTCCTATTTAGTTTCCAAGTGTCTTCATTCAGTTGCCAAGTGGTCACCATGGAGATAAAAAAGTTGTAGTTGACAAGTGTCCCGTTTAGTTGAAAAGTGGCCCATTTAGTTGAAAAGTGGCCATTGTGGAGATAAAGAGGTTGTAGTTGACAAGTGGCCTTGGTGGTGGTTATAACCACCGTTTCAATTGACAAGTGTTCAATTCACATGGGACTTTGAAAAATTGTTGCACAAATTCCCTTTTTAAATCATAAAATATTTTATTGTTATTTACATCATAGCAGTAGAGATAATAACCATGGAGTTGATGCATACATGGATGGGTTAATATATAAATATATATGTACATGTGTAATATTTGTCCATCTTTCTAATGCTTGGGACCCATGATTTTCTTTTCTTTTCTAAACAATAAGTAAATATATAATTTTTGTCCTAGGAGAAAATTAAAATTTAACATGACCACTTTCACCATAGTGGAATTATGCACCCTTGGAATCTTGATTATGGTCATCAGAAAATAATTGTTCAGAATCCTACTTAAAACTGATCATTTTAATTTTTGAATAGCTTTGTTTAGACACGTATCATCTGTTTACCGGGTGCTGCTCGATGTTCATGCCTATCACTATCCACAATTTTGTTTTAATCACCATCGCAAGTGCAGCAGTTGTAGTAGAGAGGCCAAGATCAAAGCCAAAGTCATGGGTCAGAAACACAAGCAAGTTCAAGGCTGGAGGCTCATTCCCTTGACATCCAATAGTAAGCACATCCTCGCAAGGTTGGGCATCGGCAAATGGATCAACCCTAACCCTAGCAGAAATAGCTGGCCGCGGAGCCTCATTCTACAAAATTCTCAGGCTTTCACCTCTGGCGCTGCTTGCAACATTTTTTTAGCCGTTGTGCCAATCTTGAACTCTATCCGCTCACGACGCATACATAGGAAGAGGATCGCCATTAGTCAAGAATGATCGACGCTACTGGTCTATCTGGAAAAATGTCGGCATCATGCAGATTTCTTATCAAAACTCTCACGACACTGTAAGCTGGGTTTCCAGGCAGATTCTACAGTTTCTTGTGTGATTCTACGTGATTGCCAGCTGCTAGGGTTTGAGCGAGCAGTGACAAAATGGAGGAGATGGTAGAGATGACGGCAGGAGTCGCAAGAGTGGCTGAGGTAGGACGGGAGCAACTTCTGTTTTCGATTGGCACTGCCCAGTAGTGTCTGCCATGGGCCCTATTGAATTCTTGAAACTAAGCCTAAATGCTCCTTGACATGAAATTTCCCCAGTAAAGAAATTGTAGGAGAGGTTCAAGTAATGAAGATTTGAAAGATTTAACAAAGTATCTGGAACAGATCCCATGAAAGCATTGTAGGACAAATCTAATCTTTGAAGCTATCTCATCTTGTTGCCAATTGAATCCAGGATGCTGCTGCTAAAATTATTGAAAGATAAATTAACTTGCCTAGCATCCAACCAGTTTTGCATATAATCTCCAATATTTCCGAAGAGATGGTTGCCAAAGAGATTGATGTACTGAGCCATTTGAAGCCCTCCAATGTCTGCAGGCACTATCCCACACAGACGGTTTCATGGAAGATCAAATTTGAATATTACGTTTCTCAGCTGAGCAACTTCTGACAGTATAGTTCCCAAGAGCTAGTTTTCTGACAGAACCAGCGATTCCAAACGACTGCATTAAACTTATTCCATGTCTTCTTTCTCTGTTTTTGATCTTGCTTCTGCTTTCTTCATGGCTTGCATCATAGCAAAGGTTGACGATGCTGCTTCAACCACCAAAACTTCATTGTCACTAGGATTTTGAACTTTGGATTCAGCCAATTCTGGATTGGAAGATTTTGCATTTGGTACACGCTTGATTGGTGGTGGAGGTGGCCTTGAAGGCGGTGGATGTGGTGTAGTCTTTGTAAGGAGCTTTACCTCATCAACAATTACAAAGAGCCCATCCACAAATTCTGCCTGCATCCAAGGATCTTTTGATAAGGAAGATCTTCTATGCTTGCCGTAATTGCTACTTTCATGCACTAATTTCGGGAAAATAACTTTGAATCACCTTCACATCTACCATTGGTTGATTTCATGCTTGTCCTTAGCAAGCCTATATGATTCAACTGATTTTGAGTGCCCTCTGACATCTTCAAGGGTACTGAATTGACCCGCAGATGCACTTGATTGTGTAAATATTGTTAAATCCCTTTTCAATCGTAATGCCAACTGTTCCATGAAATGGCCAAAATGTTCCAACAGACACCATTAATTGAAGTTTCTAAACTAGATTCCTTATTAAAGTTTATAAAAATCACATAAGCTAGAAAAGTAGTAAGCAATGGATTGTGCTCCTTTCATCCATGGAAGTTGAATACTATGACCTACAAGAATTTATTTAAGATGTCATATGAATTGAACAATTACCAACGTAAATTATTATTGAGGTATCTAAGTCCATTATGATCGATTTTAACAATCAAGTAGTAATGAAGGTTGTTTAAAATCTAGTTTATCATAACAAAAATAAGCATATTCATATCATCATCCACTTTATATGACATAAGTACATAGAAAATACACTAATGTTTTGTATATTTCCACCAAGTCCTAAAAAGCTAACGGATTTATAAATGTTCTTGCTAAATAATCATTCAATGCATTTCAAGAGTACCTTTCTCTATCATTACTTCCTCTCAATATAAGTAAGTAGGATAATTGATATTTAAAGAATATTAAGGTTTTCAAAATATTATAATATTATGTCTAGAGTAGGAGCCCTCCAACTTTTCTATCATAACTCAAGTTCACTTTACATTACTTATCAAGATTTAAAAGAACTACGATCAAAGACAAACTATGAACTAAAGAGTGTTAAAGAATATTTCATACATTGACTTAATTCATAAAATGTTGTATTTATTCAATTTTTTATAATATTATGCACTAGGTTTAGGATATAATAGAAATAATTTATTGGCTGATGCGATTGAGATAAATGTGCACCATGACATAAAATAAGTCCATGGTGTTATGAATATCAAACATAAGAACATAAACTAAAAAGTAACCAATAATCTTTGCTATAATATAAATATTGTATTGTATATCATATTATAAATTATTGTTGTTCTATTATATTGTACATTATTATTGGACTAGGATCATCACTTATTTAGTTATAATGGAATAGTTACATCTAGAGAATGAATAGATATAATGATTAGTTATTATTAGTTAATAGCCTTGATTACACATAACTAGCTTAGTACATACTATAAAACACCATAGATTGCATTATACACCATGATGATATATGCTAAAATTCACTATGTGACTAAATATAGATATAGACTAGCATGTTAATCTTGCTAGAATACATTAAATCTTCAACACCATCCCTTAAGCTTAATATAGAGTTAGGAATAACGTTTTTTTACTATCTATAACCAAATCCATGACTTTAAATAGATGAAGTATAAAAAATCATCACATCATGACTAGTCTTCACAAAACTATAAAAATTAGAGATTCATAAACATAACCATCAATTTACAACAATTATTTTGAGTATAATTCCAAGATAATTGTATTTTAAAAATGAGCATCATGAGACCACCTCTAGGGATGAAAAAGAGCTTGAAAGAGGAGTTCCTATACTAGCTCTCTTATCCTTCAAAAAGTGAACTTAGGTAAACAAGGGAATAGGGGTAGAAGTGATTCCCCACTCAACAAGTTTAACCTCATGGATTCATACAAGATCATAAATAGTTTGATCCTCCCATTGGATCAAGTACTTATACCTCTTCACTCCATGAGAACTAAAAGCTTCTTTCTTCTTGAGTACAATTATTTTTTGCTCCCATGAAGCCTCCTTCAACTCATTGATGCTATCATTACAAGATTTCATCATCCACTAGTCCATGATAACGCACAAGATATGTAACATTAAATAAAAGACATATAAATATTGTTTAATAAGTTAATTTTAAAATAATTATCATGAATTTTTGTTTTTATCCTAAAATAATCCATCTTCTTGGCTGTCAACTTTGAGAAGTTGATACCTCTTAATTTCTTCTTCTTCAAATGCATCCAAACAAGATCATCAATAACAAATTTTGGCTTTCTCTTATCCTTATTCCTCTTAATAACTCTTTTATCAACCTTCCTTTCAATATTATCCTTCACTTAAGCATGAATATCCTTCATCTCTTATCCAAAATAAGCATTCAGTTCAGTTTCTTCATCAAAGCATCTAATATCATCCACCATCTTTGGACTAAATCCATAATTAACCGTAAATGAGAATTTTTTAATAACATGAAGAAAATTCAACATGATGTAACACTTTCTTACACCTATTAGTCTATCTCTCACATAAACACCTGAAAATATTTAGCAAAGATTTATTAACCACTTTAGTTTAATCATCAAATTGTGGATGATATGCAATAGAAAAATTGAACATTATTGCTAAAACTTTCCAAAGGAACCTCAAAAAATGACTAGTGAACATTGAGTCTTCATCACTAATAATATTCAAAGGAAGCCCATGCAACTTCACAACATGCTAGAAAACTAAATTTGCAACATGAGATGCATCACTTACCTTTTTTCACATAATGAAGTGTGCCATCTTGAAGAATCTATCTATCATCAAAGATAGCATCATTTTCACTTTGGTCTTTAGAATCCCACTCCCAAAAACCATTAATATACTTTCCCATGGACCCTTGAGAATTGGCAAAGGCATATAGTCTCCCTCAATAATTTTATCTCCTTTGAATTTATAATATGTTAAACACTCTTTCTTAAATTTGGAGACTTTAGAAGTCACTTTAGGCCATAAATGGTGCCTACCCACAAGCTCTAATGTTTTATCTCTACCCATATGACTTACCATGCTACCAAAATGCGTTTTAAGAAAAAATTTTCTAAAATCATAATTGTGAACATAAATCTTTCCATTCATGAATAGCAACTTATCTTGAATATGATAGTACCTATAATGATCTATCCTACTCAATAATGATTCCTTGAGGCTTTTCTAAACTTACCCAAAATCAAGATCATGTTCAACAAAATCAACAAAATCATTCATGGCTTTCACATGCGGTATGCCAAAATTTACCACATGCACCCTAGACAATGCATCTAATATCACATTAGCTTCCTCACTTTTATTATTTACTATAAAATTGAACTCCTTAAATTTTTCCATCCACTTTATGTGTTTGAACTCAACTTCTTTTGAAATTAAGAAATTGAAGTGCTTTGTGGTTTGTCATCATCAAAGTGAACTCCTTAGACAACAAGTAATATCTCTAATGTTTAATTTCTTAAAGAATAGCATACCATTCCTTCTCATATATGATATATCTCTACCTTCATTCATTCAACTTCTTTATAAAGAAGTAACAAATCTACCTTCTTGTGAAAGAACATCTCTAATGGCAAGTCCACTTGCATCCACCTCAACTTGAAAAGCCTTTTAGAAGTATCGTATTTCAAGTACCAGCTTACTAGTTATTTTTTCCTTCAAAAAGTCAAAGCTCCTTTGGATCACATCACCCCACTTGAAAGCTTGATTATTCTTAAGCAAAACAAAGATAAACCATGAAATACCACTAAAATTTTCTTATGAATCACATGTAAAAACTTGCTAAACAAAGAAATGATCACATCTCTCCAACATTTTTTAGAAGTTGATCAATCTCTAATAGCCTTCATCTTGGTAGCTTTCATGATGATTTGATTTTTAGAAATTACAAGTGCCAAATATGTGATCTTCCTCTTGAAGATATAATATTCATTCATATTGATCATCAAATGTGCCTTCTCCAACTTAAGATACATCCATTTCAAGTGATCTAAGTGCTATTTCTTATTTAATCTACTCCCCAAATCAAAAATTAATTGCCACAAAAACCACAAACAACTTTAACATGGTTCCCCAACTTGGGTAGTCCACACTCAAAGGGTAGTTCACTTGTAGATCTCTAGACTTTGTTTCTCTAAAAAATGATTTGAAGGATCTATGGGGACTTGTTTTGATGCTAAGAGCCTTCGAATTCCTCCAAACAAGTGTCCATAGACCCTAAAACCTCCTAGACTCATCAAAATGAGCCAAACATACTTTGAAATATGTCAAAATATCCAAGAATCATCCTCAAAAAAATCAACCCAAATAGATAGATTCAACTTCCTTTCAATCCCTAGAGCATCTTCATTTAGCTTAAAGTCTTCATACTCATCCATGCTTCCTTGAGTCCTTGTAGTCTTCACTTTGATATTTCCTATAGAGATTAATCATTGGGCTCTCCTTCATGTCCTACAAAAACATCACATTCCACAACATTCTATGTTCTTCACTTTTCTTAAGGTTTTGACATACCAAAAGGTCAAAAATCATTGAAACAATTGAGTTGGAGTCTTGAAAGTTATCTTCCATTCATTACCAAGTCTAATTCAAATTTGATGGTAACCACTCTTTAAATCAATTTTTTAAAAGATCATTACATTGGTAAGGACATCAAGGGTATCATCCATCCTTGAAATAGAAAACTTGCACCTCACTATTATCCTTTTCATTGCTCTTGAGTCAATATATATCCTCCATTCATCATTGTCCTTGTTTGGCACAGTTACTACTAGAATTGCATAAAGGGAAATTGACTCCCTCGTGAAACGATTTGTAAATAACTTCTCTACATGTCATTGCAATTCAAATTTTTGATTTTATGCCATCTAGTATGCCCTCTTAATTGGAATGGTAGCATCAAGAATGAAATCAATTTGGTGCTGGACATTTTTCATTAGTAGTGATCCATCCAATTCTCCTTTGAAAACCTTAAAAAAAAATTGTTCTTTCAAGCCTAGCACACCTATTATAAGATCTACTTGCACAACATGATGGTTAGAAGTATAGTTGATAAAACCACAAAATCAAAACTAGATTCATCATGTTCCTTAATATAATCCCTCTTTCAAAGAATGATTAAGGAAGCATTTCATAAGCTTTGTTACCTTACTTGTTCAACTGTCATGGAAATCAATTCATGGACTCTGTTAGGTCTTGCTACACTCCACACATTTCTTGCTCTATCAAAATAAGCAATATTATTGAAATTCCAAGGCCTTCATTGAATTACATCAGCACAATAAATTGGAAATACATCATATTTCACAACATCATGGAAACTTCTAATTTAAAATTTCAAAACATAACCCTTTCTTACTTCTTGAGAGTAATCTCTTGACAAAAAATGCACCTAGTAGGGTTTAGGATAAGGAATTGATAATAAACCTAATCTAACAACTATCTTAGATAAAATAATATTTTCTTGAGCTTTCCCTTTAATCGAAACATGAATCCATTCCTTACTAAGCAAACATCTAGTCTCAATCTAAAAACACAATTTCTTTGTTGGATGGTCTCCTCTATTCACATTGCCCATACATGCATATGAATTTAATTTTGAAACTTTCTTAATCGTGGAAGCATTAGGGTTATCTTTCTAAAGAACTTGGCTTAATATATCTTCTATCTTTATCACTTGTACATCATTGCCCTTGGTTACCTTGTGAAGTGGACATTCCCATATCTTGTGTTCCCAATCTCTATATTTAAAGAATTGAATCTTGGATGTGCTATTATCTTGACCCTTGGTTTATTTGCCTTAATCCTTCTTGAATTTTCCCTTTTCATCACCCTTTTCATGTTTCTTGTAATGGCTTTCCTCCTTGTCTTCATATTTAGACTTGAATCCCTTTTCAAATTTGAAATCCTTGTTTCTCTTTCAAGCTTGTTTTCCTTGTTTCCAAATTCATATACTCTCTTCTTTGCCTTGAGTGCACAATCATAAGCCTCATAAAGGTTTTGGGACTTATATAATGATAAATCTTGCTAGTAAGCCATCTTGAGACCTTTCAAAAAGATTGAAGCATGTGCATACTTCTCCTATTTTACCTTAGCATAATGGAATTGATTCCAAAATTCAATTTAAAATTCCTCATCACATTTGTCTCCTTTTCTAAGATATTTTAGCTTTATGATTATCTCTTCTCTATCAAAATCACTCTAATTTTTATTTTAACATTCATCAAGGACCAATCCCTGATAGGTTGATCATTTTGCCTCTTATAACTTGGGGATTCTTTTTTCCCATCAAGTTGAGACCATGCCTTTTAATCTAGATTCTACAATTAGTATCCATAATTGATTTGGTATCTCTTCTAACTAAAAATTCTTATTAAGCACCTTCAACCAACTTGCAAAAGTAATGGTACCATCTACATCATTGAAAGTTTTCAACTCTACACATGCAAGTCCTACAACATTTTTGAATGCTCCAGCTGCTCTTGCTTCATCTTTGATGGGACGCGATATCACGGTGCGTTGCCAAGTCTATAAATAAGAGGCGACTCTCCCTTGTTTCTTATTCTAGGCCTAGACCGTAGCGAAACTCTGGCAGTTTTACCTCTCCAGAGATAGAATATTTTCCATGCGCCCGTAGTAGGAGCTCCAAAGTGAACGGACCTTTATTCAAGCAATTATTGTACCTGAACACAAGTTTGTGTACGGAAATAAAGATGAACTTCTTGGATAAACCTTACAGTGCATGGAATAGCCTAAATAGGACTTTATTTATTGTTATTTATAGTTAATGTCTAAATGCTTTATTAGTTAATTAAATCTCTCTCAACCCTTCTCTCCTAGTTAAGTGCATTCAATACGACCGCTTCGAGCACATGCGTTACGCTTGGAAATCCTAGCAATGAATAGCGTTTGGTAAGCCCAAAGGTTGCATTAGTTCAGGGTGTGAACGGTAAGTGGGAATGGATACTGATGCTAGGTTAATTAAGACTTAGTTAGTTAAAGTTAGTTAATTAGTCTCTTCACCTTTTACCTCATTAGCATAGGCGATAAAACATAAAAGCTATAAAAATCACATACCTCAAACTTACTTAACCATACAACCGTGACAAATACAAGTAATTCTGGGAAGACAATGATTGATTAACCTTAAGTGTTCCATAAGGCATGTAGGCACTTAGTCTGCAGAATTTGACCGAATCACACGTGTAATGCTCATATTCGTATGGTTGAGTGTAGGGGTACCTCGCCACTCATCATTGGCACCATTTTCAGGGAGTAAGTGTTTGTGCGCTAAGTAGAACATAGGAAATCATCCACATCATTGGGAGCTTAAACAAACCCTTAGGGTTAATCATACGAAAAAAAATAACATAACAAAAAATAGCACACCAAGATAAACTAAAATGTCTTCTTCTTCGAACAAAAGGACTTCACCACCTAGGGATCATACAAGAAACAATCGGTAGTCTAACATGCATAACTGAGAACCGCCAATTCCTCAATAGTATCGAGTGGTATATACTCATCCTAATGAGTATATACCCAATTTTACCTTTATCCTCCATCAGGATGAACAACTGTGTTGACAAGATTTGCAAGGTAACATAGTGTTACCTCCAAATCGTGCAATCCCCAACATGCTCCTCCGTGCTCTTGCATAGATAGGCATGACATAGCTATACGTTGAATACATTGTAGGAGATTTCGATACAAGGGATTACCATCCCACAGCAGCACAACGTTTAAGGGACTTTTGGCAAGAGAGCCACCATACATTGTTGAAGGGCAAAGGGGTCCCACACATCCTAAGCAAAATCAAAGATGGTGAACCCATTATAACAGGTTCACTATCAAATGATGTTTTTCCTCCTAACAATAGTGAGGAGATGGGGTATCAGAACTTATGCTCCATGATCCATAACCCTGGTTTTGATACCCATGAACACCAAGTGTTCACCAAGGGAACAAAAACACATGACAAGGATGGGCACTCAGATCTTCATCACGATTGGGGCCATAGCCATCGAAGAGAAGGTAAGAAACATCATCATGGCGATGGTTCCCCTTCTTCTTCCCCTTCATCACATCATTCACCTTCTCCTTCCACATCAGAACGTAGCCGCAGAGATCATAACCATGAGGATAAGGATGAGCGAAATGAGAACCCTCGACAAGAGAGTCGAGAAAGAGAATGAGGGCATTCCAGAGAGTCAAGGCATAGAAGGAAAATTAGGGAACCATGTACACATCATAGACTTCATGAGAGAGATGATCATGATGAACCCCTACTTGCCACCCAAAGTATGTTAGACATTACAAAGGAAATTAGGATACCTACAAGGCATCAGAAAGACAGTTGGATCAAATGACTTGACATGAATAATATCCCCCAATTTGAAGGAGGATACAACGATGATCCAAAAAATCATTTATAGGCATTCCACGATGCCTACACCTTGCAAAATATCGAAAAAAAGTGACAGAAACTAAAGTTGTTTCCTAGGACACTCATGAAAGAAGCAGAGAGTTGGTACCCATCCTTAGAGTCGAAAACCATTAGGAGGTGGAGTAAAATGCTAGAATTATTCAACAATAAATATCAAATGTACTCTAGAGTGTCCAACTTGTGTAAATAGATCCAAGGATGGAAACAGGGTAATCATGAACCCTTGGATGCTACCATGGGCTGATACTATGCATTGCTACACCGTTACCCGGGCCATGGCTACGCACAACAAGATCAACTCTGCCACCTCATAAATGGGCTAAGGTACGAAACTAGGAGAACCCTTGGGACGTATGCCCAAGGGAGATTATCTAAACTTATATCCCATGAAGTTCATAGGCTATTGGAGCAAGTAGCTAAAGAAGAAGGGGAGCTATGGAAAAGAGAGAGCACGAAAGAATATAACCACGATCCTTCCCTCCGAAAGAAGGGAGTGAGATTTTGCAATGAAGAGGATGAGTCACCACTCAAAGAGTTGATGAATAGAAAAACCTTGTCACTTCAAAAGCTAACGATGGAAGTGTCGGCTAAGGTAGATGAAATATGGAGCTCCTTAGATAGTAAAATTGAAATTATCCTAAAAATTGTAGAGGAGTCAAAGGAGGAACAAAGTAGTGACCAAGACAAGAAAAAGCAGAGAGATTCAGTCCATGCACGTAACAAGGGTAAGGGAAAAATGACTATGGCCGATGAGGTTGCGAATTCAGATATACACAATGACGGTGGATGTGAGATCTACCAATATGACCATCCTAAGGGATGTTGCCCCATAATCTCACATCTACAGGAGTCTGCAGTGTATGCACTCAACCCAAGACTTAATAAACGACAGGCACCCCGAAGGTTACCTTATCCCCAAGGTAACCCAAGACAATTCCACCAACCGTTGACATACTATCCAAGTGGAACTCCACCATAACCCATCAAGCAACATCAGCAGTGGCAATACCCACAGTCATGAGGGATGCCACCGCCGAGACAATAGTACCCTTACCGGCAACTAGACTCATATGACTATTATGTGCAGCAGCCAGTTTCTCCAAGTGACTTTATGGGTCACACAACTCCACAATGTCACTACTAGGTTCAGGAGTATTTTAGGACTCCTTATCCTATGGGAGACACTTCACACATGTACCATCCTCTGAATCCATCCACCACTCTTATGCCGATAGTTCCACTACCACTCGCTTCAACAATGCAAGCGGAACTCCCCACTCAACCACAGCAACGTAATGCTATGAGAGCTATAAACCTTCAACCCATTGCTAGTTCTAGCAACCATACAAAGAGAAGACCTTTCTTTAGAACTGAAAGCCCAAACAAGCTCTCACAACCACAAGCAGTTGAGTCTGTGCACGCTCCTCCACCATACAAGGCTTCGGAGCTCCCTTCAAATCAACAACAAAGTTCAACGCATACAGTTATGTTAACACATACTGTTATCGACTAGATCAAGGTGGGCCACCTTCCCAGGAAACTCTCTAACCCTGGAAATCCCTTAATCTACCTCCAAGTCGCTGGAAATGAACCTCATAAGGCTCTTCTTGACTCAGGTTCCGGAATTAACTTAATCTCACGAGAAATGTATCAAGCCTGGAACTTGCCCTAACTCAAGAAGAGAAATATTCAACTAAAGGTAGACCAGTCCATCACCATTCCCTTGGGATTAGTGGAGAACATTGTTACCACTATGTATGGTTGGTCATACCCAGCTAATTTCCTAGTGATAGAAGTCAACAGTAGCAAAGGGGACTTCCCAATTATAATGGGAAGGGCATGGCTGAGTACAATAGATGCATGCCTAGGAATCCATGATCTTTCCTTGGAAATATCTAAGGAAAAAATTTATGGAAAGATCAAGAAGAAGAAAGTTCCATGCATCACATATAGTGACTCAGAGGGTAATGACATAGAGGAATGCTCAGCACCTCCTATATGCAACTGGTGTGCCCAAGAAACTCAAATACAAAGATGCCTGTGTGTAGAAACCACACAACAAGAGAACACCCAGTGGTTGATAGCTAATCAAGAGAGCAGCCCACCAACATGCATGGAACGAACTAGGGGAACAACTTGCACCCACAACGAAAGCATAGATACATTGGAATATGAGCATCACCAACTTCCACCCCTTAACCTGAAAACATCAATCGGGAGAAGTTGGACACTTCTAAGAAATTCAAATAGGCACTCATTATTTTGGATCTCTCCCTCTCAATT
>MNCI01023592.1:454059-472624 GCA_015680685.1 Gnetum montanum | reverse complement strand
TAGACGCTCGTAATCAAGTCGTACTTGAACGCACTAAAGCAGTAAATAAAAGCAATAAATGAAACCACGTGCTGCAAGGTAACCAATCAAGTTCGTCTTTATTGCCGTACACAACTTGGGTTCAGGTTACAAGCTGCTCGAATAAAGAGCTGTTCACTCTAGGACTCCTACTGCGGGCACATGGGGAAAAATTCTAACTCTGGAGTGATCAATCTGCCAGAGCTTCGCTACACTAGCCAGGATTGGGAAATGAAGGGAGTGCCGCCTCTTATTTATAGATATGGTGGCGGGACGCGATATCGCGTACGCGATATCGCAGGGGAAGACGCGATATCGCGGCCCAGTGCAAGTCGCGTCTCATCAATGACAAAGGCAAGAACTTGTGTATTATTACCTAAGAGTCAAGTCTTAAATGCTTCAAATTGTAACATATGAAAGTTACATGTAAGATTTTGACTTGGGGTAATGGTTTTGAGGTTTGGACATGTAAATGTTAAAACCTTAAGGAAAAAGCATCAATTTTATCATAATATTCCCAAATTTGATGAAAACCAACAGTATGATTATACAATGTGCAAGTTTGAGAAAATGCACTATCTACCATTTCCAAGACACTGTAAAATTAAAATAGTAAAACCAATTGAAGTTCTTCAATTACATGTTTGTGGACCATTTTACCTTAGTGTATAAAAATGAGAGATACTTTGTAGTTTTCATAGATGATTTTAATCAAGTAACGTCGATTTATGGTTTAGTATCTAAGTTTGAAGTTTTTAAAAAATTCAATCACTTTAAAACAAGAACTAAATCTAAGAAGAATAGGAAGATAAAAATATTATGATCTAATGGTGGTAGAGAATATATTTTAAATAAACTTAAGACTTATTGTAATCTTAATGGCATAAAACAATTCATGGTGCTCTACACACCACATCATAATTTTGTTGCAAAGAGGAAGAATAAATCAATAACAAAGATAATTAGATCTATGATGCATGATACATAAGTGTCAAATTTTCTATGGAATAAGGTGGCATATTATTCTCATCTTTAGCCTTTTGGGAAGATGACTTATTTTTATATTCCATAAACATGTGATGGTAAGTTGGATCCCAAGATCATGGTGAGATTACTACTCAATTATTCTTTAGATCACAAAGCCTATTGAGTGAGGGATATCAAGGAGTACAAAATTGTTGAATCTTGTGATGTACTATTTAATAAAATATTTCAAAAGTCAAATGACATTAGGAGTTAAAAAACTATTGAAGTTTATAAGTGATTTCTACTAAGACTAAAATTGACTCATAGCCATTTTGTGACCTTGAATGAAGATCATGATAATGAAGTTGGTATAAATGAGCCCATCCCTATAGATTTCTCTATACATCAACAACCACAATGGTACATCAACAACCACAATGGTTTAAAGATCTGTTAAAAGATTTAAGACTAGTGAAGTTGGAGCATATAAATGAAATGCCTAAGAAAGGGTGTAAAAGTCAAAAAATATTTGTTGTTGAATATCATTCTAAATTAACTAATTTAGAAATGATATTTGAAGAAAGTGAGCTTATGAGTGTGTAGTAGGTTATGAAAAATGAAGATTGCTATAATATAATGAAGGTAGAAAATAACGTGTTAGTGAAAAATACTATTTAGAAACTAATTTGAAGTTCATCACAAAAAAAAATTATTAACAAGGAAATCGTTTTTCTTTTTAATGAAAAGAAAGGTTGAGAACATGATGAAAAAATATAAGACCTAGTTAATTGTTCAAGGTTTTGCACAAAGAAATGATATTGGTTATAAAGAAACATTTTCTCTTACTGTGAGACAATAGATCATATGATGTATTTTATCCTTAGTCATTGCTTATAATTGAAAATTATATTGACTTAAAGTTAAGTCTACTTATATTGACTTGAAGTTAAGTTACTTATATTGACTTGAAGTTAAGTTTGCTTTCTTGAATGAAGATTTGCAAAAGGAAATCTTTATATACCATCTTGAAGCCTTTGTGGATTCAAAATTATCTAATTATATCTACAAACTAAGAAAGTTGCTTTATGAGTCAAAGCAAACTTTTTATCAATGGTATATAAATTTTGATGAATTTAAACATGAATTAAATTTCAAAGATCAAATGCATATGGTAGTCTTTATTTTATGGAAACAAAAGACTCATGAAGGACTGCAATAATATTATTATATGTTGATGATATTATCATAATTGGTGAGAATGCTCAATTTATTGACAAAGTCAAAATTTAGTTAAAAATAAAATTTGAAACATAAGACCTAGGCTTGCTTAATTGTTTTCTCAATTTTGAATTTTATCAATCATCAAGCCACACAAGTTAATATTATACATCTAACTTAGGATTGGAATCATTCACATATAACCATAACTAGTCCAAGTGGGAAGACACCAATCTATAATCAACTTGGAAGACAACTACCTGCAATCAACTATCTAGAAACCACACTAGGTCTATGCATGGATTACAACAAGGTTATTCACAACACTTATGATTCATAGGGTTGGACATAGGGACTACTTATTGCTCATCAAACTTGTTAAGAAAAAAAAAACCCAAAAATAATTTCATTATCAATGTGAACCATTGTGAGTCACAAGGCTTCATAATTAGCTCTAAACATCAATTTTTAGAACCACTTGTTTGCAATGCAAGTAACTACGAGGCACATCCTTTTCTATCACTATGACTTCTTGCAAGCTACAATCACTTTGCAATTCCAAATCTCAACTAGAAATTATATAAAACCCACTTTACCCACTTTTGAGTTTATTTCATGATGTCTTGCAATCATCATTGTGAGTGGCTAATCCTTTGAGTGGCTAATCCTTTTCTATCACTATGACTTCTTGCAAGCTACAATCACTTTGCAATTCCAAATCTCAACTAGAAATTATATAAAACCCACTTTTGAGTTTATTTCATGATGTCTTGCAATCATCATTGTGAGTGGCTACAAATGGCTGGGTTTATTTCATGATGTCTTGCAATCATCATTGTGAGTGGCTACAAATGGCACCCAACAAAAACTACTTGTCTAAATCAACCATAATTTACATGGATTCTAAATAACTCCAAACATCAATAATTTACATGGATTCTAAATAACTCCAAACATCAATAAACTCAAACTCCCTATAATTTCTAAGGATAAAAATAGTGGAAAAAGTATAACTTAAAATTGAAAAACAATAGAAAATTCAAACTCCCTATAATTTCTAAGGATAAAAATAGTGGAAAAAGTATAACTTAAAATTGAAAAAAATAGAAAAAGTATAACTTAAAATGGAAGATGTTCCTACCCCACCTTAAGGAGGTATGTTAAGGTACACATAGGAAGAAATACATAGCTATGGGGGCAAATAAGGACAAGAAGAAATTATGAGAATAAATAAGGACAAGAGTACAAAAAAAAAACTTGAAATAAAAGATATTCCTTCATGAAAAACCAACTTGAAATGAAAGTTGTTTCTACACCAACAGAACGCGAGTACACATGGACAAGAATGTATAGCCATAGAAGCGAGAAAGCATAGCCGCAACACAAGTACACATGGGCAAGAATGCATAGCCGTGGAAGTAAGGTCATGGGCATTGGGAATGGGGCATGTGGGATGGGTGCATAAGTAGGGCCTGCGTTTGAAGGAGCAATCCTATCATTCTACTTTAGGAACTTGTATTCCCTATCTGTGTAGCTTTATTAAGGTCACACTTTCTAATTACTATCCCAACATAAAACCCTTAAGAAATCAATTAACGTTAAACTAGGTGTCTTGTCAACGCATTCCTAGATAAAAAAAAAATTTCAAGATGAGATACACCCGAACGACTTTAACTGGCGTTCTTGTAGCAAATAAGGAATGATAGTTGCTCGGTTTTGACCCACAACGAAATCAAATAGCAAATTAATCTCAGTAATTTTGCTAAGATTATGAGACGTCACAGTAAAAATAAAAAAGATGACTCAGTCATATCGGAATCACTTTCTGTTGGTATATACGGCTACAAAGTTCCTTCGAAGTGAATGGAAGTTTACCCTGCCAAAGTGTTGAGAAAAAATCTGATGCACAAAAGTCCCATAAGCTTTTCTGCCGGTGTATCAGTCTGCATATTATGTATCCCTTTCGGTAACTTCAAAGCCAAATCCAAAAAAAAATTACCCGTGCTTACATTCATAACACATACGAAAAAAACTATTATTCCAGCAATACTCTTGTAGCTACTCACACAGACAATGGATCAAGAAAGATTAAAGCTTATTTCACAAAGCTTTTTCTAGAGAGTTGAGTTGCCTCTGCTTTTCTGCCATGAACAACTAAACAATTACACTTCATCGATTGCTGAAATATAATTTTATAAGCCAACGAAGGCCTCGAAGTACTAGGAAGTATTCCTACAACATTACAATGAAGTTACGGTGCTTTTGCTTTTACAGAAGAATTCAGATTCTTGGGAAGAAGGAGAGGCCTCTTCTTCTTTCTGGGTGGTTCGATGGGTGGGTGTGTAGTTGCCCCAGCATAATCTATTTGATCAATCAGACCCCTTCTCTCCAACATCGCCAACCCTTGCTCCACCCAATTCTGCTGCTCATTGTTGGGATCATTTTCTTCGGATTTTGCAGCTGCTATGGTCTTAACGTTGGCTGCTTCCTGAGTAAAAATACAAAACAGCTTGAAAAAAAAAACAAGAATTCACGAACAGCGGCCTACAATCCAAGTAAGATCTGAAACGCTAGCTCGCAACTTCAAACAAGACTGGGAGACAATATACCTGCTCAATATTCAGTCTTGTTACAGGAGTGTTGCCACACCGCGACGCCTCTTTCTCAATCCCTCCTGAAAATTGCCCAAGCACAGCATAAACCCATCAAAATGAAATGAAATGAAACTAAGCAAATTGGATGGATGCCGTAAAAGCAACAAACAGACCTGGTTTTATAGGACGCCCTGCTGCATAGGAATGGTCTAGCAACAAAACCAGCATGTGCAGTAACAAGGAATATAGCAACAGAGGCTTCATCTTCTGCATGGATTCTTACCAATAGAATGAACAGTTGGGCAGTGAAGGAGTACGGGATTTTTAAAGCGCCCCTACCCCTAGAGGCTTCATATAACACATAATTCCAGTAAAAGCTGCTACCTGCCTGCCTGCCTGCCACACACATAAATTGCAGCGGTGGATAGTGTTATTGAATGTACATATATGCTATATCATACTAACTCTAGGATTTTGTTGTTGTTCAGAGGAAAGTCCTGAGAGGGAGAGAGAGGGCATGGCCCCGATGGTTGAACCAGAGGCAATTTTCATAGGGCCAGAGGAAGGAGGAAAAGAAGAGGAAGAAGTAATCGAAGAACCTCCAGCCTCACAAGAGGAAGATGTGACAAGCAACGTGGGGACGAAGCTTGCAGAGGCTTTGGATGCACTTAGGCATTCCAATGATGAAATAGGTGTCTTCAATGGTTTCTTTGATGGATCTTTGCAGCTTGGTGATCCGTCCAAGCTAAAAAATGAAAGACTTTTTGGTATGTTCCTTTTAGCTCAATCCATATTTTGTATCCTTTAATTTTCATGTGTTGTTCTTGATTATCTTGATTATCTTTAGCATCAGAGGTAGATGCTGAGATTTCTGAGGCACATACACCCTGGGAAAAGGTGTCAGGATCACAGGTTCCAATTGAGGTGACCTCCCCTGCTTGTCCCACATCAACTAACCAGCTAAGGCCATGGCCTGAGATGCCTAGCAAAATGGATTTTGTTACGGGCATCGTTAATGATGTGGTCGCTCACCTTCAAGAAGCTCACCCAAAACTAGGTATGTGTATGTTACATGTCATGCTAAGTGTCTAGTTTTATTTGTGTTTCTTTGCGTTCATTGTTGATTATAGCTAATTCATGAGTGTGGTACTTACACTTGCAGGCGCCAAGCTCCAGTGGGATCCTTCTGAGGCTACTCATATTGATTCTCTCCCTGAATTGCCAGGGAATATTAAGCAAGTCCCTAGGAATTTTTACGATGCAGTTTCCGGTTGTGTCGTACAGAACGCCAAACCTCTTTGGACTTGTAGGTGTTTAGTTGAGTATCTATGGGACGAGGTCCACTCATTGAAGGAAGCACTAGCAAAGGAGAGAGAGGAGAAGAGGGATCTCCAATCTCGTTATGACTTTGCTGCTACTAGGTTGTTTGGTGATAACACTTAGCACACATCTGAAATCACCTACGCGTGTTACTAGACAGTCTTGAATAGCAAAGTGTAGGTGACACAGGATTTAGCAAAACAACGAGCACAGATGGATTTGCTAAACAGGAAATGTCACAACTGGAAATCCTTTGCTGCTAAAGTACGAAAATGGGGACAAGACCAAAAGGACCACAAGTATCAGTACAAGAAATGGTTAAAGGAGGAATCAGTTGAACATCACTGGATGGAGATGTTCATCGATGGATTAGGCTTGCAGCTTGCTTACAATAGGTTCACTGAGTGTATCGAGGTGGAGGGATCTCCTGAGAGAACAATTACCACTGCCTCTGGGGAGGCTTCGACAGGCATGTTCTCTCTTGAGCACCCTACCTAGACTTTAGTGGACAAGGGTAAAACCTTGGCTGGTATTGATCTTGGCCTCGAGGAGGATTAGACAAATGTGCTCAAGGAGGAGATTCTACGGGGTTTGGAGGCCAACTTAGGGCCCTCCTCACTTGTGAGTGTTTTATTATGGAATTCATTTTTGTATGGTTTTTTTGTTTTTATTGTTAGTGTTACTATTTTTCTTTGTTTTTCATTTACTATTTGCTTTACTACTCTTTCCTGTTATTTTTTTTTGGTTTTCTGCCCGGTTATAGGGACATGTTAATGATGGAGCTGGCCCCAATGGAGCTAGAATGAATGATGAAGAAGATCTTGGGAACCATCCCCCCTCCTAGTACTGATGCATGAGTTTAACTGTTAGCTAGGTTCTAGCTATTAAATGTTTTCAATTTTTGGATGTTTTGACGAAAATGTATGGTTGAAAAATGTAATAATATGGATCTAGTTATGGCATAACGTGTTGGAATTTCACTACTATATTGACGTATCATTTTTTTTATTTTATATGTTTTCTCTTTTTATTTGCTTTGTCAAGTATTATCATGAACATATGCGTGCAGCTAAATGTAAAATGAGGGAACAAAATGTAAATCAACATTTGTCAAAGAGAAAAGGAATGAAAAGGCATGAATTGAAATTGTGACTTGTAACTTGTGATCGAAAATTTAACGTAACATAATGAGAATTCATGAATTTGTAACATGCTGGCTCTAGTTTAAAGCCATTTTGGGCCATGCACATCAATTTAAAGTCATGATGGACTGTCAAATCTGTTGTTAAAGAAAGAAGGATTACCAGTTTTAGGCCATAGTGGGCCAAAAGCAGTAACATTTTTAGAAAGCTTTAAAAGAACCAGCCATTTCTAACTGTGGCTATTTTAATGTCATTGCGAATGTTTGCTGGCAGTTTAACATCGTACCGGACGGTTGGTAGTTTAACGTCATTCCAGACATTTGGTAGTTTATTGTCATTTCAGATGTTTGGGGGTAGTTCGCCATAACCATTGAGTTGCTTTTTAATCCTTTGTAGTCTGACGTGAGGAGTAGGGCATGTAGGTATGATCTTATACTCCCCTTCCCCTTCACTACAGATATCGAAAGGTAATTCTGACCAAGAGACATCAGTGGGAATGGCTCTTATGTTTGTGTTTTCTAGTGCTTCCTTAGTTTTGGTAGGATCATGAATTAACATTGGATTCATGTTTTGAAGTATGCTCATGGTTCCTTGATTAGGCTCAGAAAACTTAATTTCTAACCCTTGATCCTTTCCTGAGTGTGAGGAAGTAAGTGATGTCGTCGTATCCCCGTGTATGATGATCTCATCACCCTTGTAAGGTAGGTGGATTTCTTGATGGATCGGTGAAGATACGACTCCAAGTTGAGCTAGCCAAGGACATCCTAAAATTAGATTAAACCCTAGCATTTCGTCAACTACTACGAATTCAGTTGATGTGGGGAATTGGTCCCTTGCTATGAAATCCAAGGTAATCATACCCTTCACTACAACACGGGAACCAATGAAGGATTTTAAGAAAGAAGTTATCATGGGATGTATTTGTTCAGTAAGTCCCAATTTTTTGATGATGGGAAAGGGTATTATGTTCATTACTGCACCGTCATCAACATGCACCCTACGTATCTTGAAATGGTTGACTTGTATCATTATAAACATAGGGGCTATGCTGACTTCTCCTGTTTTCTCATCTAGCTTAATGTCATTAGCACGAAACTCTAGGGATGTGATCTTTGACTCCTAAGGTTGCAGGGATAACACTACATAAATGGATGGCTCATCCGTAGGAAGGTCCTCACTAACAGGAATCGAAGCCAACATTCACACGAAAGCTTCTCGATGTACTGGTGAAGTTATTACTAGGTTGTACAGGCTTAAGGAAGTATTCTTTTATTTCAAGGCCTATGTAACCTGGGTTAATGTGCTTGCTAGGTCTTTACCTTTTGGGGCACCCTTGTCTGTGGAGACTTGGTCCATTAGACCCAACATTCGTATTTCTCATGGAGGAATGTTTGTGTTGGTAATTGAGGATGCTGGGTTCAGGACACGGCCCATGACATTATCCTTGTTTTGATGACTCGTGCTAGGCTCGTTTGTGGACAGAACCATTGGAACAACATTTAGCGGTATAGGCTTTGGTGGTCCCAATTTGTGCTCATGATGTTCTCTTTCCAGGTGCTCTCTTGTTAGCCTATCGGTAAGACGTTCTCGCAAGGGTTGCGGGGGAACGAAAGTGGTTTGCGTGTCGGGGAGTTTTGGCACCCGGATCACAAAGGGAGTGGATCGATTTTTGGATGGTGGGGATGTTTTTGCAATAGAAGGAGGTACACATATGATGAATGGTTTTTTTGGTGTGGGGAACATGTGTGTGACGAAAGGGGTTTAAGGAGATGTTTGGGTAGGTGTATTTTTTGAGTGCCTATGAATCACAAAAGGTTTTCGCGGGACATCTTGTCCATTTTCCACATGGATAGTATTAATCACATATGGTGCATCATTGATGTTGAGAGAATCTTTATAGATCCCCATGGATTGGTTTTGGGGTCTTACTGGGTTTGCCTCATCAAATACTATTTCCCCCTATCAATCATGTGCTGGATATCCTATTTTAAGGTGAAACAGTAATCAGTTCCATGACCACATCGTTGGTGATATTCAAAAAATTTGTCTAACCTAAAACCTCTTGGAATGGGTGGTTCATTAATTGTCACTAAAGCTAGGTTCTTGGCCAACTCACAGAATCGATCATGTTTTTGAGAGCNAAAATATTTCAACTGTTCCATGAAGTGGCCAAATGTGCCAACACTNATTGTGAGGGCTTCATAGGAAAGGGTGTATATTGGGCGGGGTGCTTTCGTTTGAATGTACGAACATGACCCATGTTGGTGTTTCTATTTGATGAAGATTCGGGTGTAGGCACAGGTGTGTTTCTTTCATGGCTAGTTGGAGCAACAGGTTGTTTTCCTTTCTATCTTGGATAGTTAGGTCAGGCTGTTTC
The DNA here is from genome assembly GCA_015680685.1 of Gnetum montanum. Classification (NCBI taxonomy): domain Eukaryota; kingdom Viridiplantae; phylum Streptophyta; class Gnetopsida; order Gnetales; family Gnetaceae; genus Gnetum; species Gnetum montanum. The sequence continues at coordinate 462,989 of MNCI01023592.1, read as the reverse complement.
TGCCACCGCCACTACTGTCGTTTTGGATTTATCCTTTTCTTTTCTCGTATGTTGGCTCCTAAAGGTCAAGTAGGCTAGATCATTACTTGTTTATGCTGCCTCTTCTATGTTCTTAATTTGCACAAATGCTTGACTTAAGGTACAGAAATTCAAATAATAAAGTTTCGATTTGATAAAGTCATTCATAGCCACTTTAAGTATGGTAAGCAAATATGTTTCAGGGATGGGCTCATGGAGTTCATTGAGGGCCACACTCCACCTTTGGATAAATTTCTGCACTAGCTCTAATGGTACTTGTTTAATCTAAATCAAGTTATCTAGTGTGGCTTCAGGCTTTAAATTATATTTAAAGTGGGTAACGAACTGATGTAACAAATCCTCCAGAGAGGATATGAAGTTATGGGGTAAAGCTCGATACCAGTCTAGGGCTTTTCCCGTTAGGGACATGGCAAATACACGTAGAATTGCATGAGGCCATGCATGAAGTAATAGACATTCTGTTCGAAATGTTACTAAGTGGGCATTTGGATCTCCCTCTACATTATACTTGGTTAGCTGGGGTAATGAGACTCCCTTTGGCAAGGTTAATGATGGAACTGAGGGGCTGATTGGATCATCTTGATAGAAGTCCAATACCTTAATTTCTTCAGTGTTCACAGTTTTAAGGTGCCTTATCTCCTCTATTAGCGAATGCATCATTTTCTTTGTGTCTGCCCACTCTTGGATGGTAGGCAGACCAGTGGGTTGAGTGAGTTGTATTGTTTGTGGAAAGGAGGACTGTTGAATTATCGGTTGCTGTGGTAGAGCAACATTTAGAGATGAGACTATAGGGTGTTTCTGAACATGTTGGGCCAAAGTGATCAATGGTGCTCCTTGGATTTGCACTTCCGGTATGTAATGGATGGATGTGGAAGCTGGTATGACCGATGACATCCCAATCACTTGAGGCCGAAAGGTCGATCCTACATTAGTTTGGGGAGGGAGTTTTTGGGACTGTACTTGTGGGGGTATGATGGATGTGGATGTATCAGATTCAATGTTGAGCATGGAGAAGATGAGAATGGAAGCAGGTACTTCTTGTCGAGAAACTGGTACTCGAGTGTTTCCGGATGAAGGAGAAAGCACAGTTTCTTCTAGGAAAGGGTGGAACAATGGGTTTGTATGGGCATGGGGACTAATAGTATGGTATGAATCCCCATGTTTGGACTGGGCTACAAAGTTGTCTTTCTCATCTCCACTCTGAATCCCCATGTTTGTAAGGCTTGACTTGTTGCCATAAGAAGCTGAGATATAAGTTGGTGACGGTGTTCAGACAAGGGGATTATATCAAATGCCGAGGGAGTGAACTCATGACCTCCTTTGTAAATCAGTTCATAGTTTCGCTTCGCTTCTCTCTCTACACGATCGATAGGTAGGTTGGCTTGGATCTTGACATAGATGAAGTTATACTATTTTGGTGTGAGAGTTGCATAAGTAGGATCGTTTCCTTGTAGCCTAAGTGACTGGAATAGAGGGCCTTGGGGGTTTATTTGTTCAATAACAGTTATGGGTTCCATAGCAATCATAGGGTTTGAGGCTTCAGCCTCAAAGTCAAAGATCGACAGTGTCACTGGGTTAATCTGGGAGGATTCCATAGTAAGGGTAAATAAACTAGGCTAGACGAGTTGAGCGTGAGCAACTGACAATGTGAGCTGACAGTGTGAGCTGACAAACAGCATAACCTGATAGCGTGAGTAGGGTGACAGCATGAGCTGACAGACAACATGAGCTGACAAAAAATGTAAGCTGACAGCGTGAGCTGACTGTGTGGATAACTCAAGCAGAGCGCGTGTAAGAAGCTTGCAGGTGAGAGAAGCTAATTGTGATCAGTCGAAGGTGGTGGTAGGGGCATGTGTCTCGTTTAGCCCGCATGTGCACACTATTTGTGTTTTGATGGTGATGGTGGAGTTGTAGAGTTTTGAAGTATTTGCTGCAATGTAGAAGTTTTGCAGGTTTGCAGTCTTGTAAGAATTTTTGCAGGTTGGCCCTCCTTCTAGCGCCAATTTACTGTACTGACCTAAATCATCGATGTAAGGCTAGAAGGGAAAACAAACATCGAAAGATCGTCGGGCAGACACAACTGACCCTACCTTCGCCTAAGGGCAAGCTGGAAAAAGAAACGAAGGCAGAGTGCCTTGGATGTTCTGCACATAAATCAACTAAGGACTTCACCCAAGCGTAAACTATGGCCTGTGCTAGGGTTATCGTAACTAATGATGTATGGAATGTAAATAGTAATGTACGAAATGCAAACAGAGTATATACATAAACAATGCTGCAAACAAAATGTGAGCTGAATGTAAAATAGAGTAAACAATATAATGGCTGGCAAAATGCACTATATTGTATTGCTTAGAAAAGATATGCATCGGTCAAAGCGTAGTTGCACGTGTGGATGGCAAGTCAAGCGCCAAGCCCCGGGGTGATGTGTTTTAGAAGTGCTTGGATGCTAGGAGTCAAGTGTGCCCGAGTGCCCAAGGATTACTGGCCTAAGTTTCCTAGGCCATCCACCTTCAAAATTACCAACCCCATTTATGTGAATTGATAGGGTATTTATAGGGTTTGGCTAGGCTTGGATGTGGAACTCATGGATGTAATCAATGGCTGAGAATTGAGAGGAAAATAGATCAAGTGACACGTGTTTGATGGACAGTTGTGTGTGAGTTGGACGTGTGTGGGCAAGCTACATTTTTGACCAGGTGCATTGTATCTTACAGCGTGTGTTGGCTTACTCAAGCTAGCTTATGCTCATGGAAGCACATATAATTTTGAGCATAAGAGCTTGGCAAGGTCACAAATGATGAACATTTACAATGAAAATGATAATGTACAACAAGATAGATTCACTCCAACTCACTTGAAACTTCTCGATCCTTGAATTGACTATTGCAGGATATCGATTCGAGTGGTCTTATGGCTGTTTGAGGCATCTCTATTTTACCAGGACTTCCAGCATGAGTTGATTTGGTTTTGGCATATCCTCAACATGAGTTTGGCATGCTTTTGATCGAGCGTGAGTAGTACTCACGCTACACTCACGCTACTAGTGTGACCTCAGCATGAGTGAGCCAAAAATGACATATTTCACATCAAATTTTTATTTTTGAAATCTTTTTTTAAAGTGCAATGATTGCCTAACTGTGTTTGACCCTGAGACTGATCTACAAGTCAAAACTGAGCTTGAGAGTGACTTGTTTTGGGCCTCTTTTGGCAGCTCACGCCGGACTCACGCTGCAGATTTCAAGTCCAGCGTGACCACAGCGTGAGCTGTAGAAACTTACAATTTTGGACTTGAAATCTTGGAATTCTGGAGGTTGGGACTTGAATTTTGTCGACGATCAACTCTGAGGATGACTTGCACCTTGGAAATAAGTCATTTTGATTGATTTTTTGGGCTTTTAGAGTTTCTCACGCTGCACTCATGCTACCAGCGTGACCTTAGCATGAGTGACAGTGTGAGTGTGAAAATGTGACCAATTTATCTTGAAATTTGAATTCCCAAATGCTGAAACTTGGAGTGGAAATCAATGGCCCTTGAGGATGGCTTGCACCCTCAGATGTGGACCATTTGTAACTTGATTTTGAAGATGTTAGAGTTACTCACGCTCAGGGCAAGCTAGCTTGGCAGTGTGAGCAAGCTGGCTTGAGCAAGCTGGGCATGAGTTCCATGCCTTAGTCAAATTTTGCCTTCCAAAAGTTTGAAAGGGCTTGATTCATTCTCATTTCAAAGTGTTAGGCCGAAATTAGTGCTATTTCATAGCCCTTTGAATGTTCATATTGACAAATGTTACATTCATCATCCTCCTTTATATATGAATCTATAACCTCTTATACTACAACTATTTTCCCTTTTTGTTAATGAGTATCCTTACTTGTTTCTTTTTTCTTTTTCCTCTTCTTATTGTGATCAGTTAATCCTTTTTGCTTTACCTTCTCTTGTATGATTTTCAAGTTGTGATGAGTGGAAAATAACCTTACGCTAAACCATATGAATCACTAAGCATTCACACGCGATCTAGTTGAATTTCATGGACTCTATGTCTTCCAGTACACTAGTCTCTAGAAACTGAACTTACCCTAACAATCATTCATTGGCTTCCTAATTACACTTGTGATATGCAAAGGTATGGTTAAGTGTAATCAAGGCATATGATTTTTTATTATTTTTATGTTTTATATTTTGAGTGCTTAAAACAAAGGATGAAGAAAATGAAGTAATTTAATAGCTAATTTAATGTAACTAACTAACTAATTTCTAACTAATCCTAACATAACCATTTGGTCCCACTTTCTGTACACATCTTGAACACATATAACTCTACTAGGTTACCAAACATTAAGCGTTATTGGGATTACTAAGCGTCATTCGCATGCTCGAAGCGGTTGTACTTATGTGCTTAATTAATTGCTATTTAACCTAGCTAGCTTAATTCCTTAATTAGCTTAATTATTGTAAGCATTAAAAGAAACTGCATGAAATATTAAATGCACAAATAAAATATTTAATCCAGCCAAAGTGCCACAAGGTTTATCAAAAAGTTCATCTTTATTGCCACACATTGCCATCCTCAGGTACAATAGTTGATGAGCAATGAGGTACCTCTATGCTCAACCATACAAATCACAAGTGTTCATGCATGATCCGGTCGAATTCGATGGATGGGACTAGTTGTGGCATCTAGATCGTTATGCTTTGATTGTAGTTCACTATCTTTCCACTTGGACTAGTGGTAGCTTTGTCACATATGCTTTAGTCCAAAGTGAGGCGTATGATATTTTCTAACTCTATGCTACTCTTAGTGAACAAAAGAGCTATATTGATTAACTAATGAATAATGAAAAATAAAGCCCAAATTAGCCTATGACGATGATATCTACTCTTAACCATTCATACATGTCTTGGACTTCATGGAGCTAATTCTAGGTTTACCAAGTATATGTCACTGGTTGTGCCAAACTATACAGCTATAGGCGACCAAATATTTACACTTAAATGCTCATGATTAAGGCTTACACATTCCACTTAACAATAGGAATAGTAAATAACAATAAATGAAAATTATTAACTAAAGAAAGCATTAAATAATTAAAGCAATAATATTAATCTACATGGATGCTGTAATGATGGAAGTAATCTCAATCTTTATTGCTAGTCATGTAACATGTCCAAGTACGTCACACTCGAATAAAGGTGTTGTACAATTACAAACATCATAATGCAGGCATGCACTAAGAATAATAGAAAGAAAAGAAACTAAAAAATATATATTTCTAAGATGTGCAAAAATTGTCTCATCTAGAAGCCCAAGTGCAATATTTATTGGCGAGGTCTAGATGAGGCGACGTCAAGTATATGACGTCGCTTACTAGCCTCGACATTGGGTACACGACGTTAAGGCTTCAATGTCATGTATCCAATGTTAAGGCCTATCAAATTACATCTCATCATACCCCCACAACTAAATGAAAACTCATCCCCAAGTTAAACAAAGATGATAAACAAGTCTTTTACAAAATATTGGGCAAGTATGGGATTATTGACTAATTCCAACGATGGACAAAATAACTAACTCTTCGCATGCCACAGTGGTGTAGTACAAAATGGGACACATTATTACAAAATAAGACAAGACAAAACAAGACTGGGAGGCTCATGTAGTGCCCAAAGGTGGTGGCCCTTCCATTGGTCACTTCCCTTTATCATTAGGCCACTAGAACTTGTAATGGTTGAGAAAGGCCTGCAATTTTTCCTCCTTCATCCTTGGGTCATGCATCGTCTAGGCTATTGTACTAATGTGTGCTAGCATCGATACATCCCAAGGACATGGTAAATTGCGAAAACATCTAATTTGCCTTAATGTATCAAGCTGTGAACTACCATCGTTCCTCCTTGAAGGCCTTAGCTTTATCCTTTAGCTCATGATAGTTTGTCAATCTTCAAGCTTGGTTCGAGGCTACATCTTTCTATCCCTAGTAGCTAGCTTTGACCACCTCTAATTTTGAGTTTGCCACTTGTAACTTTTGCAACGCATCCTTTCAATCCACAAACTCCTTCTCATACAGTGCGTAGGTGGTTGCCACTTACTTCTCCAACTCACTTCTGGGACAACTTGTTGTTAACATGGCAAGGTTGGCATATCTAAGGTTAGCCGACACCATGTATTCTTTTAAATCTTCTATCTACAGGTCCTTATTTTTAACTTCTGCTTATTGGACTATGGCATAACTATCCAAAATGGCCTACCATTGAAAATTTTGTGTTGCCAAGGAGTTGATGTGGGCCTTGGCCATCTTGATTTCCTTCTCATTAATTTTCTTGTACATGCCAACTTGGTCTCAGAAGTATTTTTTTAACTTCTAATTTTTCTAGCCTCATTTTGCCACACACTAATCTCGATTGTTTTCTTACGACGAATAGCATGTATCTCCTCCATAGAGAGTGTTCTATCTTCTTAGGCCAATTGACTCATATCTTGGTTGATCCTCACTAGTTGTTCCCTCAACTAGTGGACACTCTCTTTCAAGATGTTCTTTTGCTTTTCCACTATGGTCAACTAGGCATTCTCTTTAGCAAGTTGATTGTTTTCTTCTTCAACAGCAGTCAATGCCTTTTTATGTGCATGAGTTTGCACATCTATAGTGGAGGCATTCCAAATCACCATCTCCTTTACTTACTCTATAACTGCTCTCTCCTTTTCTAGCTTGGTAAGTTCCTCCATCCGAAACTGCTCTAGTTGGTCTGGTGTAATGAAACGAGCAGGATTCTATCATTCAGCATGTAGGGTAGCTACCTCTTCTTACAATCTTTGCACCTCAACTTCTACATGCTCAACCCTGACCTTAGCCATGAGCAACTTTCCTTTTGCAATGATGAGGTCTAATTGTGCTATAGTGACATCGCTGGGGATGTCGAACAAAGTGGTCATCTCTTGACCTTTCTACAACAAATGATCAAGTACATCCTCATGTACCACAAGAGTCATTGAGGTTCCAGCTAGCATTTGTGCATCTGTTGCCCCTGCTAGATTGGACAGAGGCAACAGGAACATTGAATGTTTCCTTGATGTGATCAGTGATCACCTCTACTACACCTACTGCATCATCATGTTGTAGCACCATGACTGTGAGACCTTATCCAGTCTCTAAAGTGACCTAAAAAGGATGTAGAATTCTGAGAGATCTAGCATGACCATTGGAATTCCCCTCCTCCTAACTAAATTGAGATCTGTGCCCTTGTTAGATCAACTGATATGGTGGGCCGTATAGCATCATCCATAACCCAAACGAGATTAGCCCCATCCCTGCTCCCCTAGCTGACAGTCTCAACAATTCTTTGCAAGCAGCTCATTGACGATCTATAATCTTATGATGGCAACGACGAAGCTTGTGCTTTTGGGCATTGCTCTAGCTCTTCTTGCATTTCCATTATTGCTTCTGTCCCCTTTTTAACTTCTTACTCCTCACCAAACTCTTTTCTTAGTGCTGCAATTTTGAGGAGCTCTACAAAGGAGGCATGCTAAACCTTTTGAAGAATATCATTAGTATATCCTAAGATTCTTATGTGCTTGCATAGCTTTATGATCAAACAGGGAAACGAAAGTGTTATTCTCCTTGATTTTGTTTCTTCAAACCACCACTGGATTTCTATGAAATAGTATTAAGGAAGGTTAACTAAAATTTTTTCCATTAAAATGACACTTCCCCTAGCTGCATAAGTGGAGATGTAATTGAGCCCTTTGGTGGAAAATAGGTGGTATGTCCCAATCTTGAAGTAAGTTCTCTCTTCTAAGGTTAGCTCATGGTATGATTTATCTTCTTTACTATACACCCGCTTTAGCCACAGTCTCTTCATTTCAAGGTTGAATCTAGTAGACAAGTGAGCAACCTTGGCTCCTTTATTGGGTAGGTTGAGAGCTGCAGCTATATCTTTGACTTCATACGAGACATTCACCCCATAGATATTCACAGTGGTACCCTTGTCCTTATTGTGCCAAAATTGATAGAATTTCCCCAGGTACCATTCACCACTGTCAAACAGGATCGGCCACAATGAGGACACTTTGAGTTGCATCTACACTGCTTCAAAAGTGAATTCCACGAATAAACCAAAGTTTACTTCCATAATGACCAAGGCCAATGTAGACTTTTTTAGGATGGAAGGAAGGCAATTAGAAGGTAACATGAGACGTTGTCCCTATTCAAGCATCGGTACTTCTATCACCTACCTTGGGTTGATTGCCCAATATCAGGGGCCTCTTGATGGATATTGAAAGATTGGGCCTTCTGTTCAACATGTTCCACTTGTTCTCCTTGCTGGCCATGGCCACCACGTGGGTGCTTACCAACTCTCTATGAGGGTTCATCCTAAGCACCTCTTTTTGGGGCCATCTGTAATTAAACAAAAACCAAGTGTTACCAAGGTGATGTTTATTATCATCTATCAACTCATACCTTACTCAGAACCTTAGTTCATTAAGCTCATAATGCATATGATTGTAGGGTTAGGAAAATTTTCAAGAAAAATATTTCAAAATTATCTATCCCTTCTACGACCCATTGCAACTAGTTTCTTTTTCATTATATGTGGCTTAAAATAATGGTTTTAGGCGTGAGGGTTAGAAAAATTGGATGTATGGAGTTATCGGTAATGATTTTTCATTATAAGTCCTACAATTTTTAAAATTCTTACCCTTAGAATACCTTCTGGGCAATAGAAAATTTTAACAAATTAACGTAAATTTTGCATGCATGTACCCCCCCACAACTAAGGTGAATACTCTAGGTCTAGATAGATTCAAATAGTACAAAAATTGAAGCGTTAGAGAGCTAGATATTGCAAGTGGAAGATGGAGGTGTAGAGGTCTAAGTCACAAGAAAAAAATTTGCAACAA
>MNCI01023592.1:404044-453302 GCA_015680685.1 Gnetum montanum | reverse complement strand
TGCCAAACTGGTTGGAGAAATAGAATGTTGAACATAATAGTCATGTGTTTTTGACAGATCTGGCTGATGTGGTGGTGGCCTCCCCCACAATTGTGGTTGTTGCCACTATAGTTGAGGACCATGTTGAGGCTAGTCTTAAGTCCCCCTAGGATGGTATGATCGATTATGGGATTGTCTATAATTATCTTGTGGGAGAGGAAGTCTCCCGAGCATGTGCTTTTGCACAAGCTTTGAATTTAAGGCTCTTTCCCAATACTCTTGTAGATGCAACAATATCAGGCACTGGCCCTTTGGGTGGTCATATATGCATAGGTTACATCCATCATCTTCGTCTATGATGAAGTCTTTAGACTCACTTTCATCAGCCACTTTTCTTGTTTGCTGAAAAGTATTCCTAACTGTTTCTCGGTTATGTGTCCTTTGTTGATTATGATCGTCTAGTTTGTGTTACATAATATTCACTGTGACCGTTTCAACAAGATTTATTATCTTTTATTTTATCCATTTAGAAATCCTATTGAATTTTGCTTCTAGATCGTCAATAGACTCCTCTGTCTATAAATTTTGTTGTAGAATCGCCCTATCAAAGGTGGTTTCATTTCCCTTACCATAAATTTGGACCTCCTTCGATTGAAGAGTTGGGTCCCATTGATGTTTTTTGACATTCTTCCATTTACACATTTCTTCTTCTTCTTTTGTCATACTTTCTATTATCTCTTTGACTTGATGAGCTTGGAGCTCATATAGTTCCCCTAGGGAATAAATCCTAAGGATCACCCTTGTTTCACTATGAAGCTCATCTACAATGTCGTAAAGTTGCTCTTCCTCGGAGAAACCATGGCATGGGCATCAATTTAGTAAGGCATAATATCTATTTAAGACCATGTCCAATGGTTCATGTTGTTCTTGTTTCCACTTTTGGATTTGTCTCCTCAGGTTGGACACTCTTTTATAGGTTTGGTATCTTTCATTGAAAATGTCCAACATTGTAGACCATCGGTGGATTGAATTTGGTTTCAACGGTCGATACCACACTTTGGCTCTATTAATTAGTGTCCTAGGAAAGAGCTTAAGCTTTTTCCATCCACTCTCAATTTTGTAGTTAGCACATGCATCATGGAAGGCTTGTAAATGATGTTATGGATCTAAATCATAGCCTCCTACAAATTTCAAAATATTATTCATGTCAAGCTTAGGTAGATAACTCTTTTTGCGATGCCTATGAGATATCTTAATGGTCTCTATGATATGCATTTGGCTCTTAGTGGCCAACAAGGGTTCATCATTACCAAACAAATTGTGAGGGAAGTTTCGATGTTCATGGTGACTTCTTTAACTTTTCCCGTGGGTTTGATTCAAGTTTTTAGTCTGACCCTTTAATGGAGCTCTATCTCTATATCTACATTCATCTTCATTAGAACTAGACATTGAAGGGAAAGAGGAAGAGGAAGATGAGGAACTGTAAGCATTGCCATGTCTTCTATAGTGTTCCTTAGGGTCCCTTGATTTATCATTTTTGGGTTTTGAGGAGGTCTTAGGCCTTAAGGCCTCCCCTAGTTTAGGACCTACATTATCTCCTCTAAGATTGCTTTGCTTAGGTGAATGTAGTCTTTGAGTGTCATCACGGTGGTCATGATCATAAGAAACCCCCGCATAAGGTTGATCACTCTAATTTTCTTCATCATATATCTCGTTAGTTCTCTAATGAATGTGTCCGCTATACAATGCATAGTCACTTCTATATGAGAGAGACATTGTTCTTGGTTTATGATGTGTGTGAGTCAATAGCTTTTGAAGGATATATCATTAATTCCTTTACAACAATCTCGTATAATATAGCTAATCTAGATAACTAGCACCATCCTCAGCAATGGTGTCAATGATAAGTAGCAAGGTACCCCTATGCTCAACCATACAAATCACAAGTGTTCATGCATGATCCAATCAAATTCTATGAATGGGACTAGTTGTGGCATCTAAATTGTTATGCTTTGATCATAGTTCACTATCTTCCCACTTGGACTAGTGGTAGCTTTGTCATGTATGGTTTAGTCCAAAGTGAGGCGTATGATATTTCCTAACTCTATGCTACTCCTGGTGCCAGAAAGAGATAAATTTATTAACTAATGAACAATGAAAAATAAAGTCTAAATTAGCCTATTGTGATGATACCCACTCTTAACCGTGCATACATGTCTTGGATTTTGTGGAGCTACTTTTGGGTTTACCAAGTATACCTCACTAGTTGTGCTAAGCTATATACCTCTAAGCGACCAAGTATTTACACTTAAATGCTTGTGATTAAGGCATACACATTCCACTTAACAATAGGAACAGTAAATAACACTAAATGGAAATGTTTAACTAAAGAAAGCATTTAATAATTCAAGTAATAATAATTAAAGCAAGAATATTAATCTAAGTGGATGCTACAATGATGGAAGAATCTCGATCTTTATTGCCAGTCATGTAACATGTCCAAATACATCAAATTGAAACAAAGGTGCCATACAATTACAAACATCATACTGTAGGCATGCATTGGAAATAATAGAAAGAAAAGAAACTTAAAAAAAAAAACTATTTCTAAGATGTGCAAAAACTATCTCATCCAGAAGCCCAAGTACAGCATTTATAGGTGAGGTCTAGATGAGGCAATGTCAGGTATTTGACATCACTTATTAGCCCCAATGTCAGATAAAGAAGTTAACTAATCCAACCAAAAGATATGCAAGAGGGTCCTTTCCAAAGCAAGCACATACCATTTGTTGTCCTTGCATATCCTCAAACCTAGGAGTTCACAAGCCCCATGGGTGATTAATGGTTATGAAAAATTAAGTACAAAAACCAAGAAGAAACTACCTAATAATTTCAACACATCAAACCAAGATATCAAATAAGGACATGAACACTAGTAGTGAGGTGAGGCATGGAAAGAATAGATGGATGAGAGAGGGAAAGTGGAATGGAGTTCTTGATTAAGACCACATGAAGTCCCTTATGAATTTTGTTGTTAAATGACTTGATAAAATCCATCCTTAGTCCAAACCAAAACCAACCACGTTCAATGACTTTGCATCGCTACTCTAAGATCAGTCCACCCCCTTAAGATACAAGAGTGATCACATAGAATAACCAGCATTTCTTATGTAAGAAGAAAAGAGAAGCAGGAAATGGGAAAGGGCCATAGTTAGAGGGGACCTTCAGGCATGGGTAACATGTATTTCTAGTTCCATAACTAGTGCTTGTAGTTCATTTATTTTGTCTAAGGGGTGTGCTTTGAATTCCCATCATTAGTTTTTTCTCTCTCTTTTTGGATTTTTGAATGGAAACCACACCATGCAAAGGCTTATTAGTCAACATGAAATGGTAAGAAATCAATGAAAACACCCATGCACCCAAGAAAGTATAATAGTACAAAGAGTATTGAGTCTCCTTGAAGCCACATGCTATTCAAACCTTTGAATCCTTTCCAATTCAGGAAACTACCAAGGTCACAAGTTCATTAAAGTTTTATTAAAAAGGGACCTCACACTTCCAGAACCAGAAACACCATAGAGTTTGTGGATGGGTGGATGATGTGGACTCATTGCTTGTTTTATGAAAAAGAAACCATGTCTTAGTTATCAATAACAAAATTCAAAGCTAGAATCTAGACACTAACAATCAAATAACTAGATACCACATGCCCACATCAAGCAAACTACACTGTATCCTATTGGCAATAAGGCACATTATTATTATAACACAATAAGAAAATCATAAAAAAATAAAGAAAAATATACAAGAAATTGTAAAATAGTGAAGAAAAATAAAACATAATAATGTTTTAAAACAAAAAAGAGGTATAAAATAGTAAAAAGTAGAGAAGAAAAAAGGATGTAAAAAAAAACAAAGTCTAAAACAAAAAATAGAGAAATTTGAGGAGCCATTTATATGATTAGCATGGATGGCCATCTCTCCCATGACAAGGTTAGAAGGAGGAGATCTGAAAAATCAAACATGGTTGTCCATCCAAGGAGGTGTTGTAACCACTAGCTTTCCTATACTTATGGAAAGGTTTAATTTGTTGCATGTTGATTAGTAGTTTCTTGTATGGACTCCCAAGTTTGTAAATCAACATGGCCCCAGAAGAAAAGGTTTCATAAATAATATAAGGGCCTTCCCACAGTGTTTGGAACTTGGTTCATTATGGCACATGTGTAAGGTTTCAATAGAGGACCTTATCTCTTGGTTGAAATATGAATTTTCTAATTTTAAGGTCATAGCATTTTTTTGTTAAATGCCTTGTGCAACTCATTAGATGATAGTGCCACTAATTGGTTTTTGTCTAGCAAGTTAAGACTCATTAATCTTTCTTTTTGTGCTAGACTTAAGTCAAGGTCAAGATTATAGGTTGTTGAAAGTGTATAGATCTTGGATTGAATAGTAAAAGTTAACAATTTTTGGTACACCAACTCATAGGGAGAGTAGCTTATAGGGAGCTTCTAGGTGGAGTGGTAACCCTAAATGGCATCATTGAGTTTCATGCTCTAGTATCTCCTATATTTGCTGATGAGCATCAAAGTGTCACATCAACGGGGCACCATTTATGTGGTGTTGCCTTGTCGACAAGGCCACATCGACGTAGCATTTGCTATGTTGATGGGGCCCCATCAATGCAGTACTATACCAAAAACTATAAATACAAGCTTCCATCCATATTTATAAGCATTTAAGTCATAGTAGTCATAGAGCTCTTGCAGGTTTTTCATTTGAAAGTTAGAATATTTTTCCTAAGTTCCTGCAATAGGAGTCATTAAGTGTATGGATCTTTATTCGAGCATTGTTGTACTTGAACACAACAGTGTGTAGAGCAATAAAGATGAGCTTCTTGATAAACCTTGTATCATTCTAAATAGTTTAGACATTTATTCATGCATTTAATGTTCTTAATTATTTATTTAATGTTTTCCAGTAATTAAACTAATTAAGCAAAATAAACTAAATATATTAAATACATAAGTACGACTGCTTCGAGCATAGCATGAATTCGCTTGGTTATCCCAGTAGTGTTATTGCTTGGTGTGCCCAATAGCATAGCACTTGGTAACCTAGCAGTGGATACGTGGGTTCAAGACATGTATGGAAAGTGGAACTAGATGCTTATGTTAGGATTAGCTAGAGACCAATTAGTTAGTTAAATTAAATTACTTCATCTCTCTCTTTAAGCATTAAAATCATAAAACATAAAATGATAAAAATCATATACCTTGATTACACTTAACCATACCTTTGTACTTCACAAGTGTAATTGGAAAGATAACAAATGACCTTAGGGTAAAGTTCACTTTCTAGAAGACTAGTGCACCAGAAGCTAGAGAGTCCATAAAATTTAATCGAATCACACATGAGCGCTCTATGATTCATATGGTTGAGCGTAGGGGTACCTCTACACCACTCATCATTTACTAACTATTCTCATTAACATATTAGTGATTTCGCTATTTGTAACCTTAGCCTATCCATTAGCTTAGGGATGATAAGGTGTTGTTAATTTATGCTCAACCTCTAAGCATTACATGAGCTTCCAAAAGGTAGTGTTTGTAAAGTGGGTTCCATTATCAGAAATTTATGCACATGGCATAGCAAACTTGTTTACAACATTTTGTTGTACAAATTGAGCAACAGTAGAAGATGTATAGTCGATGATGGTTGCTACATTTGCCCATTTTGTACAATAGTCAATAACAACTATGATGTATGCCTTTCCATTTGACATGGACATGATGGGACCCATGAAGTCAATGCTTCACATGTCAAAGGGTTCTAGTGGTTGAATCCATTGCTGAGGTTCCTCCATTCGAGCGGTCATTTCAACATCACGTTGGTAATGCTCACAAGAGCTAGAAAATTGGTGAGCATCCTCGAAAAGTGTTGGCCAATAATATTTTTCCATCAGGATCTAAATGGTAATGCATCTCCTTGCATAGTGGCCTCCACAAGAACCCTTATGAGCACCCTAGAGAATGTGCAATTGATTAACATTAGGGATAGACAAACAAACTAGGCCATTAGTGCACACCTTGTACATGTGCCCATTGATCTCCATGAAGCATTTCACCTAGTGAAGAAACTGTTGTTTCCTCCAATAGTTCAGCTCTTGTGGCATCTCTTAAGTCAGAAGATAGATGAGAATGCCATCATATCATTTAGTCTTAGTGGGCAATTATTCAATTATACCCCCAACAAAGAGAAGTTCATCAGAAAACTAATCAAATAGTGGGCTTTCCTCCTCTTTGTTGTCCCATCGCAACCAAGCCAAGTGGTTAGAGACCACATTCTTAGTTTCTTTTTGATCTACCATCATAATATTGAATTCCTACAAGATCACCAGCCACCATTTGACATGGGAACTTACCATTGACTTATTCACTAGCAAGTCAATTACACTATGATCCATGTGCACAAACACCTTGTATCCAAGCACATAGTGCCTAAAATTATCTAGAGTGTACACCATCACCATTAGTTCTTTCTTCATTATGCTATAATTCAACTTTGTGCCCACAATGCTTCATCTTACGCAATGGATGTAATAAGGACATTTCTGATCGTCCAACTACATAAGCATAACCTCCAAGGCATAATTTGATGCATTCATCATGATGTGAAATGGTCTGGACTAGTCTGGTGCTCGTAGAATAGGATTTTCTACAAGTTTCTCCTTTAGCTGTTAGAATAGATTTTCACATTCCTTGGTCCAAACAAATGGAGCATCTTTCTTTGTTAGATCGACCAATAATTGTATGATCTTAGAGAAATTTTCTATGAATCTTTGGTAGTAACTAGTGTGTCTAAGAAATGACCAAACATCTTTTACAATTTCTGGTTGATGGGTAATTAATTGAATGACCCTAATCTGTTCAAGGTCGACCCCAATCCTTACTTGTGAAATTATATGCCCCAAAATAATGCCCTCCTAGATCATCAGATGGCTCTTCTACTAATTTATTCGAAGATTGGTCTCCACACATCTTTTGAGCACTTGCTCAAGATAATTCAAGGCTTGCTCAAATGTAGTTCCATAGGTGGAGAAGTCATCCATGAAGACTTCCACCCCATTACTGATTTGCTACTAAAAAATACTCAAGACTAGGCATTGGAATGTGGCAGGGGCATTACACAAGCTGAAAGGCATCTTTTGATATGAAAAAGTCCCCCACAAATTCATGAATGTCATTTTGGCTTGATCCTCTGGAGGTTTTCAATGCTACTTTGGTTGTAGCATCAGAGGGTAAGACCATATATGAACAAGCAAGATTGGCATTTGATGACACATGATTTACAATATGATAAAACATATTCCACTCAAGCTCATGACGATGCTGATAATGGATGGTATCAAGGACTAACAGATATTGATCTATATATGGAAATGATCTAAGACATCTACTGGATCGTAATTGCCATCCTTCACTTATTAACAGATCTACAAAATACAAAATACAGACCAATACTGAGATTCACGCGTTAAATAATCTGCCAATGCATTAACTTTTCCATTAATATATTGGGATTCAAAGTTAAAATTTATAAAAATAAGGACCATCTAATTAACCTTGTATATGCCACTTTATTTAAATTTTTAACTTGTAAATAATTATTGAAGTGTTTGAGATCGCTTTGAATTATAAACCTTTTTTCTTGTAAGAAAAGTCTAAACTTTTCAATACCTCTAACTATGGCTAATAACTCTATATGTGTACTATGATAATTTTTTTCTACACTATTGAATTTACCACTAGCATATCTACAAATATGTATTATCCCATTAAGATCTTCTTTAAGCACCACTCTCCAATACTCATCAGATGCATCTATTTCTAAAATAAGTGTACCTATTGTGGGCATGCTTAATTGTGATAATCGTTGACACTAGGTTTTAAGTCTTTTGACAACTAAAGTATGATCCTGTGTCCAAGGACCTACATCCTTCTTTAATTGTGTACTTAGGATGTGTCGATCTTTTGCAAGATCTTTATAAAATCCTGAAATATAATTAAGACATTCTAAAAACCATTGTAATTGTTGTTTTTCTTTCAATTCATCAGGGAACTTTTGTATCTTGGTCAGAATATGATCTTGTAGGGTAATTTTACCATTACTAATCTGCAATCCTAAGAAATTAACTGTATCTACACCAATAAACATTTTCTTCTTCGAAGGAGATAAGACCAAACCATTTTTATCCACAATATCATAAAATAATTGTAAATGTTCTAAATGTTGTTGTACATTTTTGGACATTACTAAAATATCATCTATATAAACTAAGATAAAAGGATAAGAACCGAAAATTTTGTCCATGGTCATTTGCAATATGGATGGAGCCATTTTAGTCCCAAAGGGTAGAACAGTCCATTCATAAAGTCCACCTAGCACAGTAAGAGCATTTTTCTAGTGGTCCTCTAGATAGATTTGTATTTACCAAAAACTTGATTTTAGATCAAATTTCAAATAAACATTTGTGGATCCAAAAATGGCAACGGGAAGTTATCTTTGAATGTTGTTATGTTTAATACCTAAAGTTGATGCAAAGCTACCACTTGCCACATTTCTTTGGCATAATCATGAGTGTGCTAACCCACTCACTATCCACAATGGGATTGGTAAACCCTACCTTGAGGAGTTGTTGGATTTTCTCTTTCAAAATTCGCTTCAATTTGGGGTTCAACCACCACTACAACTACCTCTTTGGCTTCATGGCCAAATTAGTGTAGATATGATGCTATCATATCCTAGGATCAGTCCCTGTGAGTTCAAGATATGACCAAGTAAAGACTATTGGCCATTTATTGACCACCTTCAACAACATTTGTTTCTATTCAGAAGTAAGATTGATATTGATTATTACCAACTTTCCATTTTTTAGGAATGCATATTCCATGTTGGTAGCTAGAGTTTTCAAATCTAAGGGCTCTTGTTTAAAATTTTCAAGGATTTCCAACTCTCCTCAATAGGTATCGTCATTTGCATCATTAGAGAGCTTATGATGAACTTGCTCTAGTTCATCCATGCCTTCTACACATGCATATGTTAGGCTCTCATTAGGTCCCATGCATAGTGCTAAGCTACTCTCAAAGTCAACTATCAACCACTAAGTTCCCTCCTAATTTGTAACTGCTACATATAGGCACCTTTGAATTTAAGATATATAAGCACACTAACTGCATGCTTTAATAGATACATTGTTAATAGCCCATAGTTTCTATACACAGTTGCACCTTATATCACTATACGCTATGCATGGAAATTTCTTTCTCTTGATCTTTTATAATGCATTTTCTTTAGAGATTTTGAGGGAAACATCTTAGATCCCTAATCATGCATCAACAGTCCTCAGCTAAGTCCTTTGCATGATAAATTGGAAAGTCCCCCTTGTAATTGTTCACTCGAATCATCAAGAAATCAACAAGGTACGGCCACCCACAAACAGTGGTCACAATGTCCTCCACCAGTCCTAAGGAAATAATGAGGGACTAATCAGCCAACTTGAGATGAATATTGCTCTTCTTAAGTGGAGGCATGTTCCAGGCTTTATACATCTCATGGGAAATCAGATGAACACTAAACTAGAATCCAAAAGAGCCTTACAAGGCAATAAGGGGACTTCCAGGATCAAATAGGTTCTTACGAAGGTGGCTAGCTTTTATCCAATTGGTTACCATATGAGTTAACATGATGGTATGCACTTTGGGAGGTGCTTAGTTTGAAAGCGACTTGAATGGATTAGATGTAGAGGAAGATGGAGAAGTAGGGTTTCTAGTTGCAAGTGTATGTGAGGGTTTACTTGGGCTATTGATTTGAAAGAAAGGTTCTTTTCATGATCTAGTTTCTAAACCACTTGGTTGAGAATCCTTCTATAAGTTAACAGCCCCCATTGCCTTGCATTGTTACGGTTAAGGAGAAATTTCTCCTTGCATTGATGGAGTAAGCAATAACTGGGTTGAGGGTGGAGGGACATATGTAGAAGGATGAGGGGCATAATATGGATGGGGGGACTTCCCTCTAGTAGATGAAGAATGAGTTTTGTAATACTCAGGAGGGTAGCAGTGATGTTAGAAGGTGGCTTGACTAGAAGAGTCATGCAAAAAAATGGGTTGCTAAACATAGTACCCATATGGATCTAGTTGCTGGTAAGGGTACCACTACCTTGGTGGTGGCATCCCCTATGATTGTGGATGCTTCCACTACTAGTACTAGTCATACAGTTGTGGTGGAGGCCCACTTGGATAGTAGGTTTGTTGTTGGTAAAACTACCTAGGATTTCCTTATCTTTTGGATGCCTGCATTCTCACCAATATAGGATTTAGCATGTACATCCTAAATTCCTGAAAGTGTGACATGATGGGGAAACATCCCCTAGGATGTTCATAATGGTAGATGTCACACCCATTTCCATCATTTGATTTAGTCTTCACAACTACTGTTATCACAACAACTTTGCCCTTGCTCCTTTGATAGGCACGTTCAACTTCTTTCTACCTCCTATAGTCACAATCACTACTCTGGTTTCTTGATTCTTCCACAATTTTTAAAGCAATTTGAAATTTTTCATCCAACGAATCCCACATTTTATCTACCTTGGCTAAAATTTTAGACATAGATTTTTGAATCGACAAGGTCCTTCTGTTCATCACCCCATCAAGTGGTGACTCCTTCTCATTGTCACAGAAGCAAAATTTTCTCTTTCTAATGGAAGGATCCCTGTTATATTCTTCTACACTTTCTTGTTTTCTTAGCTCTCCTTCTTCTTTTACTACCTGCTATATCAACCTTTGGATCTGATCAGCTCTTAATTTTAACAATCTCACTTGGGCATAGACCCCAAGAGTTCTTCTTGTTTCTGATTTGAGTCCATCTATGATGTGACAAAATTGTTCCTGCTAAGAATAATCATGGCTAGGGCATCGGTGTATGAGAGAATAGTATTTATCCATGATAGTGTCCAAGGATTCATGTGTTCCTTGCTTCCATCATTGGATATACCTTCTCAAATTAGACATTCAAGAGTACATCTAATATTTATCATTGAACAACTCTAGCATTGTACTTCACCTGCAGATGGATTCTAATTCCAAGGACCGATACCAGCTTTCTACTTCCTTGATGACTGTCCTGGGAAATAGCTTTAATTTCTACCAATAATTTTCAATATTTTTTAAGGCACAAGCATCATGAAAAGCTTGAAGATGTGTTTTCAAATCAAAATTATATCCCCCCTCAAATTTAGGGATATTGTTCATGTCAAGTTGCTTGATCTAACTATCTTTCATATGCCTAGTTGAGATTTTTACTACCTCTGTAATAGTTAGCATGCTTCGAGTGGCAAGAAAAGTCTCGTTGTCATCATTATTTCGATAACGCATATGATGTCCTCTGCTATCCCTTTGTTCATGGTGGGCTATGCAATTATCAGTGTCGAGCTATTCACCTTCATAATGGTTATTATTTCTATAGTGTCTATCAAAACTAGAAGAGGAACAATAAGATGTAGACAAAGAGGATAAAGATGGAGGACTACCACCACCTCTATACTTGTCACGACCATGTTTTTTAACTTTTTTATCATCTTAATGCTTACCCGAGCCCCTACTTTGACTCCTACTTTTGCCTGAACCTAGATTGTTGATAATGGACTGCAAATTTAGGTTCATAGCCCCATCACCAATATCAAGGACTAGAGAATCTTCATGTTGAGAACCCCCTGAGGGAGGATCCTCATTGTCATTTTGGTTCAACAAGAACAAGGCATTGATGAACAGTTTCTCCTTCATAATCTCATGGTGCTTCTTCTGGTGTCAATATCTCTTATGTTGTGTTTTAGTGGGATGATAATCTCAGCAGTCATGGTCATGCATAACGTACTCTTCTTGAAGATCCTGGATGCCCAACCTCCTAAGAGTTTAGAGCAACATCCTGGGCATAAATTGATCAGGAGGCATTACAATGTTGCCCTCCATATCTCGTCACCACAATTGTTCATCCTAATGCAGGATGAAGGTGAAGTCAAGAACATACTCATCTAGATGAGTATATACCACCCTACATTCTTGAAGTACTAGTTGTTCAGTATCATCATGCCTATGAGAAGAAGAAATTTTGTAATTACAATAAGATATTAGTGTGCTTAAATTATTATATTTATTTTTAAAATGATTTTGACCCTAGGGTTCATCCAATGATGTTAATGATTTTCACTATGTCTATATAGCGCCTGTTTTAACAAAAAGAATCCCTAACAATGGCACTAAGGATGAGCAATGAATACCCCTACGCTAAACCATATGAATCACTAAGTGTTAACATGAAAGCTGGTCAAATTCTGTGGACAATATGTCTTCCAATACACTAGTCTCTAGGAACTGAACTTGCCCTAACAATCATTCGTTGTCTTCCCAATTACACTTGTGATATACAAAGGTATGGTTAAGTGTAATCGAGGCATATGATTTTTTATTATTTTTATGTTTTATATTTTGAGTGCTTAAAATAAAAGATGAAGGGAATGAAGTAATTTAATTGCTAATTTAATCTAACTAACTAACTAATTTCTAACTAATCCTAACATAAGTATCTAGTCCCACTTTTTGTACACATCTTGAACATGTATAAAGCTACTAGGTTACCAAACATTAAGCATTACTAGGATTACCAAGTGTCATTTGCATGCTTGAATTAGTTGTACTTAGGTGCTTAATTAATTGCTATTTAACCTAGCTAGCTTAATTCCTTAATTAGCTTAATTATTGAAAACATTAAAGGAAACTACATGAATCATTAAATGCATAAATAAAATATTTAGCCTAGCTAAAGTGCTGCAAGGTTTATCAAGAAGCTTATTTTTATTGTCACACACACTGTTGTGCTCAGGTACAACAATACTTGAATAAAGATCCATACACTTAATGACTTATACTATGGGCACTTGGGAAAATATTCTATCTCCAAGAAAGAAAAACTACAAGAGCTCTACTATGATATGACTAATATATATCAAACCATGTGCCCAAGAACTATATTCATAGGATGGCACACATCCCATGATATCAGATATCCAACATCGTTTCTTGGACCTCGATATTAAGTATCCAATATCAAAGCCAAATAAAATACACTTCATCAAGTTAGTTGTAACTTTTTCATTCATCAACTCCCACATCTTATCTACCCTTGCTTTAATCTTAGTTATAGACTTTTGTATTGGCAAGATTTTATGTGAATCAATTCATCAAGAACTACCTCTTTTTCTTGATCATAAATATAGACCTCTTTTTCATGAAGAGTTGGATCCTAATTATATTCCTATATACTCTCCCTTTTACATATCTCTCCTTATTTTCCCACCTATCCAACTATCCTTTGTATCTAATGAGCTCTCAACTCTGATAATCATCCTTGGTTATAGATCCAAAGGGTCTCCCTCCTTTTATTATGAAGCCCATCTATAATGTGAAGAAGCTGCTCTTTTAAGAAAAACCATGGCTTGGACATCTATGTAGTAAAGAATAGTATCTTTCCAACA
Source organism: Gnetum montanum (assembly GCA_015680685.1). Classification (NCBI taxonomy): domain Eukaryota; kingdom Viridiplantae; phylum Streptophyta; class Gnetopsida; order Gnetales; family Gnetaceae; genus Gnetum; species Gnetum montanum. The sequence goes on along the minus strand of MNCI01023592.1, from coordinate 439,735 downwards.
CTACATCCAAGGATTCATGATTTTTTTACTTTCATCCTTGGATTTATTTTTTTAGATTGGATAATCTTTCATAAGTTTGGTATTTTTCATTGAAGAGCTCAATCATTGTGGACCACTAGTGGATTGAATCTAATTCCAATGATCTATACCAACTTTTAGCTTCTTCTATTAGTATCCTAGGAAAGAACTTAAAATTNCAACTTTTAGCTTCTTCTATTAGTATCCTAGGAAAGAACTTAAACTTTTGCCCCTTACTTTTGATATTTTTCAAGCTGCAAGCATCATGGAAGGCTTGTAAATGATGTTGTGCATCAAAATTATAGCCTCCCTCAAATTTAGGAATGTTATTCATATCAAGCCATTTGATGTAGCTTTCCCTTTGATGTCTATGGGGTATTCGAACTACCTCCCTAATTTGTATCATGCTCCTAGTAGCCAACAAGGGTTCATCTTCATTAGACATGTCATGGTGATAATCTCTATTTCTATTTATCTAATAGTGATGATCTCGTCTATGCTCACTTTAATGTCTTTCATCTTTCCTTTGTGTTCTATTTCTATCTTCATCTTGATCCCTTGGTGTATCTCTATCTCTATACCTACGTTCATCTTCGTTAGAACTAGATGTTGAGGTGGAAGAGGAAGATGGTGAATTTGGAGAATCGCCATGCCTTCTATATCTTCTTGTATGGTCCCTTGATTTATCTCTTCTAGGTTTGGAGAAGACCCTAGACCTTGAGGCCCTTCTTATTCTAAGACTTACTCCATCTTCTCTAGGATTTTCTGCATTAGTTGAATGTAGTCTTTGAATGTAGTAAGGGTTTAAATGAGCATATGATATCCCTATGTTCAATGATTCGCTTCAATTCTCATCAATATAGACCCTACCATTTTTCCTACTAGTGTTCTCATCATGTGATGGATTATCAACTCTATGTGAAGAAGACATGTCTTTAATTAATAATGCGTGTGACTTAAAATATTAATTTTTGTTAAAAGGTAAGTTGTTAATGATTTTACAACAATATATTGTAATATAACTAATCTAGATAACTAGTGTCATTCCTAGTAACGATGCCAATGATGAGCAGTGGGTACCTCCTACACCCAACCATACGAGTCATAAGCATTCACGTGCAATTCAGTCAAATTCTGTGGATGGAACTAGTGTGGTATCTAAATTGTTAAGCACTAATCTCAGGTCACTATCTTCTCACTTGGACTAGTGGTAGTTTGGTCATGTGTGATTTAGTCTAGAGTGAGGCATATTATTATTGATGTTGTGCAGCCTTAAAGTAATTGAATGATAATATATAAATTAATTAATCAATCTAATTAATAAAAAGAAGATAAATTATAAGCTAGCCTAAGGGAGATGAGTATTTGTTCCCAGCTTACCGTACATATCTTGAACTCACTTATCCACTACTAAGATTACCAAGTGTTATGCTACTGGGTGAACCAAGCAACAACGCTACCAAGATTACCAAGCGAATACATGTTTATGCTCAAAACTAGTGGCACTCATTCCACCAATTAATTAATATGCATGAAAATGTAAATATTAACTAAGTACATCAAAATTAAATTGCATTAAAAGTAAATTTATTCTAAGTGAAAGTACTGCAATGGATAGGAATCAATCTTGATCTTCTTTCCATTCATGGAATGTATCTAGGTACGATGCCACTCAAATAAGACATCATACAATTGACCCAAATCCACGCTACAGGAACTCACTAACTATTTGCTAGGATTTTGGGAGAAAACTGCAAGAGTCTAGCTGCACTATTGACGAAATGGTGCCAAATACGTAGTAGGTGCTTGCATATTTATAGGCAAATATAGGCATTATGTCAACGGAGATGCATTAATGCATTTAGCTGCATTGACGAGGATGCGTCAATGAGGATGTGTTGGGGCCTCTTTGACTATGATGCATTGACAAGGCTACATCAACACATCTAAGATGTGTTTCCCATTAATGCATCAACACATTTTTATCCATATGCATGGACAGGGATGCATCAATGAAGCTGCCCAACATATCACATCTCATCTTGAAGATTATTTCTATGTTTTTTGAATTTCTACATTAATTGGCATATCAAGAAAATAGCCTCTATAGTACAACTTCTTGGCATAAATCCAAATTGATTTTTTGATATTGTTAATTCAAGTCTAAGACATGGCTCTTTGACTCTTTCCTAAAGCTTCATAGTATGACTTATTAGCTTGATCTCCCTATAGTCTACACAAATTTGTACATCTCCTTCATTTTTTAGATAGGAATAATAATGTTTTTTCTCCAATTATTGGGCATTTCTCCATCATTCAAAATTTTGTTAAATAATTGTATTAGTGAAGAAACTCCTATATCTCCCAATTCTTTCCAAGCTTCTATAGAAATGTTATCTAGTCCAACATCTTTTTCATTTTTCATCTTTGATAAGGCTATCTTCACCTCAGAGAAGGAAAGTTTATTAACCAAACCAAAATTTGGTTCTTCTTCTTGGATGTCTTCTCTTAGAAATTTTTCATTTAATAATTTTTCTACATATCCAAAATTTTATTCTCTTTTATCAAAATTCTTTCATTTGCCTCCTTGATGCATTTGACATGATCAATGTCCTTACATTTCTTGTTTATGATTTTGTAAACGAAAGAAATGGAAGCATTTGCTAATGTTTTTTTATTAAAAAATTTTTAAACATTTCATTTGTTGGAGTTCATAATTGAGAAATCTTTGAATTTTTCTCAAAGAAACTTTTATTATTATAGGCTTTTAAGTTTATTTGTGAAATTAGAGAATTTCGTTTTCAGAAAGATCTATAGCAAATTTTTGATTATGAGAAATCTTTAACTTTCTAAAAATTGTAGCATTTGCTAGAGTTTATCCATAAAAAAATTTTAAACTTTACCAAAATTTTTTTATTAATCTTCTCAACTTTCAAGTTTATTTACTAAAATAAAGAATTCTATCCTTAGAATGATTTGTAACAATTAGAACACCTAGTTTTTTCTTTATTTTTATTCCATTCATTAGAAAAAAAATCTATATAATCTTTTATTTTAGATTGATTTTTATTTATGATTTATTTTGGATTTTTGTTTTGGAGTAGTTGTTAGCTTACCCATGCATAATACACATAAATATAATATGTCTGAGCATAATCATCCCTAATATACATGAATATTAAATGATCATGTTAAAGATATTCAAACTTTCCATTTTATTTTCTTGTTTTCTTAATCTTTTGTCATTATATTTTATGTCATCATTATTTATAAACCAACACCACAAAGATGTGGTAACTAAACTTTTGGTTAATACATAACTTAATTTATTAAGTAACATTAAGTAATGTTGTCAACTATTTTTGGTATGTTCTATTTGGTTATGATGATTTAATTTAAGGACACTATTTCAAATAGCTTAAATAACCTTCACATGTTGGACATAGAATCATCAATATCAATTCCAATCTGTTCTTCTTTAATCATAAGGTTACTTTACCAAACATCTTGAAAACTTAATATGGTATTAGAGTACGATGGTAAGTAATTCCTAAAAGTTAGCAGTGACTCCTAAAAAATTAAAAAAATGAATTTTACAATCATGACAAAGGCAAGAACCTGTGTATTATTACCTAAGAGTCAAGTCTTAAATGCTTCAAATTGTAACATATGAAAGTTACATGTAAGATTTCGACTTGGGGTAATGGTTTTGAGGTTTGGACATGTAAATGTTAAAACCTTAAGGAAAAAGCATCAATTTTATCATAATATTCCCAAATTTGATGAAAACCAACAATATGATTATACAATGTACAAGTTTGAGAAAATGCACTATCTACCATTTCCAAGACACTGTAAAATTAAAATAGTAAAACCAATTGAAGTTCTTCAATTACATGTTTGTGGACCATTTTACCTTAGTGTATAAAAATGAGAGATACTTTGTAGTTTTCATAGATGATTTTAATCAAGTAACGTCGATTTATGGTTTAGTATCTAAGTTTGAAGTTTTTAAAAAATTCAATCACTTTAAAACAAGAACTAAATCTAAGAAGAATAGGAAGATAAAAATATTATGATCTAATGGTGGTAGAGAATATATTTTAAATAAACTTAAGACTTATTGTAATCTTAATGGCATAAAACAATTCATGGTGCTCTACACACCACATCATAATTTTGTTGCAAAGAGGAAGAATAAATCAATAACAAAGATAATTAGATCTATGATGCATGATACATAAGTGTCAAATTTTCTATGGAATGAGGTGGCATATTATTCTCATCTTTAGCCTTTTGGGAAGATGACTTATTTTTATATTCCATAAACATGTGATGGTAAGTTGGATCCCAAGATCATGGTGAGATTACTACTCAATTATTCTTTAGATCACAAAGCCTATTGAGTGAGGGATATCAAGGAGTACAAAATTGTTGAATCTTGTGATGTACTATTTAATAAAATATTTCAAAAGTCAAATGACATTAGGAGTTAAAAAACTATTGAAGTTTATAAGTGATTTCTACTAAGACTAAAATTGACTCATAGCCATTTTGTGACCTTGAATGAAGATCATGATAATGAAGTTGGTATAAATGAGCCCATCCCTATAGATTTCTCTATACATCAACAACCACAATGGTACATCAACAACCACAATGGTTTAAAGATCTGTTAAAAGATTTAAGACTAGTGAAGTTGGAGCATATAAATGAAATGCCTAAGAAAGGGTGTAAAAGTCAAAAAATATTTGTTGTTGAATATCATTCTAAATTAACTAATTTAGAAATGATATTTGAAGAAAGTGAGCTTATGAGTGTGTAGTAGGTTATGAAAAATGAAGATTGCTATAATATAATGAAGGTAGAAAATAACGTGTTAGTGAAAAATACTATTTAGAAACTAGTTTGAAGTTCATCACAAAAAAAAATTGTTAACAAGGAAATGGTTTTTCTTTTTAATGAAAAGAAAGGTTGAGAACATGATGAAAAAATATAAGACCTAGTTAATTGTTCAAGGTTTTGCACAAAGAAATGATATTGGTTATAAAGAAACATTTTCTCTTACTGTGAGACAGTAGACCATATGATGTATTTTATCCTTAGTCATTGCTTATAATTGAAAATTATATTGACTTAAAGTTAAGTCTACTTATATTGACTTGAAGTTAAGTTACTTATATTGACTTGAAGTTAAGTTTGCTTTCTTGAATGAAGATCTGCAAAAGGAAATCTTTATACACCATCTTGAAGCCTTTGTGGATTCAAAATTATCTAATTATATCTACAAACTAAGAAAGTTGCTTTATGAGTCAAAGCAAACTTTTTATCAATGGTATATAAATTTTGATGAATTTAAACATGAATTAAATTTCAAAGATCAAATGCATATGCTAGTCTTTATTTTATGGAAACAAAAGACTCATGAAGGACTGCAATAATATTATTATATGTTGATGATATTATCATAATTGGTGAGAATGCTCAATTTATTGAGCAAGTCAAAATTTAGTTAAAAATAAAATTTGAAAAAAATAAAATTTGAAACATAAGACCTAGGCTTGCTCAATTGTTTTCTCAATTTTGAATTTTATCAATCATCAAGCCACACAAGTTAATATTATACATCTAACTTAGGATTGGAATCATTCACATATAACCATAACTAGTCCAAGTATACATCTAACTTAGGATTGGAATCATTCACATATAACCATAACTAGTCCAAGTGGGAAGACACCAATCTATAATCAACTTGGAAGACAACTACTTGCAATCAACTATCTAGAAACCACACTAGGTCTATGCATGGATTACAACAAGGTTATTCACAACACTTATGATTCATAGGGTTGGACATAGGGACTACTTATTGCTCATCAAACTTGTTAAGAAAAAAAAAACCCAAAAATAATTTCATTATCAATGTGAACCATTGTGAGTCACAAGGCTTCATAATTAGCTCTAAACATCAATTTTTAGAACCACTTGTTTGCAATACTTGTTTGCAATGCAAGTAACTACGAGGCACATCCTTTTCTATCACTATGACTTCTTGCAAGCTACAATCACTTTGCAATTCCAAATCTCAACTAGAAATTATATAAAACCCACTTTTGAGTTTATTTCATGATGTCTTGCAATCATCATTGTGAGTGGCTACAAATGGCACCCAACAAAAACTACTTGTCTAAATCAACCATAATTTACAACTAGATTCCAAATGACTCCAAACTTCAACAAACTCCTTATGAGTGGCTACAATGGGCACCCACTAGCATGAACCATAATTTACATGGATTCTAAATAACTCCAAACATCAATAAACTCAAACTCCCTATAATTTCTAAGGATAAAAATAGTGGAAAAAGTATAACTTAAAATTGAAAAACAATAGAAAAAGTATAACTTAAAATGGAAGATGTTCCTACCCCACCTTAAGGAGGTACGTTAAGGTACACATATAGGAAGAAATACATAGCTATGGGGGCAAATAAGGACAAGAAGAAATTATGAGAATAAATAAGGACAAGAGTACAAAAAAAAACTTGAAATAAAAGATATTCCTTCATGAAAAACCAACTTGAAATGAAAGTTGTTTCTACACCAACACAACGCGAGTACACATGGACAAGAATGTATAGCCATGGAAGCGAGAAAGCATAGCCGCAACACAAGTACACATGGGCAAGAATGCATAGCCGTGGAAGTAAGGTCATGGGCATTGGGAATGGGGCATGTGGGATGGGTGCATAAGTAGGGCCTGCGTTTGAAGGAGCAATCCTATCATTCTACTTTAGGAACTTGTATTCCCTATCTGTGTAGCTTTATTAAGGTCACACTTTCTAATTACTATCCCAACATAAAACCCTTAAGAAATCAATTAACGTTAAACTAGGTGTCTTGTCAACGCATTCCTAGATAAAAAAAAAATTTCAAGATGAGAGACACCCGAACGACTTTAACTGGCGTTCTTGTAGCAAATAAGGAATGATAGTTGCTCGGTTTTGACCCACAACGAAATCAAATAGCAAATTAATCTCAGTAATTTTGCTAAGATTATGAGACGTCACAGTAAAAATAAAAAAGATGACTCAGTCATATCGGAATCACTTTCTGTTGGTATATACGGCTACAAAGTTCCTTCGAAGTGAATGGAAGTTTACCCTGCCAAAGTGTTGAGAAAAAATCTGATGCACAAAAGTCCCATAAGCTTTTCTGCCGGTGTATCAGTCTGCATATTATGTATCCCTTTCGGTAACTTCAAAGCCAAATCCAAAAAAAAATTACCCGTGCTTACATTCATAACACATACGAAAAAAACTATTATTCCAGCAATACTCTTGTAGCTACTCACACAGACAATGGATCAGNCTTGAAATGAAAGTTGTTTCTACACCAACACAACGCGAGTACACATGGACAAGAATGTATAGCCATGGAAGCGAGAAAGCATAGCCGCAACACAAGTACACATGGGCAAGAATGCATAGCCGTGGAAGTAAGGTCATGGGCATTGGGAATGGGGCATGTGGGATGGGTGCATAGGTAGGGCCTGCGTTTGAAGGAGCAATCCTATCATTCTACTTTAGGAACTTGTATTCCCTATCTGTGTAGCTTTATTAAGGTCACACTTTCTAATTACTATCCCAATATAAAACCCTTAAGAAATCAATTAACGTTAAACTAGGTGTCTTGTCAACGCATTCCTAGATAAAAAAAAAATTTCAAGATGAGAGACACCCGAACGACTTTAACTGGCGTTCTTGTAGCAAATAAGGAATGATAGTTGCTCGGTTTTGACCCACAACGAAATCAAATAGCAAATTAATCTCAGTAATTTTGCTAAGATTATGAGACGTCACAGTAAAAATAAAAAAGATGACTCAGTCATATCGGAATCACTTTCTGTTGGTATATACGGCTACAAAGTTCCTTCGAAGTGAATGGAAGTTTACCCTGCCAAAGTGTTGAGAAAAAATCTGATGCACAAAAGTCCCATAAGCTTTTCTGCCGGTGTATCAGTCTGCATATTATGTATCCCTTTCGGTAACTTCAAAGCCAAATCCAAAAAAAAATTACCCGTGCTTACATTCATAACACATACGAAAAAAACTATTATTCCAGCAATACTCTTGTAGCTACTCACACAGACAATGGATCAAGAAAGATTAAAGCTTATTTCACAAAGCTTTTTCTAGAGAGTTGAGTTGCCTCTGCTTTTCTGCCATGAACAACTAAACAATTACACTTCATCGATTGCTGAAATATAATTTTATAAGCCAACGAAGGCCTCGAAGTACTAGGAAGTATTCCTACAACATTACAATGAAGTTACGGTGCTTTTGCTTTTACAGAAGAATTCAGATTCTTGGGAAGAAGGAGAGGCCTCTTCTTCTTTCTGGGTGGTTCGATGGGTGGGTGTGTAGTTGCCCCAGCATAATCTATTTGATCAATCAGACCCCTTCTCTCCAACATCGCCAACCCTTGCTCCACCCAATTCTGCTGCTCATTGTTGGGATCATTTTCTTCGGATTTTGCAGCTGCTATGGTCTTAACGTTGGCTGCTTCCTGAGTAAAAATACAAAACAGCTTGAAAAAAAAAACAAGAATTCACGAACAGCGGCCTACAATCCAAGTAAGATCTGAAACGCTAGCTCGCAACTTCAAACAAGACTGGGAGACAATATACCTGCTCAATATTCAGTCTTGTTACAGGAGTGTTGCCACACCGCGACGCCTCTTTCTCAATCCCTCCTGAAAATTGCCCAAGCACAGCATAAACCCATCAAAATGAAATGAAATGAAACTAAGCAAATTGGATAGATGCCGTAAAAGCAACAAACAGACCTGGTTTTATAGGACGCCCTGCTGCATAGGAATGGTCTAGCAACAAAACCAGCATGTGCAGTAACAAGGAATATAGCAACAGAGGCTCCATCTTCTGCATGGATTCTTACCAATAGAATGAACAGTTGGGCAGTGAAGGAGTACGGGATTTTTAAAGCGCCCCTACCCCTAGAGGCTTCATATAACACATAATTCCAGTAAAAGCTGCTACCTGCCTGCCTGCCTGCCTGCCACACACATAAATTGCAGCGGTGGATAGTGTGAAGCCACGCAGATACAGGGTTGATGAAATTGACATTGACATTAATGGCTGTTAACATATGATAGAATAAAATTGGTTAAACTCTATATATATTGCCTGCAGTGTGCACTGCGAAATCGGCTAAAGATGTCTAAAGATGTCTGCTTCACGTCAGACATGCATCAGAGAGACCTACCCTACCTCCACTGCACATTACTGTAGTCGTTAGCTGCTCGCTCTATGTATGTTAAAATTAATTAATAATAATCAGTTATGCTGATGGTCAAAAGCATATTTATAAACTGTAATCAACACATCATGCCAGATCCACATCCATAATTCCCTTCTAGCAATAATCCTAGCCTGCTTTAGACGGCCCATCAAAATTTTCCCATTGTTTTATCCTTTCTTTCACTTTTGCTCGCGGATCCTTTGATTATTGTGAACTTGAAATGGATCCGCCATCTTTACCCTCGTAGCCAAAAATCTTACATAGAACAACCCAACAATGTTACCCGCTTTTTCTTTTCGTTCTTTGATCACTTGTGGGAACGAACGAATGCTTTGATTATCATTGCCCAGCCCAGCTAGCTCACCGTTGGCAGCAGCATGCAAGCAATCAAAGAAAAATCTGATGCTACGCTTGATCTTGACCATACCATGGGAATTATTGTTATGAAACTTAAACTTAGAAAGGGGTCAATATCGGTCAATGTTGTTGCAGCTAAGAGGCAAACAAATCAATCAATCAATCAGACTGACTGACTGCGTGCCTACCTAGAGCGGAGGGCAGTTGCAGAGGTTGTGGAATGATGTTCAGTCTGGCGGTCCAGTGCTGTGGATTGGGTGGGGAATGGGAATAGGAATAGGAATAGGGATGGATCATGGATGCACAGCAGCTGCACCCCACACCATCTTTTCATGACCTGGAGCTGAGCTTTCAGCTTTGCATGTGCCACCACTGCCAGTGGTGGATCATGGATTGGGGATAAAAAAGCAAAGGTAAGCTCTGCAAGGAAAGGGGAAGTCGATGATGATAATGGAGCGGTCTTAAATGCTGTCTGCTCCCTGTCTGTCTTTGGCTTTGGCGTTGGCGGATAGATAGAGAATAGAGAATGATGAATGAAATTACAGTGGATGAGACCTGCTGATGTGATGAGATTACAAGACAGGAGGAGAGACATGTGCTCCAAACGGATCCAAGTTAAAGCGTTCGTCCAAACTGGCAGCAGACCTGCGGCGTGCCCACCACACCATACCCTACCATACTTTCGTAATTTCCAATCGCCAAAATAGGTTCCAAGAATGCAGCACTAGCATAGCTTTTAAGATGGAAGTTTTAAAAAAAATGAAAAATGATAAAGGAGAAATTATTTTGAAGCTTATGTATTAGCAATTATCACTTAGAATCCAAGCATATGCTTTAACAAAACTCTAATTACAATTGCCCTAAATATTTCTAATGGCCAAAATACAAACAAATAATGATTAAATGAATAATGTAAGACATTTAGAATTTTATTGAAGACTTAGAAGTCACTATCAAGTTGAATAAAAATTTGACTCAAACTAAGAAGAGGGAATTTGAAAGACAAAGGCAAAATAGTTTATTATAAATAATAAAAAAGGATCCCAAATATTTTTGACATTCATTTCAAAGCAAGAGAAGAATAGACTATGCTCTCTCTATTAAAAAGACTGAAATTTTTTATCAAGCTTTATTTCAAGCAATAATAGAATAGATGATTTTCATAGCAAGGGTAATACACTATTTATTTCTTTTGAAGACAATGCAAAGGATAAAAACACTTACCTGAGGGAAAGTTGACAATATAAATAACTCACAGATGCTTAAATGGGGAGGGCCATTGGTCTAGAATGCCATCTAGAAGAAGTTAAGGTTTGTTATATAAGTGGGGTTAGAAAAGGAATGGTGCATCAAATAAAGTAATTATGCTATTTTTTTAAAAAAAGAGAGACACAAAAGATCTAAATAATTATAGAATGTTTATAATCACCAACATGTTTCTCAAATTTTGTAAGATGGGTTGAAAACAATCATAGACATGCAATTTCCTAACCAGGATTTAGGTGACAACACTTTACTATAGATTATCTCATTACCTTAAAATATCTTATTGATAGAGCAAAAAGTCCACACAAGAAAACTTTTATTTACTTTATAGTTTTTTCTAAGGTCTATGATTCTGTCATTTGAAGCAAGTTATGGAGGTTCTTGGAAAATTTAGAATTTCCAAGTACACTATTATTGCTATCCAAAAGCTTCACAAAGAGGTATACATTTAATTTACAAATGAGCAAGATAGAATTTTATGTTGTAGTTTTGCCAGGTGTTCAACAAGGGGATTCTCTTTCTTCTACTTTATTTGGGTTTTTTTATTAATGAACTTGCAGAGTGGATGCATCAAATGCCAACTCAATATAAAATTACAATTAAAAGCAGTCTTGTTAGACTCTTACTCTATGTTGATGATGTGACTTAATTTTAAATTCAATGGAAGGCTAGGATGATGATGATGAGGAGGATGAAGAATGAAAGGATTATAACAAATACTTAATACTCTTGATGACTTCTATTGGCATTCATAATTGAAAATTAATGTCCAAAAAATAAAAACTATAATTTGTAGCACACATAATAAGATGTAGAATTTTACTATAGGACATGAAGATGTGACATAATTTCCTCTTACAAATATCTTGGCCTAGAATGCTTTTGCAATTACAAATGGGATTAGTACATTACTCAAAAAGTTGCAAGTACTATGAAAGTCTTATTTGCTTTAAAAATGAAATATAAGAAGCAATATATTCTAGCTTGGGATATCTAGAAATAACTTTATCATGTCATTGTTTAACTTACTATTCTTTATAATTGTGGTGTTTGGGGCCCTACTCTATCAAATAAATATTAGAAACAACTAGTAAAAATTCAAAAAAATTGGGTCAATGAATTTAAAGTTAAAAAAGAAACATAAGATGATGTCAATTGAGGTTGAAGCTACTGTCAATTTATATCCTACACTCATAACCTTTCGACATCTTCATTGGATAAATATTCCAAAAAAGTGATGATGGAAATGTATAATAAAGGATGACTTTATGAGGGAGTTCTATCTATTACTTAATAAATGGAATATTCAAGAGTGCATTCTTTATTCTGATCTTAACCAAGTTCACAATTAAATAAAAAAGGTAGTATTCTAAAAACTTGAAGAGAAAAGAAAAACATTTCTATTAGAATAGTATTAGGAATGCCTTAATTCAAAGACAAATTATTTATTTGCTGCTATTTCTCATTAATTATGATGCACAATTAACAAAGCACGAATAAGATTTCATCATCCAAGAATTGAAGCATGTAAATGTTTCAAACTTTTTTATGAAAAATGAATATGCCAACTATGAGATACAAATAACATAGAAGATAAATACCATATACCTTCTTACATTAAAGCACCACCTTAGATATAAATAGAATATTATAAAACAAATAATGTATGTATTACGTTTTTAGACATCCTAGATGCAAAACACGTCCTACCTACATCCCCAAGAATTTGAAAAGGCATACTCATTTGCATAATATCCCCACCATCAAACTTTTGCGAGGACGCGAACAAAGATCGTTAACGTTAACATCCTTAGACATGCCAGAAATGATCGTTAACGTTACCATCAGTATGGGAAGAGGGAGTAAAATAATTCAGACATGTCGGGTGCGTGTAGTAGACACCCATCCCATCTCATCCGTACTTTGCTTTGTATTTTGTAAAGTGGTTAGCTGCACCGACAAGGACTGGCATTGATTCTTGAAAAGATCCGGAGCACTGGAATGAGAGTGAGCTCACTCATGAGCTGAGGTAAGTAGGGAATCCCTAAGGTATTGTGCAAATTTTGATTTGGCGTTTACTACCGTGTTGTATTCAGCAACATGGATGCCCTCATCTTTCACTCTTGCGGTTCATATCTTACATTCTACGATTTACATTTACAAAATTGAAAGGAGGGGGAAAATGGGATGGAGTAAGAACGAGGTCATTTTGACCTGGTTCGACTAAGTGAAAGTCACAGAATAGTATTTATGGCTTTAAAAAGAGTTTTTATGCCCTTTTTTTAAAAGGTTATTAAGTTTCAAGGACTGTACCTTGTAAATGGAAATGAAAATGCTTAATTATGATACCGTGAGTCTACATAGGGTCTATAGGTCACAAATATTTTTTTTTTATAAGGCATTGATGTGATCATGATGGGTTTTAACAAGAAAATAACCTCAAGCTAACAACTCTAGCTCAAACCAGTGTGGCAAAATTGTTATGAAATACTATGTTTAAGTCTAAGAGCATTAATGAAAGGACAATTCAAAAATGTATGCTCTTCTTTTATTACTGTATGTATACAAAATCTACGATAAAAATTGTTTTTGGATATATCCCAAATGTTTCCATTGCATTGCAATAAATTACTTCTCCAAGTTTCGTAACTATATAATAGAACTAGTAGAACAAATTGATTGTATATTTACTTGCCAACATCCCATGCCCAAATCTATTCTTTTACACATTTACTACAAACTAAATATAAAGCATGTATACTGTTTGAGACTCTTAGTGATAAAATTGTTATGAAATACCATATTTAAGTCTAAGAGCATTAATGAAAGGACAATTCAGAAAGGTATGCTCTTAATCTTTTTTTACTGCATGTATACAAAATCTACAATAAAAAGTATTTTTGGATATATCCCACATGTTTCCATTGCACTGCAATAAATTAGATCTTCAAGTTTTGTAACTATATAATAGAACTAGTTGAACAAGTTGATTGTATATTTACTTGTCAACATCCCATGCTCACATTTGTTCTTTTACACATTTACTACAAACTAAATATAAAGCATGTATACTGTTTGAGACTCTTAGCGACAAAGTTGTTGTGAAATACTATATCTAAGTCTAAGAGCATTAATGAAAGGACAATTTAAAAAGGTATGATCTTAATCTTTTTTTACTGCATGTATACAAAATCTACAATAAAAATTGTTTTTGGATATATCCCAAGTGTTTCCATTGCATTGCAATAAATTTGATCTCCAAGAGTTGTAACTATATAATAGAACTAGTTGAACAAGTTGATTGTATATTTACTTGTCAACATCACATACCCAAATTTGTTCTTTTACACATTTACTACAAACTAACTATAAAGCATGTATACTATTTGAGACTCTTAGTGATACAATATTGCTAAGAATATCAATTTGAAACTAAGATGTATAAATACTTATACAAGGAGATGATTTCACTTTTTTTGACCCAAGATAAAAGTCATCTACACAAGATCTTGTATCACATACCATCATTTTGGTTTTACTAACATTGAATTTCATCTCTGACACAATACAAAAATCATCTAAAATTTGAAGCATATACTTCATTTGAACTTCAATTTTTGCTATAATAACCACATCATGAACAAACATTAAAATATTTATAGGAAAATTTCTAACTTTAATAGAATCCAATGCAATTGAGGACATTTATTATTCTAATTCCTAAATGAAGGTGCCAAATAAAGTGGGTATCCTTGTTTCAACCTAATATTTTACTATTTAGAGTAAATTTTTCCTTCGAGTTATTATTCAAGAACATAATTTGTATGAAACTATACAACTTTTGGATAGCAGATATAAGGTCTTCAAGAGTATTAATATCCTTCAATTGTTTCCATAGCTTACATTAAATAACAAAGTCATAAGGTTTGGAAAAATCCACAAAACATAGATAAACATTATTAGAGAGTCTTTTAGCTTGGTCCATACAACACATCAATGTAATCAAATGATCCATTGTAGAGTGATATTGCATGAAATATGCTTCTAAACTTGCTTGAACATTGTTTAATTGTGTCCAACTATTAAGCCTTCTTTCAAGTATAATGCCTAATAATTTTTCAAGAAGGTGGCTAATCATAATAAGCCTATAATTATTAAGGTTAGTCTATCACTTTTTTTGAACAACATTGCTAATTTATTGATGCACTAATCTTTTGGAAGCCTATTTTGAAGATTTGTATTTAAAAGCTTACAAAGTTTTATACAAACTATGGTTTCTCCAAATTTAGGTAGCTTTGCATACAAGTCAAGCAAACCTTGCTTCAATCTTATCTTTAGTTATCTAGAGGTACCTAAGAGGTGGATGAATATGGATAACTTGTTCATGTTTAAAGAAAGCTCCAAAGAATTTAGTAACTACTAAAAAATTTTTAAGTTTTTTGATGTTTTTGGTGAAAAGTTGTTAAAATGCCTTAGAATTCTTCTTAATCATATTGAAGAATTGCACTTGATGCTCCCTAATAAATTTTATTTTCTTCTACTAAATGAGATCCTTGTATGTTTAATGTCCTCTAGATCATAGTTAATTCTTTTAACCTGCAATTGAGCTTGTTTACAATTAGTGTTGAATTGCAAGTTTTTTTCCTACCCTTTGAAACTGATGTCACATTAGAGGAAGCCATCACTAGAGCTTCTATAATGTTTTTATGACCTTCATTATGAGCCCAAAGTCTATTGACTTTATTTTTATATTGTTATTACTGATTATTTGCTAATCTAGCATTATACATCTAGTGTGGTGATATTGAAAATGATACAATAGTATAATGATTCAAGTAATCTATTACTAAGAGCCAAATTAGAAATTATGTTCAAACTATCATGAGTGTAAACAAATAGGTTAATAACTAATTTCCCTTAAAAATCTTCAAAAGTGTATAGCATAGAATTCGAGTATTTGGAAATACCATTGAGAACTAAAAGATCAAAACATTTTTCCTAAGAGATTAATTATTAACCCAATCTATTTGTACAAATATCATAAACATGTATTTATTCATCATATACCAAATAAGTAAAATCTTCTTTGCACTAGTCCAAAATTCAAACTTGTTTAGAAGCAATGTGAGCATTAAAATCTCAAAAAATAATTACTTTTTTAGTATGAGCAAGTTTAGGAATACCATTCACTAAATATTGAAATGAGTGTTCTTTGGAAATTTCTAGGCCATCATAAATGAAAGAAGTTGTTAGAACAAAGTAACTAAAAGTTACAAAGATAATGTTTGTTGATGTTATAATTTGTAACCATACATATTGCTTACAATCATCAATTTTATAGTAGTCTACACAATGCATAAACTCATCTTTCACCAAATATGTAATATCCCTAAAGATTTATTCTCACTTACCTATCTTTTTATTTTTAATCGCATATTTTTGAAAACTTGGAACAACAAATTGTGCAAAGTGTTATGTCTCCCAAGTTTTAGGTAACCCAAAAATGTCAAAAGAACTAAAAATATTTATACTACATAGAGCTTCTACTTTACTAGTAGATCCTTATGATGTGTCAGACTAATTTTAGAATACCTTTTTAGGGAATTTTGTTGATAACTTAGCATAGCCTATTGGAATTAAACCTGTGACCTGGGATTTCTAAGCTAAGATCCTATCAAGAGTACCAATAAAATTTAAGAAAAATCCAACTTACCTAATCATGTGAAATCATGTTTAAATTAGAAATAAAGGTGTCAAAATCAAAACTTTTCTATAATATTTATTCCTAACACATTTACTCAAAGTGCAACTTTGTTTATAACTTAATTTCAACCACTAGAATCAAACCTCTAACTTCCAACTTCCAAGTCATTAGGATTACTCTCTCATTTCAACTCATTGAGAGCATCTATAAAACATTAAAGTGAATAAATAAAAAGATAAAACCACTCTCTAGCAATTCTAGCATGCTGTTGTTTCTTCTAGTTGCAATTATATTATTTTTAAATTTTATCAATTCATTTTCATCATTTTTATTAAGTTTTTAGCCATATTTTTTCATTTCTAACGTTATCCTAATTTTTTTTCTTTTTATTAATTTTCTTTCCAATTTTAATCCACTTCATATTATGCTATCACTACAAGTCATTTCATGATGTAATCAATTCGAAGTTTAGGAATGTGATGATAATTTCATTGAATTTCAAAGTGCTAAGGTTTATTTTACCTCAAATTTATAGAATTATATCATTTCCCCAATTAGTTCTACTTCATTTCATAGTCTTTTCTATCATTGTGCCCATCTTCTGTTAATATAAGCTCAAATCATTTCACTAATATTATTTTAAAATTGATTTCAACATATTTGTTAAAATACTTATTATTTTTTTTATCATAAACAAATAAATCTCATAAATTAGCATCAATTTTGTTACTCTTTTATCTTAAAAAATCATAGATCTATCTTCAAGGTTGAAGGTGAAGGGTTAAAGATTAAGATCAAGTTAAATCCAAGTTTGAATTCTTATCTAGGCCTATGTTTCTTTATCACGATGTCACATCCCACTTAAAATAGCCATAATTTTTGTAACTAAATAAAATTTTTTTAAATCCAATGGGACATGAGAAAATACAAGCGTATTTCATATCTTAAATAGTTAGAGACATAATTTAATCTTAAACTAATCTTTAGAAAAAATATAATTTACCATCATTGTTACATCAAGTTCCATCTTACCTAAATCCATGGTTCAAATTACAATAAGATAAATGCTCAAACAAAATTTAACATATGTCAAAATGAAGGTATAGAATTATAATCATATATAAAAACATATAATATAATTTAAAAGTTCTTAAGTTCTCCAAAAATTTCTTATTGGTTATATGCTCTAGGGTTTCATAGAGTCATCTAGTTTTGGTTTTGACAATCCTCCCATATAATATAATTTAAATATTCTTCTCAACTTAATACCTAGCTATAGTATATTAACTACATTAATTCTTTGTTTTAGCAACACCTGCCTTATTATCTACATGGGGAAAATGTAGGAAATAATTAGCACTCATTTAATAGATAATGTTAGAAATAGTATGAAGGACATGCATTCACATCCAAGTCTTCCAAGAACCCAAGTATTTTTAAGAGCTTAAAGAACAAGGAAAAAATAAAATCTTTATTTATGAAATTCAAATTATAAATGTTTAAAGAAATAAATATAAGGATCTTGAATAAAATCCAAACAAAACCCACTTTGCAAACTTCACAAATAGCTTAAGGTGAGCAAATAAAATAAGCTAAGATAGAGAGACTAAATCACACAATAAAAGCTTTCAACATGTTACCCAAATAGCAAGGATACTAAGGGCATTGTCAATTAGGACCTCTTCTCCCTTTTATAACATTTTCTATGATTGTTAGTCTTTCTCTCTAACTGTTGGCCTTTTATGTTAGTTTGTGATCTTAAAAAAAATAATTTTCTACTAATTGCAAGGGATTGTGGGTCACACCTACTCAAAATTTACATTGGTTGTAACTCACAATTAGCTCACACTAGAAAAATGATAAAGAATTTAAAACTAATGTTAGACTAATTAAATGAGACTATGGTTGATATGAACTTGCAACTTGCTTAGACTACAATCAACTTCAAGCTACATTGGCTGACATTAATGAGCATGCTAAATTCTAGGGAATATCTAAAGTAGCTATGAATTATCATGACTTGTATGAGCTTGTAACAAACTCCCACTATGAGCCACTAAAGCTTGCATGAGCTAGTACTATATGTCTCAATGTTGAAACGTAAACTTTGTTTGGTTTTGAATTTACCATGAGGGATTATGGCCTGCAAGCATCTTGTGGTCTTGATTACAATTGGTTGCAACTTGCAACAGCTTGTAGTTCCTTGGCCAACTTAGAAAAGTACATAAAAGTGACTTTAAATTAATACTAAAGAATCCTAATAACATCTAAACATTATTAAGGATGCAAAATACACAAAAGATGTGGATTGATGTCCTCATCATTTCCCTCACCCTTAAACAGATATTTGGAATCAAGTTGATCCTATAGTTGGAATAGCATCAAGCTTCTACATAGTCAAATAATTTTTGTAAACCAATCTCACATGTTTAGAATCTTCATTGCTCCAATGAATCAAGTACTCATGCCTCCTTCCTATTCTCCCAAGAGCCTCTTTTGCTTTGAGAATAATTAGCTCCCTATACATGCTTGAATAAATATATTCAATTACATCCTTGAGAACTTCTTGCTATTCTCCAAATGTGATGTAAATACATTCACATGGTATGAAGTCAAATCTAAAACATTAGAAACACAAGAAAATAGAAAATCATTAGGGAGATCAAATTCATAAGCATTGTTATTCACTTTGACCCTTATTTAGAATGGATTAATCTTCCTTAACTTGAACTTGGAGTCATTCACATTCCTTAATCTCTTTTTATCCAAATGTAGCAAAAATAAAATAAAATCTCGAATCTTACATTGTACTTTTATTTTACAAAAATTCATGCTAGAAGTAATTTCTTTTATCTTGCTTTGAAGATTTGCATTTACTTAATTGTGCAAAATTTGCATACTCTTCACAAAATCAAAGCTAAGATGAGCAAAATTATCAAAGTTTCTCAATTCATTATCCATTGTAGGGGAAAAATCATAATTCACCATGAATGGAATCTTTCCAAAACTATAATGACTAGCTTATATATATATATATCAATTGGCAGAGATGATTTTTCGAAAAATGATGTTAACTAAGCTCGACTACTGGATGAGGTAACAAGATAACTAAAAATGGAATCACTCATCTCTCCTTTGTTTCTCTACCACTTACCCAATTTAGTTTTACCCTCTCGATGAAGTTTGCTCTATCTTTGTTTGTTCATGGCATTTTTGATGAAATATTACTCATAATCCATAATATTAGAGATATTATTTAATCGTTCATAACGCTAATCCATAATGATTATATCTCAGTTAACATTATCCATAAGATATATATAATGCAATGATTATAGATAACTTTACCTATGATGAAATATTTATAATAATTATATATAATCATTTATGTTTATGATCATAAATATATCATTATATATAACCGAGATTATGAATAACTGAGATAAATATAATCATTGGCTCCCTTGAAATGACTCTTTGGCTAGGGAAGATTTATAAATAATTGGTTATTTATGATTAGGGCAGGACATATGCGTTTGTGGAGAGCTCGTCATCATTTTCCTTGGCATTGGCTAGGATCATCACAACATGATTTTGCTAAAGATCTTCCTGGGGTCCAGGCTACTAGAGGTGCAAAAGTTCTCATTTTTAAAATTTACTAGGTTAACAACCATATCATCCATCAGATTTCATCAATTAGAAAATACGTACATAAAGAAAAGGCCTCACTGCATGCAAGAAGGCAAGAATAAATTTTCAAATTTGAACTCTTTAAGTCCTCCCAATAAGTAGGAAAAATTGTTAAAATTATGATTAAAGTTAGGCCCACATTTCAAATTGGCTAATAATTTTCATGTGCTAGCAAAAATGCTAATGCTATTGCATTTTATTAAAATGCATATTGTAAACGAAAAAGCAATCACAACCATAACAACTAGATGTGTCTACTCCATGGTAACCATTGAATTTTAAAGCACAACCATAGAAATGATAAAACCTACACAGAATATACAATGGGATAAAGAGAAAATGAACTTACAAATGTTCCTTTACATTGAAAAGGGTGCAGCGAAAGAAAATTACTCAAGATAGTAGTAGAAAATTACAATTTCAGAATTCCCTGCCACTCCGGAAAGCATTGAAAAAAGAACAGAATCGAACTTTGGAATGTTTTTGCATTGGAAATGCAAATGTATAGGAAGGCATGCTAAGTACTAATGATAGAAGAGTTTAGCTTGAAGTGAAACTATGAAAATTGCACAAAATCATCAAAATGTAATGTTCAACACATTACAATTCACTATTAAAAATTAACAGAAACACACATAAAATGACTAGTAGAAAGTTTGTTTCTAGAAAGAGATTCCAATGATCAAAGGTTATTGCTGACACAAAAAATTCAGAAGACCCTTCCCCTTAGGTTGCAGCTTCAACTGTAGTCATTACTACCCTTCCTTGAATGCCTCTAGCTCTACCCCTGATCCTACCCATGCCTGTAAATTTTATGCTTAAAACATACATTTAGACAAAGCTACTCAGGAAACATATTGGCCTAATTCATATATAAATTTTATAAGAAAAAATTAACCTAAATGAAGGGATCTTTTAGCTATTATAACAAAAATTATATTATGATTCACACCTCCTCTACCTTTGGGGTCTAGGCTACCGTAGGTGTCGAAGTTTGTGATTCTGTCATTGTCGAGGCTAGCATTTTTGGCGTAGATGAGCATGAGATTTGGATCTTCCAATAGTAGTTCCCCGAAGTAGAGTGAGGTGTCGGTGTACTTGCTACCATCAGCGAGCACCATGGTGGTTAGGAAGTTACGATTGAGGGTGCTAGCAATGAAAGTCATGATCTAAGGCATGAGATTTGAGGTGGTGTTGATGCTATGTCTAGAGTTTTTAGTTGAGCAAGCAACAAAGATGTGGCAATGGACCATTGCGGTGAAGGCATTGATGGCAATGTTGTTGATGTAGTATTACTATGGGTTGTTGTTAAGTGAGAGCAAGAGCATGTCGATGTCGTTAAACAAAGTGGCATTCACGGTGGTAAGGATGTTGGAGTTGAAGCAACCGTAGTCTTACCAGACCTTGTAGATGGTAATTCGTAGGTGTTGGGCCATGCCGTGGGCAGTGTTATTGGCATAGTTGAGCACATTGGTGTTGGCCAAGACTCTGTTGACAATTGTCAACGATGTGTGTGTGTCATGGTCCTCAGTGTTGAGCATGAACACTGTGAGGTTCAATTGGCCTATCGTCTTATTGCTACCTTGGTTGAAGAAGTGTGAGTGGATGAGCTTGTTGTTGCAGTTGAAGCACAGGCCACCATCATAGGTGCCTTTCCAATGCTTCTGCGAAGCTTCGAAGCCAACGTCATTGAAGCTAGTTTGGTTGGGCTAGGTGGCTTGTAGTAGCAATTGCAGACAAAGATGGAGATGGAATGGAAATGGAATTCTCATTCCCATTCCACATTTTTTTTGTTTGGCCTTTTTATGTGCACAACGAGAATACAAAAACCTATGGCTCTTTGGTTCATGTTTTGCATAGTGGGAATATGAAAAGCTGTGGCTCTTTGGTTCATGTTTTTTTTCATTTCATTGGATCTTACATGGCACATCATGTGGAGGGTGACAAAATGCACTCCCCTCCCCCCTATCACATGAGACATGTTGGCCTCTCGGCCAAAAAAAGAATTAATATAGTTAAACTTGGCATGAATGAAAAGATTTTTCCATATATTAGGTTGATCTTTACATGGAAATCTTAAGATATTCAACAATGAATTATTCACAAATTTAGCTTGACCATTATCTTATGGATGATAGGTAATAGAAAATGACAATTTGATATCCAATAATTTCCACAATGGCCTCTAGTTATGAATAGTAAATCTCACATTCTTATTACTCACAATGTTTAAGGAAATACCATGTAATCTTTCAATATGTTGAAAGAACATATGAGCAACATGAGATGCATCATTGCTTCAATTACATGGAATGAGATGTGTCATTTTAGAAAATCTATCTACTACACTCCTTCTTTCTACGCTTTTCCCACAAATAAATAAATAAATAAATAAAAATATCCAATTGAATCTTTTGAGTTCCAAAAACAATATCCATAGAAACACTTCTCATGGAGCATTATGAATGAAAAAAGGTAAATAATGACCAGTAAACATGTTTTCTTCTTTAAATTTTTGACAAACATGACACTTCCTAATAAATTAATTTATCTAATTTTGTATACCTTGATAGAAAGAGCATTTTGAAATAATCTCAGATGTCTTAGTCTTTCCCAAGTATCTAGCCGTAATACAAGTGTGTTATGAATCTAAAATCTTTAATTTGAAATCATAAATGATCATAGATACCTTATCATTCTTGAAGAGAATTTTATGTTGTAGATGATAGTTGTTTCATCTATCTAATATACCTAGTAATGAAACATTGAAATCCCTCCAAATCAATGATGAGGCATCTAGTACTAATTTTTATGTCAATTGTAAGTCCTAGATTTAGGAAGTGTTTTATGTACCTTGCATTTGTAGTTTAGCATATTTAGTTAAGGTTCTTAGTCTTCTGAGATGTACTATTATCCCATGGGTCACACTTTTAGATTTTTTGCATGATTCCAAGCTTCTTAGGATGATTCTAGCTTTATTTAGATGTCATAAGAGCCTTCCATCATGTTGCCTTAGGTTCCAACTTTTATTTGGGATTTAGTATTCAAAGTATGATTTGGAGGGATGGGGTGCATTGACTCACCTACATCAGCACACCCCCTACATTAGTGTAGGGGAACTAACACACCCATTCTAGGCTTGGTTTGCCTTGATTTGCCATTCATATAATTAGGATCAACTTGGGTTGTGTTAATGGACCTTTGTTGATGCTTAGGCATTGACAAATATTCTCTGTTTCAACATGAAAACTATAAATATATGCAATGAGCTTATTTACATATCTAAGTTATTTTAAACATAATTTTCATTCCTTGAAGCATGTGGCATTCAATTTATGTGAAGAGCTCTTCCTCACTTAGGCAAGTTGATTCCATTTCCTTATCTAGTATGTGTTTTGAGTGGTCACTTTCACAAGTACAACTAGACTCTATCAAAGTGCTACCTTACTTATGTAGCCTAGAAACATATAGAGTCCAAACATTTGGTCAATATAGAGTCCATTGTTTGCATGATGAATAAAGCTCATGATTTTTCCTTGTTCTAATGTTGATGTCTTAGACACTAAAAATGATAAAAATATTTATTTCTTTTTCATTCTATCAAGCTATGATGATTCATTCTTATCTGAGGCGGTCATAATTGCATGACATGTTTAGTGTAGGGATACCTCTTTTGATCCCCTTATTCTACCCTACATGAATGTTTTGCAAGTTTTGAGCTTGAAGAAGATGTATTGGGAGGCTAGAAGACATCTTAGTTAAGACCTGGAAGTGATAAGAGACATTAGCCAACCCTTGTGTGATTCTCAATGTATCTTGAATGAGTGTCTTGTTAGTGTGTGTATTTTTGTGTTGACCTTGTCGATGATGATTCCTAGGTGTTTTGGCATGTCTGGGGGTGTTTTGGACTCATTTTGATGAGTTTAGGAGGTTCTAGGATCTATGGGAGCTTGTTTGAAGGCATTTGGAGGTTTTAGGTCTTAAAACAAGCATCTTTGTGTTTAGTCCTGGCAAGTGAGACATCTCAGTTGCATCCAAGACTTGTTAGCTACATTTAAGACATCTCATGCAAGATGTCTTAGGCAAGATGTCTTGGCCTATAATAAGACATCCTAGCACTAGAGGAAACTTCTTGGAATAATAGTAGACATCTTTCTTGAGAGCTTGGTTAACTTTGAGACATCTTGAAAAGGTCAGAGATGACTCGAGTGAGCAAGAAAACTTCCAAAATTGATCATTCCAATTTGGGAAATAGCAGAAGAAGGTAAGAAAAAATGGAAAACAACAGAATATCTTCAAGTAAAGCTTCAGAAGTGTTTCCTAGGGTTTTTCTTATCTTGTTTTCTATGTAATTGTGATGCATGTTTCATGTTTGGTTATGGAAAGCAATCACCAAGAGAACCAAGACCAAGAGAAAGATAGAGAGCTCTTGAGTAAGGAAAAGATTTTGCAAGAAAATTGAGTGAGAGGCAAGGAAGAGCGCTTGAGAGAGGTTGAAAAAAATCTTTTATAAGTGTCTTGTCTTAAGCTTTGGCTTCATGATGAGAAATTGAGAATTGAGAGAGGAAAAGTATGGCCTCTAAGATCTTTGGGAGAGTTGTGAGTTGAGCTTGGCTCCTCATCTTTAATGTATTTTCTTTGTATTTTGAGAATTTTCTTAATATAAGGGAGGTTTTCTCAATTGATTATGTTATTTTTATTTTCTAAGCTATATTTACTTGGAAGTTGTGGAATGGGTCCTATTGGGATCTAATGAGATGCCAAACTTGTACCAATGGTGTTGGACCATTGAGGTTATGACTAAGAGCCATTTTATTACATTTTGTGTGTGGTGTCGCACCTGTTCCAAAAGGGATTATGGCACGAGCATTGTGCCTATCTCGAGGAGGGATTACGATGTATATATATTTATGTTTCTTTTGTTCTTTATAATTATAAAATTCATATAAACTTGTAAAATATAAAATTATAAATATTTTCTTTATTTATTATTGTTGTAATAGAGGATTTTATTTGTATCATATGTATTATAATATCTTTTATATTTATTGAATGCAATAATATACATGAGTGTTCTTGACAATCTAATTAATATTATCTTTAAAGCTTACGATTAGATTGTAGTATATTTTATATAATAAATCCCATTGATAAAAAAAATGGAACCCCTATCATTGGTGTTGTTGCCAAGGAAGACATTAGTGAACTACATGGAAATACTTATACATTCATAACTTTAACATTTATTTAAACCAAGTTTGTGTTCTTAGCACTATGTAAATATTTTGAATACAAACGAGATGGTGAGGAATGCTAAGAGCTTGTAAAAGACCTTAAGAAATGTGACAAAATGAAGAAGAGCTTCAATTACTTTTGAACACTCTAATGATCTAATCCTATCATAGATTGTCTTAACTTATCATCAGAACAAGAAAGGAAGATGGCATGATTTCCATAGGTGATTATCAAAGGAGCTAGCCATGGTTGCAATAGGAGATGTTAAAGAAGCCCTGATCAACCTTGAGCTGTAATAGTTTCATGCATTTTACATAGCTTCGGAGCTAGAGTACAACAACTATGAATTCCTATAGGAACAAGAGCTCTAAGACCAAATGATGGAAGAGGAGGTCCATTGTTGCTTTTCAGCTTAGATGAGAAGTAAAATAAGATAATGAACATCAAGGATAGAGGACTAATCCACCATAAAGGCTAATGATCAAGACTTGTCAATCCAAAAGTAGCTAGAATTCATGTGGATGATCTTCTTTCCAAGTTCGAGCATCTTTACGTATTAGGACCATCTAGTGATGATGATGCCCCCTTATTTAATTGGGGTGATTATCATGAGCCTAATAAAGCTATCTACATTCTAAAGGAGCATGTTTGTAATAGCAAGATTAAACAAATAATCAAGCATTTTTGTAATTAGTACAAGTTTCAGTTGTTCCCCCTACACCTTCATCAAGCAAGCAAAAACTTGGTACAAATTCTTGCCACCTAAATCAATTCAAAGATGTGTAGATCTAGTTAAAATTTTTTACACCAAATTCCAAACCTATGCTTGCATTTTAAACATTGTAAAGGAGATGGCAGGATGGAGACAAGAAGCTTGTAAATTTCTGGATATTATCATTAAGAGGTATTTAAACATAGCTTATTGTTGTCTAAATTGTAGCTTTAGACAAAGAGAAAAATTGATGCATATCATGGAAGGCCTAAAGTAGGAAATAAGGGAACGAGTGGATATGTATGCAATGGGCTAGGTACATAAAAAATTTATGGCTCAAATCAAAGTACTTCTTGATACCATAGCTATTATAGAAGCCAAATGGTAGAAATGGGAGTCATCTAAGAAGTACAGTTGTGATCCCACACATAGAAAGGAGATGAAAATCATCAAAGGTATAATTGAAACTCCTACTACTATTGAGGTCTTAGTGCAAGAACAAGTAAAAAACAAGGCCTTAATAGACTTGACCCATTGAGTGGATTAAGTTTGGAATGTGATGCATGAGAAGACGATCACTATCCTTAAGGATATTAAGGGTAGGGTGGTTGAAGCCATGGCAAAAGAAATTATATCACTTGGACATAGAAAGAAGTATAATGACAAGGGTAAGGAAACTCTCTCATACTCCAAGAGTACAAGGGAGTATTTAGATGAGGCTTTCTCATCCTCTACTAATGAGTATTTTTGTAAGTATTTTGTGGATTATTAGGACTCATAGTGCTACCCAGTTATGGTTCAAATAATTGGAAAAATAGGATAAGCTTAGAGGCCCTTGAATTTCAAGTTTATTAAGAGACAAATAAGGAGGACTCCATACTTTAGCCAAGTATACTATCTTGGAGGTATATATTCACAAACTAAGAAGTAGTACTAAATTGTGAAAAAGTTCAAAATCTTGGGGTGTTGCTCCATGGAACTTTCCAACTCTAATGCAATAATAGATGATATTTTCTTTTGATCCCTACTTTCAAGGTGCCTAGCAAGGTACTAATTCACTTTCATATTCAACATCTCAATAGTACTAGCTTGTGTCAAGAAATGCTACGTTGCAATCTTGCCAAGAATATTAGCAAAAAAATTTACTTCTTGATTCCATGCAAGATGGGATGCCTAGTCAACCAAAACTAAGTTAAACTAAATTGTATGACATTTTCTATTATGCTTATCTTGCTTTCATATATGTAATTGAACAATATTACTATATCCCTAATGATTTGATTATAGAGAGTAAGTTAAGGTCCCATGATAGAAAATTCTATTATAAGCATAGATGTGAGTGCCATAGGGCTAGGTCCACTTCATCTTCTTTGTCCTATGAAGAGGAAACAATAGACATAGAACAAGAGTCCATATTAAGAAGATCTAGATACCATTCCTTGAACACTATTGAAGTGAAGCATCCACTTTAGGAAGAAGTTCTTCAAAAACATTTGGAAAATTTGTTAATATGACACTTGATGGAAGTGGTGTTGTGACCATTACCATGTCCAAGACAACTATGCAGGTGGTAAAAGAAGGTTATCTACTCAAAAAGAAATTAGATCCTAGCAGTCCCATGGTGAAGATTCATGTTTTTGAAAAGGATCATTTCCTAGATCTTTGTGAATTTACTTTTAGAGTCAATATCATTTCATCACAATAGTATCTTTATTAGGCACTCCCTCCTCTTAAGAGTACTACATCAAGTTGGAGTTTGTAGACTAATCGTACACATATCCTGCGGGACAGGTAAATGATGTAATGATAACATTGATAGGATTATCCTACCTTGTAGAAATCTTAGTGATTAACATGAAGAAAAAGATAGAAGATAACTTTCCTATCATCATGGAAAAGGCCTGGTTGAGCATCATTAATACTAGGTCAATCTTCTAATTCCCTCACCTTGAAATTAGCAGGAAAGATGTAATTAAAATGACAAATTACAAGTGGATATTAAGCACTCCTTTCTAGTCATATGGAAAGCATTGTTGCAACCATTGTGTTACAAAATATCTCTCCATCATTAGAGATGTTAATTTCCTTGAAGAAGATCTAGTTCATAAAGCCACAAATTAAGTTTTTGAAATATCAAGTGATTTTCTTGTCTTATCCAATGTTGAGTGATGTTTGTATTTCAAGATTACATCATCAAGAGTATGAAATGTTGACCTTCTGGTATGTCAAAATCTTAAAGAAGATGGAGAACATAGAATGTTTGGAAATGTGATGTTTTGCAAGCATAAAGGAGAACTTAAAGAATGACATCTACAAGAAATCTCAAAGTAAAGACTAGAAGGACTCAAGGGAGCATGGAGGGGTAAAGAAGACTACAAGCTAAAAGAAGATGCTCCAATGATCAAGAAGAAGCCTTGGAATCAAAGTTCAAATGTAGAGAAGACGTCTTCCAAAAATAAGAGACATCTCCTATTAGGAGAAGATGTCTCCTAGATGAAGAAGATGTCTTGGCCAAAATGGAGGGCACCCAAAAAAGACATCTCCCAAAAATAGGAGATGTCTCCTTTCAAGAAAAGATGTCTCCATATTAGAAGAGATGTCTTCCCAGAATTGAAGTAATTTCAGAGATTTCAGAGAGACATTCCAATCTCGAAGGAGACATCTACACTAGTTGTTAGATAGTTGTTGCATGAATTTTAAGGTGATTTCAGAAACTTTGAGGCTATAAGAAGACCTCATATTCTTGGGTATTGTGTAAGTATTATGCATGAACTATCTCTATTAAGTAATGATTGTATATTGTACTTGTGTACTTCATTTGTAAAATCATTTGCTTGATTGATTGTGAATTGTGCTTTAAAGTATAAGGATCTATAAAGTTAGTTACATTCTTTCCTTGTGATTTTATTTCTCTCTTGTTGCTCCATTGGGGTTGATTTACTTCTTGTAGGAAGAAATTATTATTAAGCTTGTTGGGATCCTGTGGGATTGAGTGTTTGTGTAGCATCAAAACACTCCAAAGCAAAGCTCAATTTGTAAAGGTTTTGGGATCCTTTAAGCCACTTTCTAAGCTTTTTGGAACCTTGCAGGGTTGAGTGATTTTGTAGTGATGCAAGACTTTGAAGTGTAGCTTAGAGCTTGTATAGGGTGTGGTGCCCTTCAAACTACATTTCAAAGAAATAAAGTCTAGAGGTGTGCAAGTGAACTACCCTTTGAGTGTGGATGTATCCATGTTTGGGAACCATGTAAAAATTAAGTGTGTTTTTGTGGCTATCATTTTTGTTTAAGGAACTTATTCATGCCCCCTTCTAAGTTCAATGATCCTCATGAAAGTCTTCATGGATTACTTTTCTACCTATGGCAAAACATTTTAGGAAGCCTTGGACCAAGTTGAAGCTATTTTATGACATTAGCTCCAGGTGAACTTGAAGCTAAATTAGAAGAAAAGCCACTTGTTTCTAAAAAGGGGATAGAAATAGACTGTAACAAGATTTTCATCATTAAGAAAATGATACAAATTCCAACAATGGCTAAATATGTGTAATCTTTTCTTAGCTACATAGGCTATTATCGTAGATTTACTATAGATTATTTCAAAATATCCAAGCCTTTATATGAGCCCAAAAAGAAAGTTGTTCCATTCTTATGAAGAAAAAATTTGAAAATGCCTTCCAATATATGAAGGAAAGGCTAACCCAAACTTTGGTGTTGCAGAGTCTTAACTAGACTCAAACCATTTTATAGAATGATAAATGCTTCTAAATTTGTATTGGATGATGCTCCAGTGTATTTTGATAAGAAGAGGAGGCCCTACTACATCCACTATACTATACAAAGCATTATGAAGCCTTAATTGAATTACATTACCATCAAATAGGAGAAAATGACCATCATTTTTGCATTGCAAAAATTTAGGCATTGTGTTCTTTTTGCAAAAGTTTCGTGCACACTTGTCATAGTGCTATCCAATTCCTCATGAACAAACCAAATGTTAATCCTTGAGTTATTTAATGGTTAGTTTTTTTGTAGGAATTTGATCTCCAATGATTGATAGTAAGGGAGTTGAGCCTGTGGTGGAAAATCATCTATTGTGGCTATAAATAAAAAAATAGGGATAATGTGTGCTTCTTGATGACTTTATAGATGGTCACATTTATAAGGTCATTTATAACTCAATGAGCAAATGTGAATGCCCATGGTTTGTTGATATTCTCAACTACTTGGTGGCCTAGAAGATTTCTCATAGGAGAGATAAATGAAAGATCCAATGATTCCAACACTAGATGAGACCTTACTTGGTCATCCAAGAGAATTTATATAAGATATTTTCTAATGGGCTTGAAAGATGGTTTTTTTTAAAAGAAAGCCAATGTACCATCTTGTATCATGTGCATCATGATGTGTGTGGTGGGCACTATGTTAAAAAGATGCCCATAACAAAGCTATAGCTTGTGGGCTATTTCTAGCCCACCATGTTTCATGATGCCTAGCACTTTATGCATTACTATCATAATTTTCAACATGAGGGAGGTATGTCTTCACATATTGAGGGATCACAACAATGGATCCAACCATTAAAGCCCTTTGACAAGTGGGGGATTGACTTCATTAGCTCCATTTCTCTAGCCTCTAACGTTAAAGTATACATCATCATATGCATTGAATATTGCACGAAGTGGAGGGAAGTTACTACTGTTAAGGATTGTTCATCTATTACTATAGAAAACTTCCTTCAAAACAATATTCTTCATAAGTTTGAAATTCTTTGAATCTTGATCTTTGATAACAATACACAATTTACTAGTAAGGTCTATAAGAATGTATTAGAATCTTGTGCAGTTAATCATAAATTAAATTCCTCTTCTCATCTATAGGCTAATGGCTAGGAAAAAGTTACTAATCATGAAATTTTTAGAATACTTAAGAAGATAGTTAGTATGTATAGAAAATACTAGGCTAATAAGATTAATGATGATTGTTGGATCTATCAGATGTCATGGAAAAATACTATCAGTTACACACTATTGGAGTTGATCTACGGATAGGTTCCATAAGTATTCATTGATTTTCAAATAAAGAAGATTTTGATATGACCTTATATTCTACATAAAATGAGAGATTGATCAACCTAAATTTTCTCAATGAAAATCATAGAATCACCTTGATGCATAATGAGTTAGAATATTTCTACACCATGGCTTACCATGACGTTTGCCTAAGAGAGTTTAATTTTAAGCCTAGCAATGAGATCCTTTATTTTAATCCATTTCACCTGGTTCGTTTGGATAAATTTCAATTTCAATGAGAAGGGCAATACATTTTCTACACTAGTCACTAGTCTGGAGAAGCATATATCTACCATCCATATGAGCTAGCTAAAATTTTCTTGGTTAATGAACAACATTTGAAGTGCTATCAAGAATATCTTTTCCCTCTAAGTGTACATAATGATAAATCTTGCATTTGATACTTAGAGGTCTATTAGGTATTAGACATGGATTAGTCAATGGGGAGAATCCTCGATGCCATGTCAAATTTTCTTTTCTTCTAGCTATTTTAGTTATGTGCTTTAATAAAGCTAGTGTGTTTAGTTAGTACTCTTCATATTTTTGAGCTTAATGATTAATAATTCATGATATTTTCTTTTCCTTAAGTATGTTTGTGTATCTATGGAAAAACCAGTTAATGTGCTTTATGAATGCTCATTTAATAAGTCAATAGTGGATGGATGAATTTTAGATGTGATGATGATGTAAGAGCACCAAACAGGTCCAAAGTGGCCTTAATTGATGGAATGTCTATACAAAAAAATTCATCCATATACATTTTCTTCTATCCATCACCAATGAACCAGGCTCAGAGTTAGCAAGGAGCTAGGACTCACCCTACAAGTTGATGAGGCTAATTCTATTGGAAGTGTGGGTAGGTGGTGGGTTCATATCTTAGGGTGTGAGCTCTAGAATCCTATAAAAGTGCTTGATTATTGGTAAGAAATGGTTTATCATTGAGAGTTATTATGATCACTAAATGGGTCTAATTAGTATGATTGAATCAAGGTGCACGTGCTATCATTCTTGGCCATCTTGATCAGAAGAGGTTTACAATCTTATGAACCTACATGTGTTGTGTAGTGAGGGATGAATCCCCATGTTCGTGAGAGTTAAAGACTCCATGTGATGATTTGACAATTCAATCATTCCCATGACTTCTATACACCATTAAGAATCCTCTTCTAATAAAAGAAAAACCAAATGGAAAAAATAAAAATAAAATGATAAAAAAATAAATGAAATGAAAACATGAAAAGATGAAAAAGAAGAAGAAAGAAAGAAAAATAAAATAAAATAATAACAATGATAAGAAGAAGAGGCGATGGGAAGAGTAATGTAATTCCAAGATTATTAATCTATACAAATTGGTACTTTTTCCATCCCAAATTAATTTTATGATTGCTTAATTAAAGAGAAATTGAGTGGTTGAACAAATACCCATGTAATCCTTTCTTATGTTCAACCCATTGGTTGGATCACCTAGTTTCCTAATGTAATGGTCCAAGAAAATCTCTTAATCCATTTTTACCCATGGCCATTAAGGCCTAGAATTCTCTCTCTTAGTGAACTTTGATAACATCAATTGCTACTTCCATCTAGTTCCTAAATCCATTTGCTCCAGGGGTTAAAATTTATAATGATTAACCCAAATCATGATCAAGCCCATAATTTCCGAGTCATGACATTGTATTCACTATTGGAATTAGGAATGGTTAGCATAACTAGAAGGATCAACAAGAGGGTTTTGGTAAAGAAAAATTGGGTGAGCTTGCTATGCATACGTGCATGGATGAAGAAAGATCAAACCAAAATCTTAACATTTGGATGCTTTGTGGTACATTGTCTTGGTTTAGTTTCACTTGTAATTAGACTATGGAATAATCAAGACTAGATGACATTAGTAGCAACAAGTGTAACCTTGCACATGGAAGGAGGACTTGGAGATCTATCCACATCATGTGTACAAGTAGCAATAAAAGGATGCAACAATGTATCTCTAGCAAGATGTAGGATGTGCTCATGCATGTGTAAATTGAATGATTAGCTAGGGATTGGATGATTTTTCACTCTCATTTTCTCTCTCTTGTCCATCTTTCATTCTCCCTATCTTCTCTTTCTAATTCGTGCATCATTGCATATGGTAGGAAGTTGATTATCCAAAATAGAGGATAAGATTTGGCCATCTAGGAGGATGGAATCATATTTGATGTTGATGCCTCACTAGTTTTTGGAAATCGATAGGTGTTTCATTAACAAGTTTTACAAGGACAAGAAAGGTAGGAGCCTAATATGTGGAGGATCCACTTGTGAATCCTTAGTGGCTTTACATTGAGAGAAAGTAAGTGCAAGATTAATTCTAGGATGATGGTGGTTGCATGACATAAGACACTTAATTGGTCTTCCACTTATGAGGTTGTAACTTGATGAGTCTAGTGGGTTGACTAGGGCTACCTTCTTCCACCTTTGTTTTTTGCCAATGTTTTTAAATTATAGATTGGATGTCTCACTGAGTCATACTTTGTAATCTTACATACCTCAGTTTATGTGGTTAATGGTACTACATGTTTTAGAGCCTTTTGTTTTATTGCTTTCCACATCCATGCCTTTAATTATTATGATCATATTCTTTGGTGTATGTATTTAATTCATGTTAATCAAGGCTGGTGTCTTGTAACTTAGTCATGAGGGAGAGACATGACTCAATGGAATTTTTTTTCTATTCTCTCTTATCCATCATAACCATGTATGTGTTTGGCATAGGATTGTGAGTTTGTTCATGTTTTCTTTAGAAATTATGCTTATCATTATTCTCATGCATGTTTTTTAATGGTGGTTTAATGTCTAAAGATTTCACATGATTTTTAGCATTATTGTAGTCTAACATGTTTAGGTAATAAAGACAACACCATGCAATTCTACTTGAAGATTACCTATGTAAATCAAAATCCAAGAGTCTATCTCAAAAGGAAGATTAGGAGGTGAAATGGATTACATCCCTAAATTGCAAGTAAGAAACATGCATAACAACTTGCAATTGAGTAAAATGCAAAAGACATATGAAAGATCATTCCATCAAGTGTGAGAAATTCTTAGCTTACAAGCCTACTAGGGAACTATTCCTATCAGCGATTATCCTGTGGCCCCGCTTCTCTATGTGGTAATTTTGTAATGCATGTTATGTCAAAGTATTTTTATATTTATAATTCCTCCACATTAATTTTATCATATGTCTAGTCCTAGTCCCTATGTGTTGAGTGTTAAAGATATAGACTAGCTTTACCTAGTTGTGGGGAAATCATGAGGCATTCAGTGATGATTTTTATGCTAGTTGTAAGTCCAAGATTTATGAAGTATTTCATGTTCCCTATGTTTTTATCCCAACATGTTTGGTTGAGGTTCTTGGTCTTATGAGATGCATCTTGATCCCTTGTATTACGCTTTTAGGTTGTGTAAATGATTTCAAGCTCCTTGGGATGTTTCTAGCTTCATTGAAATGACCTATGGCTCTTGTGATATCCTCCCTTAGGTTCTGGATTTTATTTGAGACTTAAGATGCAAATTATGGTTTGGGGAGAGTTAGCTACATTGACTCCCCTATGTTAGTGCACCCTTTATGTCAGTGTAGGGGTGTTGATGCATCCCTTCTAGGCCATTTGTGTAATCAAGATCAACTAAGGCTATGTTAATAGGCCTCCATTAATTCCTAAGTGTTGATGAGCCTTCATTTCCATGTGAAAATTATAAATACTAAGATCATGTTTTTTACATATCTAAGTTATTTATAATGTAATTTTTATTCCTTGGAGCTTTTGGTATCTAGTTTATTTAAAAAGCTCTTCCTCCCTTGGGTAAGTTCTTACTTTCATAAGTGTAACTAGATTCTATTAGAGTGCTACCTTACTTACATAGTCAAGAACTATTTGATCGATGCGGAGTATAGTATTTTCATCATCAATAAAGCTCATAGTTTTCCCTTGTTCTACAGTTGATTCCTTAAACATTAAAAATAATAAAAATATTTATTTCTTTTCATTATATTATGCTGTGATGATTCATCCTTATTTGAGAAGGTTATAACTATATGTCATGGTGTTGGGCCATTAATGTTGTTACTAACAATCATTTTATGACATTCCATGTATGGTATTACACCTGTTCAAAGAGAGGTTGCAACATGAGCATTGCACTTGTCCCTAGGAGAGATTGCAATGCACGTGTATTTATGTTTGTTTTATTCTTTATAATTAGAAAGTCCATTGAAAACATAAAATATAAAATTATAAATATTTTATCTATTTCTCACCATGGTAACATTGGATTTTATTTGGGGGGGGG